>JAYESD010000005.1:86491436-86743174 GCA_036927565.1 Tuctoria greenei | reverse complement strand
TTCCTGATCTCTGCAGTTGAATCGTAGGCTTTCCGAGACTGGCTTAGGATTCTTCTATACGCAGATAGAAGCAATCTTAAGACTTCCAAACACCTTAGGAATGTATCCCACATTACTAAACAACTCAAATTCGTGAGCCACATGAAATCCTATCATAACCAACTCAAATCTTTCCATATTTGAGTCAAACCCGACTCAGCCGCATCCTGAGTCCATAACCTAGTCGGCTGGACATTTCTGACCAATTATTTACGTCCACATCTCTTCATCAAGTCTCGGAACCATGTAGCCACGTCCATGCACTCCTTGCACACGTGCAAACATCTTCCAATGACATTCACGATACCTTCATATACATTGTTCTTGATTCAATCATGTTGCGCAACCTCCTGATCAGCTCAACCACAATTCCTCCTGAATTTGGTTGTTGGAACCTCATCTCCTCCCTGAGACTAGTCCAATGGATCCCGTCACCAGCCATGTCTTGAACTCAAGCAACACCTGCACATGAATAAACAACCAATCCATACGAGTTCAAGTCCTCGACTTGACTCAAGTTAGTTCCGAACACGACACCCTACGTGAGAACCTCACATAAGCATATTGCAAAACCACAGTAACACGATATCATCCATATCAACCAAAACGCACCAAAAACTTAGCAAATGAATACTAAGCAATCTTTCCAACAATGTAAAGCAAGTACGAAACATTGCAAATGAAAAGCAGAAGCACTAAGGTCATGTTTCGGACCTTGCCAGAGCAACCCGGACCTTGAACCGGAGCTAACAAAAGCTAGTAGAACCTAGCGCTGGAGCTTACCAAAACTAGTACAACCAAGCTCCCGCCGGAGCTTATAAAACTAGCAGGACCTAGCGCCGGAGCTAACCAGAACTAGTCGGAACTAGTAAACCCAAAAGCCGGAGCTAGAAAAATCAACTCGGAGCTTAGCAAAAACATGTCGGAGCTATCAAAGACATGCCGGAGCTAAAGACAAAACTTCACCGGAGCTGACCAAAGCTAGTCGAACCTACCATCGAACGTAACCGGAGCTACCCAAACAAAGTCGGACCTACCGTCAGACCTTGCTGTAGCTCAGAGCTAGAGTCGGACCTTGATAAAAAGGAGTTTTGGTGATATTCTTTTATCGTCAAAGCAAGTATATTCACTACAAGCCAATGTATTCAGCACACATAGGTCTTACAATCTCCCCCTTGATGAATGCATTGGCAACACCATTTAAAATCCGAACATTAGCTTATACACATAAAAGTTTTGAAGGCAATTTCTCCCCCTTTGCAAATCAAAAGTAAAATGAGAAGAAAAATTATCCCATATTATCTCTCCCCCTTTATTATCTCTCCTTATGCACATATTCTCTTTCTCTTCATGCTTATCTCTCCCCCTTTGACAATGTATTCAGCATGTCATGAGTATATAAACAATTTATCTCTCCCCCTTTAGTTGTTATGAGCATATTATAACATATACATATAAACAAAGCTCATCCAAGTCATACTATCAAGTACCTTACATTATCACATCAATGAAATACATAAAGTAGTGTAAGCCATGCTAGAGATCAAATGTAATTTTCAATTTAATCAAGTCATGATCTGACAAACTTAACTATTTCAAAACCTGAAGGCATGACACTAGTTGCTGCATTTTATTATTTTTCAAAGCATAAATTTAGATCATATGATATTTGCAAGAGATTATATGCGCATCTGCCTTATTCTAACCAACCAAGCCAAGCCTATGTCATTTGACAATCAGAAGCTTAAAGACATGGTTTTAGTCATACACAACTTCTTCCAAGTTCATATCTAAGTGCAATGGCAAGCCATCTCAAAAGAAGAAGTGCGATGCATGCATATTCTCTTGATCTTTTCTCAATTTATATTTGTTCATAAAAACTCAACATGTGAGTTGATTACTTGATTAATTCTTTATGATTAAAAGCACTTGTGAACATGTAACAAGTTCAAAACAGCAAGAAAGTTCGACCATGACCAGTTTTAGTGTAAGTAATTATTCCAATTACTAGACATGGCAAAGACTACAAAATGTATAACACGAGTAATGTAGTAAGAACTTTCAGCATGTAAAAGAAATCACAAAGTCATATATGTATGAAATACTATGCTCATATTATTTTAATTTCAGATTCACACATAGACTTCCCAAGTTTCGAAAAACTCCCCCTCAATTTAAGCCATGAGGATGCATAACCCCTATTTCACTACAAATGTAACAAAAACGAGTGAAATCCAAAGGTTTTGTAAAAATGTCAGCCAATTGTTGTTCGGTATCTACATGGAGAAGAACAATGTTTCCTTTTTCAACATTATTTCGGAGAAAGTGATACCTAATATCAATGTGCTTAGTTCTAGAATGTTGCACGGGGTTTTTGGCAATGCAAATAGCACTAGTGTTATCACAAAACAGTGAAACACTATCTAGATCAACTCCATAGTCCTTAAGTGTTTGAACAATCCAAAGAATTTGTGAGCAAGCACTAGCAGCAGCTACATATTCAGATTCAGCTGTGGATTGTGCAACTGAATTTTGTTTTCTAGAGGACCAAGCAACAAGAGAATTACCAAGAAAATGACAAGCACCGGAAGTACTTTTCCTATCAATCCTACAACCCCAAAATCAGCATCTGAAAAAGCTTTCAAAGTAATGGTTGAGGAAGAAGGAAGAAAAATGCCAAATTCTTGGGTTCCATGTAAGTACCTGAGAATCCTTTTGACGGCTTGACGATGTGAAGCACGTGGGGAAGCTTGAAACCGTGCACAAAGACATACGTTGAATTGTATGTCTGGTCTTGATGACGTGAGGTACAAAAGTGATCCGATCATGCTTCTATATTCTTTTTGATCCACGGGTTCACCATCTTCATCAAGTTCAAGTGTTATTGCTGTTCCCATTGGTGTCCGAAGAGGCTTGCTTTTGTCCATGTTGAAGCGCCTTAGGAGGTCTTTGGTATACTTCGTTTGATGCACAAAGGTACCCTCCTTGGTTTGCTTGATTTGCAGCCCCAAAAAGTAAGTGAGTTCACCCATCATACTCATTTCAAATTCGGAACTCATCATTGCTGAAAACTTGGACACAAGATCATGAGAAGCACAACCAAAGATAATATCATCCATACACTTGAACGAATAATGAGTCATTGCCATGTTTAAGCACAAAAAGAGTTTTATCAACCTTGCACATGGTAAACCCCTTTTCAAGTAAGAATGTTTTTAACCTATCATACCATGCTCTAGGGGCTTGTTTGAGACCGTATAAGGCTTTGGACAGTTTGTAAACATGATTAGGAAAATCTGGAATTTCAAAACCCGGTGGTTGTTTGACATAAACCTCCTCATCTATGTAGCCATTAAGAAAATCACTTTTAACATCCATTTGATATAGCTTGAAACCTTTAGATGCAGAAAAGGCTAACAAAATTCTTATGGCTTCTAATCTAGCAACGGGAGCAAAAGTTTCATCAAAATCTAGACCTTCAACTTGAGTGAAACCTTGAGCAACCAACCTAGCCTTATTCCTAACCACAACCCCATCCTCACTTTGTTTATTTTTATATACCCATTTAGTTCCAATTAAAGTGTGACCTTGAGGTGGAGGTACAAGTTTCCAAACATTATTTCTTTAAAAATTTTCTAACTCTTCTTGCATGGCAATAATCCAAGATTCATTTGTGAGTGCGTGTGATATATCTTTGGGTTCAAAAGAAGCAACAAAAGCAGAATGAGCATGAGAGTTTGGATCGCAAAACCTGTACCGTGTGACTCGTTCGTGCAAGCTTCCAATCATCTGTTGTGGGGATGATCTTTGTAAAACCGTAGGGGAACAGATGTCTCACAAGCTTCTTCTTCTTCATGTTCATCACAAATCGATGAGCTTGTGGCTTGAGGATGATTTGAATCAGCATTGATGGTTGTCGGTGCTGGTTGAGAATTAACATCCGGAGCTAAACCAAAGTCTTTAGCTGCTGAATTTTCTGGCAGCAACTCCAATTCTTCCTCATCTTCAATGAAAATGCTCTCCCCCTGTGGATATGGATCTGGACCTGCAATGTTTGAGCTAGTACCTGGGCTAGATTCATCAAAAGACACTTCACAAGTCTCCACAATTTTGTTAGTGTCAAGTAAAAGCACACGGTAGCCTCTAGTATGAGATGAATAACCAATAAACATGCCATCAATGGATCTAGGTTCAAATTTATCAAGATTACCATGTTTCTTAACAAAGCATTTGCATCCAAAGACCCGAAAGTGTGTAACACTAGGCCTATGTCCAAACCGAAGCTCATATGGTGTTTTACCTAGCTTAGCACGCAAGAAAACACGATTTGAGACATAACAAGCGGTTGCTAACGCATCAGCCCAAAATTTCCTAGGAGTTTGATATTCATCAAGTATAGTCATAGCCATCTCAACTAAGGTTCTGTTCTTTCTTTCTACAACACCATTTTGTTGAGGTACATATGGTGAAGAAAGTTGATGATATATTCCATTTTCAGCACAAAAATGATCAAAAGATTGATTTTTAAATTCAGTTCCGTTATCACTTCTAATTGCTTTTAATGATCCTGGGTGATCAATTGATAATCTAAGAAATAAAGTTCTAAAGTGACTAAAAACTTCATTCTTAGACGCCATAAAGTAAACCCAAGAGTATCTAGAATAATCATCAACAATAACAAGAACATACCATTTACCTCTGAAGGATTGAACACGTGAAGGTCCTACGGTGTCAAGATGCAAAAGTTGGCATGGTTCAGTTGTCATGATCATTGTGAGAGGAGGATGTGAACCTGCAACCATCTTAGCATGTCTACAAGAAGAGCACACAATTTCTTTGTCCCCTTTAAGCTTAGGCAGCCCACGTATGCGATCAAGAGCACTAACACGCGTTAGGTGATCAAAGCCTACGTGACCAAGTCTACGATGCCAAAAATATAAGTCATTTGAATCATTAGCAACTAGACACCTATGCTTAGAGGAAGACATATCAAAATCAGCTTTAAAAACTCTTCCAAACCGAGACATGTTAAAAATAAGCTCACTATTTGAACCTACAACTTTGCAGCAGTGTTTATTGAAAATAATTTCTAGATTTTCATCTAGCAATTGTGAAACAGAAAGCAAGTTGTATTTCAAATTTTTGACAAGTGCCACATCCTTCAAAGTGTAGTGATCATTTACTCTAACTGAACCCTTTGCAATTATAGGAGTTGAAGAATTATCGGCAAAAGTAATATTCTCTACACGTGACACAAAAGAGAGGGAGGAGAACCAATCTTTGTTACCGGTCATGTGGCGTGAGCAACCTGAATCCACAATCAAAATGTTCTCCTTCCTCAAACGTGTAACCTACATAAAAGCACAATACGTCGATGACTCAATACTGGGGTTAGTCAAAAGGCATTTAGGAATCCAGTACTGAGTCACGCGACATGTAGCAGGAAAAACACGCGAAAGCTGAGACAAAACAGCAGGTTTATGAGCCAAAGTTTGAGATTTTTTATTCTTAACTACTGACCTATAAGGTGTTACTTGTGTAGCACAATAATCAGTAGCTCCGGAGGCAAGAACAGAAGGTTCGGAGGTAAACTTTGAATGTTTTTGACTCAAAACAGCAGGTTGTACATTCGGTTCAATGTGTGCAGCAAATTTTGCATGAAAGTTATGAGATCTAGCAACCATTCTTTCCCTTTTCTGTTATTTAGCTAGTCTATAACAAAAATCTATGACATGACCATCTCTACCACAGAAGGTACAATGAAATTTAACTTTGTGTTCATGTCTAGATGAGCAAGCAATATTTTTATTTGAAATCAAATGAGACAACATTCCTGCAGATTTGAAAACCACTCCTTTTTGTTTAGGAACTATTTGAATCAAACCACTTCCTAATGACTTTACAATTTTAGGTGTATGTGCCTTAGCATGAGCATGAGAATCAAAACCTAAACCAGTTTTATCATTGCAAGACTTGGAAGAATTCAGCAGTAAGTTTAGGTTCTTATTCCCATTACAAAACCGATCTAATGTCCTATGCATGTCATCAAGTTTATTGGACAGATCAAGGCAATTTTCACATGAAGTTTTTTCTTTTAGTTTGCAATTTGAACAAAATTTAACTTCATGAGAACGTAAAGCATTGTTCAATATAGAAATTTCATTCATAGCATCCTGTAGTTTCTTATTAAGATCATCACAAGTAGAACAATGCAAATCAATTGTAGAACAGCTAGCATCCTTTCGAGTTTTTATCATTAAGTGCAGCAAGCTCTTTGTTCTTTTCAATTTCTAACTCAAGTTTATCAAGTGTGGAGGTGTGCGCACTTCTTAATGAGGACAATTGTTCATATATTAAATCACATGAGGAACATGCATCATCACTAGGAATCAAAGTTTTTAAACGGTTGATTTTAGATTCTAGTGATTCAATTTAGCAGCACTATCCCTAAGCTTTTTGTCCTTTTTCTTAACAATAATAGTGGCACGAGAAATAGCATCACACATTTCTTTGCAAGTAGGACATACCTCTTCATTGTCGCTGTTGTGTTCTGCCTCCTCCATACTTGATCTTGACTTGCCCGCCATGAAGCACAAGTTTGCCAAATCATCTTCATCTTCATCACTTCCAATGTCCACGTCGCTTGAACTGAACTCTTGAAGCGCGGTGATGAAACTGTTGATCATCTTGCGTCCTATGGTACCTTTCTTCTTCTTGTTGGATTTCCAGAGGAGGTCCGAACCTTGCTTTGTTTTTCTTCTCGGGTGGTCGGACCTGAAAGGTTAGGGCATTCTGTACGAAAGTGTCCTGTTTTACCACATTCAAAACAGCATTGAGGTCTGGAGCTTCCTCTCCTTCTAGTTCTCACATTTTGCAATGCTTTTGAGAATCTAGTAGAGATGAGTGTCAACTCCTCTTCTGGAAATTCTTCGATCTGCTCCACGGTTAGTGAGGACAACAAAGCAAGAGTATTGCAAGATGATGATTGGACGAAGCTAGACATATCACATTGTGAAACAAATGCAATAGACTTATTGGGATTCTTACGTGAGATTATGTCAATTTCATGAGTTTTTAACTTGGAATATAGCACATCTAAAGTATGTGAACTCATGATAGTAGATTCACGAATAGATGTGACTTTCATCTCCTAAATTGACATATCTAATGCACTTAGCAATTGCCTAGCATTTTCAGCATCTGAAAAATTAACATTGACACTACGCAAGTTGCTGAGAATCTTATTAAAGTGAGCAAAGAGATCATCACGAAAGCCAACTCAATTCAGATCAGGAACCTAATCCTACTCTATTCAGGAATCGTAACTTTCCATAACTGCTTAGGATTCATCTATACGCAGATAGAAGCAATCTTAAGACTTCCAAACACCTTGGGAACGTATCCCACATTCCTAAACAACTCAAATTCTTGACCCACACGAAATCCTATCATAACCAACTCAAATCTTTCCATATTTGAGTCAAACCCGACTCAGCCGCAGCCTGAGTCCATAACCTAGTCGGTTGGACCTTTCCGACCAATTCTTTACGTCCACATCTCTTCATCAAGTCTCAGAACCATGTAGCCACGTCCATGCACTCCTTGCACACGTGCAAACATCTTCCAATGATGTCCACAATACCTTCATATGCATTGTTCTTGATTCAATCATGCTGCGCAACCTCCTGATCAGCTCAACCACAATTCCTCCTGAATTTGGTTGTTGGAACCTCATCTCCTCCCTGAGACTAGTCCAATGGATCCCATCACCAGCCATGTCTTGAACTCAAGAAACACCTGCACATGAATAAACAACCAATCCATACGAGCCCAAGTCCTCGACTTGACTCAAGTTAGTTCCGAACACAACACCCTACGTGAGAACCTCACATAAGCACGTTGCAAAACCACAGTAACACGATATCATCCATATCAACCAAAACGCACCAAAAACTTAGCAAATGAATACTAAGCAATCTTTCCAACAATGTAAAGCAAGTACGAAACATTGCAAATGAAAAGCAGAAGCACTACGATCAAGTTCCGGACCTTGCCAGAGCAACCCGGACCTTGAGCTGGAGCTAACAAAAGCTAGTAGAACCTAGCGCCGGAGCTTACCAAAACTAGTACAACCAAGCTCCCGCCGGATCTTACAAAACTAGCAGGACCTAGCGCCGGAGCTAACCAGAACTAGTCGGAACTAGTAAACCCAAAAGCCAGAGCTAGAAAAATCAACTCGGAGCTTAGCAAAAACATGTCGGAGCTATCAAAGACATGCCGGAGCTAAAGACAAAACTTCACCGGAGCTGACCAAAGCTAGTCGGACCTACCATCGAACGTAACCGGAGCTACCCAAACCAAGTCGGACCTACCGTCAGACCTTGCTGTAGCTCAGAGCTAGAGTCGGACCTTGATAAAAAGGTGTTTTGGTGATATTCAAAACTTTTATCGTCAAAGCAAGTATATTAACTACAAGCCAATGTATTCAGCACACATAGGTCTTACAGTCCGCACCAAAAATGGACTAGTCCGCAATTCTCAGCACTTTTGAGTGCGATTTTGCTTTAAATTCATTTTAAACTCATTCCTTTTTATGTGGATTAAAGTTGAACATGTATATGAACTTATGCAATGCATGATGCATGAAAATGAGGGTGTTACAATCTATTTCCACTACCTAGGATAGACCAGATAGTGGACTCCACCTCCGGGTGCGAGCTATTATGTTTCCTAGATGCATACTCTGGATATCGTCAGATCCAAATGTCTAGGGAAGATGAAGAGCATACTGCCTTCATAACAGTAGATGGATTGTATTATTAAACTGCCATGCCATTTTGTCTCAAAAATGCTGCTTCAACTTTTGTGCGAGCCATGCACAAAACATTGCTTATTAGGGAATTGGTGGAGGTCTACGTCGATGACATCATTGTGAAGGTCAAGAACAAGGAATCACTCCTTGACAATCTACAAGCTGTCTTCGACAAGCTGTGCGTCACGTGCACCAAGCTGAACCTGGACAAATGTGTCTTCGGGGTTAGCTCCGGGAAGCTCATCACCACACTACCAATCTTGGTAGCTCCGAACCCTGGTGAGCCTCTTTTGCTTTACATTTCGGCAACTACGGAGGTTGTCAGCATGGTATTAGTCGCAAAAATACCAGAGACACCTACAGTTCAGGCGCCCAGATCCCTCTAGGAGGGTCCGGAGCTACCTGGAGGCGAGTGTGGGTCCCAGCCCCCAGACACGAATCTTCAAGGCAAGCTGCCCGAGGATCAACCTCTCTCATCTGAGGGAGTTCACACGACTGAAGAAGAAGTTCTGGATCCCTCCTGGAGGGTCCGGGAAGCTCAAGAAGAAAGTCTGGACCCCTTCGGGAGGGTCTGGGTTGATGAATAAGAAGCCCCAGGACCTCCAGGGAAGGTCCGACTGTCCAGCGGCCAGTGTATTTCATCATCGAAGTACTCTACGACGCCAAGACTCGGTACATTGAGGTGCATAAGCTGCTTTATGCAGTCCTTATTGCCTCAAGGAAGCTACGTAACTACTTCCAGGCCAACAAGATATCAGTGGTAACCTCATATCCACTACGTGCTATACTGCATAACCCCAATTCTACTTGGAACATTGCAAAGTGGGCAGCATAGTTGGCAGAGTTCGATCTCGAATCCCTGCCTCGACATGCTATCAAGAGTTAGGCATTGGCTGACTTCGTGGTGGAGTGAACCCCTTCTTCATCAAATCCAGGGGGCCCCAGTGAGCAGAAGATGGAACCCAAGGTCCCCAGTGAGAGAAGGTCAAGTACATGGTACACCTTGATTTAAAGGAAACCAACAACATGGCAGTGTATGAAGCTATCATCTACGGGCTAAAGGTGGCGCTATCATATGGCGTCAAGCAGATGCTGGTGAAGGGTGATTCGCATCTCATTATGAAGCAAGTCAAAGGTGAATGTAGCTGCAACAACCCACAACTTGCTGCTTACCTCCTTAAAGTCCAGAAGCTCCAGAAAGACTTCGACGTCCTAGACCTCTGCCATGTCCAGTGTCTCAACAACGCTGAAGCTGATAAACTCTCGACGAAGGATTCAACCGGAGCTCAAGCTCTCGACAGAGTTTTTGTGAGGAGGTTGTCAAGACCAACCGCTCAGCCTGCCGAAAGGAGCAAAGGTGGCGAGACCAGCACCTCAAAGCTGGCAGTCCCGATGGCCGTGTTACCATGGCGTCCACCAAGGGTCGTAGGCGCTGCTGGAAGCTCTGAGCAACCCAGCGCGCAAGATCTAGAGGCTCAAGTTAGTTCTGATGCATGGATCTCAGAGATCCGAAGCTACTTGAAAGACAACATCCTTCCTAAAGACGATGCATCAGTTGACCGGATTGTCAGATTGGCTAAAAGATACACGCTGGTACAAGGGGATCTCTACCGACGCGGTGCCAACGGCGTCCTAATGTGGTGCATTGCACGGGAAGAAGGCCGCGAGCTCCTCGCGGAAATCCATAGAGGCGAGTGTGGGAACCACACATCTTCCCACACGTGGGTCGGTAAAGCCTTATGACATGGCTTTTACTGGCCTGCAGCTCTCCAGGATGCAGTTGAGCTGGTAAAAAAGTGTGAAGCATGCCAGTTCCACGTGAAACAAATTACACACTGGCACAGTCGCTGCAAATGATACCTCCTACATGGCCATTCGCTGTGTGGGGGATGGACATTTTGGGACCTTTCCCAAAGGTCGTCGAAGGTTACAGGTTTCTGTACATCTCTATCGACAAGTTCACCAAGTGGCCGGAAGCAACTCCAGTTGTGACTATCAACAAGCAATCAGCTATCAAGTTCTTGAAGTCCATAGTCTGCAGATTTGGAGTTTCGAACAGAGTCATCACTTATAATGGAACCCAATTTACAAATGCAGCATTGCAAGAATATTGCGAAGACCTAGGCATTTATGTCAGCTACATATCAGTAGCTCACCCGGCAAGTAATGGCCAAGCCGAGAGAGCAAATGCAGAAATATTGAAAGGACTCAAGACGCGCACTTACGAGCGCCTAAAGAAACACGGAGCCAACTGGACAGAGGAGCTTCCGTCCGCACTACGGGCGAGCAGGACAACACCTAGCCCGTAAACTGGAGAGACACCCTTCTTTCTGGTGTACAGAGCTGAAGTGGTCCTTCCTCCGGAGATCACCATGGAGTCACTCCAGGTCTGGACTTTCGACAAAGCCACGCAGGACAACCTCCAGCGTGAAAACCTTGACCTCGTCGACGAGGGAACATGCCAAGTAGCTATTCAGAATGCACGATATCGCCAAGCGCTCCGGCACTATTACCAAAGGCATGTGTGCAACCGACAGCTTGAAAAAGGCAATTTGGTGCTATGGAGAATACTAACTCATGAAGGGACGAACAAACTGTCCCCCAGCTGGGAAGGTCCCTTCCGAGTGATCAAAGTATCCCGTCCAGGATGCGTTCGCTTGGCAACAGAGGATGGGACTCCGCTTCCCAACCTTAGAACATCAAGCACCGCCATAAGTTTTATGCTTAGTTTCACGGAGGTGAGTATGTAATTACACACAATGTAAGTTACAGAGTCTATACACAGAGTCGGGTAGGTCCTAAATGAGAACATTCGGGCCCCTCCGGGAGGGTCCAACAAGTTCAAGCCCACCTAACTTGGTTCCTGAAGTGAAAGTGCAGCTTACCTATCCTGGGTTAGAACAAGATGAATAGCACACTTGGCCTGGTTCCGTACCCTAAGTGTGTCCTTGTATCCTTTGTAATTTGGACCTATAATGAAAGACATTGTTGTGAGAAGGCAGACTCCACGTGCATTAATTTTGTACAGACTCATTTTACTTTTATTATCTTTTCCTTCTTGTTTATAACGAAGTTGTGCAATTCATTTTGAGATTTAGTCCGAATTATTCATATGATATACAAGTTATATTGTTGATCTTTTACGGATCTTAGTATTGCTAGATGGTCTACTCGCCTGAACGCCAAAGTCAATGTTAGGTCTAGAGTGCTCTATCGACTTAGACTGGTCCAACACCCTAAGTACGCCGCTCTACCTAAATTTTGACATGACTCGGTAGGGCGGGTTCGGAAGGCATTCAGATCTGAAGAGATTACATCAGTTTATATGTTATCGTGTTGAATTCCTTTGGATCAAAAGTTCAAATAAGAAAAGTAAACCGCAAACAAGTTATAGACGAGAGGACGAATGTCACTGTTTTTCTTGTCTTTAATGCGCAGGAAAAATGGAAAAATCATGGCGATGGTGGATGATGCCGGAGTTACTATGCTCCAATATCCCCCAAGGAGGCCCGTCGTCGATGTTTTATACGTGGAAATTGGGCGCCATCAGAGCTAAACAGCTCCAACAACTCCCATGGGGGCCAGCCATCGACGTGAAGAATAAATGGCAATCCAAGTGAAGATGGCAAAGAAATCACACCGAAGGGATTCATCATCGACATATTATACGTTGATGGTGGATATCGTCGAAGTCGGGAAGCTCCGTCGATCCCAGGGGGCCCGCCGTCGATGCTCTAAGTGTTGACAGTGGGCGCCGTCGGAGCTATAAAGCTCCGACAACCCCCTGGGGGCCAGCCGTTGACGCTCTAAGTGTTGACAGTGGGCGCTGTTGGAGCTATAAAGATCCGACAACCCCCTGGGGGCCCGCCGTCGACGTTTTACGCGTTGACAGTGCGCGCCGTCGGACCTATCAAGCCCCGACAACCCCAGGGCGCCTGCTGTCAACACTCTACATGTTGGCAATGGGTGCCGTCGGACCTACCAAGCTCCAACAACCACCAGGAGGCCCACTGTTGATGTTCTATGCGTTGGCAGTGGGCGCTGTCGGACGTACCTAGCTCCGACAACTCCCAGGGGGCCCGCCATCAATGTAACAAAGGGTCCTTGGAGAAGTCGGAGACAAAATTTGGAACTCGGAGCTAACATTCTGGCTACGAGTGAGAAGTGAAGTCATTAATACATTATCAAATCCTTTTGGTACATGTTCACAGTCAAATTGTGTACATCTACCAGGGGCCAATAAAGTAAAGGACAATGCATTGAATACAAATACAAAATGGAATTCATTCATTTCAAAAATATTGGATTTCATTCATTCGAGGATAGTAATACAAAATTGGATAAGTACAAGTGAAGGTAGAAGAAAAAGGTCCTAGGTCCTACAGAAGTACGATGCAACTGTCTGGGCAGCCTCCTGAATGTTGGCCCTGGCGGCATCCTCCTCTTCAATGATGGGTCCTTCAATGAATGGATCTAGAGATAGTTGAGGATCTTTGCTTTTTTAACACTTCATCACATTTTCGGCGACGTTCTTGGCCAGAGGCTTCCCCTCCGTCTCTAGTTGGCCGACGATGACACTGCCCATCGCGTCGAGTTTGCTGCCAGCATAGCTAAGCGCCACCAACGCTTGGTCCATCTCCGACTCTTGTTTATCCGGATGTATCAGCTGAAGCCAAGTGGCACCAAAGCTTCATTGGCTCACCCCAATAAATCCCACACTCACTGGGACTCGGTTGCCCTTGAACTCCGCAGTTCCTCTAGTCACCTTCTGGCGGCCGCAAGCTAGGAACATTCCTGGGCAATGCGCTCGACCACTTTGGCATTCTGCTGAATACTTTCAGCAACTTTCTTTTTGCAGTTAGCGAGCTCTGTCTCCCGGAGGTGGACGCAGTTCCGACGGATGGCCAGGTCCTTCTCCCAGCGCCTCACTTTCTCCTCTCTGGCGGCGACATTAGTCTCTCTTTTGGAGAGATCTTGACCCCTCTGCCAGATTTTTTCCTCCTCCTGCTTGCACTACTGATCAAGCCTCTTTGTGCGGTCAGCCAAGCTTGGCTCTCCCAGGGACAGTCTCAGGGCAAGCTCTTCCTCCCTCTTCATAATATCCTCCCGCTTCTCCAAAAGTTTCTACTCCCTCTCATCGAGGTCCTTTCGGCACTTAAGGAGAATCTCATTCAGCTTGTTGAGGTTGTCATGACGATTGTCAGCAGCCTCATTGCTCCTCCTAGCATGCTCGAGAATCTCCTAAGACTTTGCGTCGAGGACTGTGATGGAAGCCTCCCGCTCATCCAGCAACTGGCCCCAGTATATCATCCGAGCCTTTTCCTTCTTGATTCATTCCCGCTGGTCAGCAAGCCTTGATTGCGCCAACTTGGTCTCGAAATGAAGTATATTGCGCCAACGCCTCAAGGTGTGGTGCTCTTCTTCGAGGATCTTGCTGTCGCGGTCGAAGGTGAGTTGAAATTGACAGAGACTAGAACAGGCGTTGTTGATAGAAAGCCAAAGTATTGGCTTCGGACCTGCTGGATCTCCTCCGCCGACTTCATGGGGTCTTCTAACACAAAAATTGGGTCCCACATCACAAGTGTGGTCTCCTGTGGTTCTGCGGCGCTAGGGCCGCCCTCCGAGAACTTTTCTTCCTCGACCGACGCCGAGGAGGGTCCTACCGAGGGAACTTCAACCTCCAGAGCTGACGACGAAGGTCCCCCTGTCGGATCTTCCACCATCGGCTCTGCGGGTAGAGAGCCTGCCAAAGACTCCTCTGTGTGCCCCATCCCCGACATGAGGACCTCCGGAGTAACCACATCCGGGGCTTGCGTTGGAGTTTCGCCCGGAGCCCCTACCACCATCGGCTCAGGCGCCGGTACTTCGGCTGCATCTAGCTCAGGTGCCGTAGTTTCAGCAACCTCCGGCACGAAAGCCGGGACTTCAAGCACATCCGGCTCAGTTGCCGGATCTTCAACAACTTCCAGCACAGGTGCCGGAGCTTCATTTATCTCCGGCTCAAACGCCGGAGATTCCGCCATCTCTGTCTCCTGCGTCGGAGCCTCAGCTGCCAACTCTATTGCTGCTGGAGCGTCTTCACAAGTATCTCCCCCGTGGTCTGGTGCTACCACTGGAGCTTCTGGCATCACCTCTGGATCCAGATCCACGACAACCGGTGCCGGAGCTATCGTGACATCAGCCACCACTTGGAGAGGCACAGGGGTTGGAGTTGGAGCCTCCGCCTTCACACCTTCCATCGCTGTAGCACAAGCAGGAGTCTTGGTATTCTTTTTTGACGCCCTGCAAACGAAGGATCAAAAGATTCAAGACATGATAAAAACAAAAATAGAAACTCAAGGTGAGGACATGATTCTTACCTTGGGATGCTACCACTCCAGTTGACGTGGAACTTCTTCAGCATGCGACCAGAGCCAGATCCCACCATAGTTGGTGCGGCAGAAGCTCCGGATTACTGCCCGGGACCTGCCATCATCGTCGGCATCGCCTTAGTCAGGAAGGACCTCCCGACCTGGAGCCCGTAGTCGGCACTGGGATCGAGGTTGACTTGCCAGAGTTAGCGCCCCTCGAGGACATTGGCTCCGAAGAAGGGGTCACTACCGAGGATCTGCTTCGCCGGGGACAGGGGCTGTTGAAGTCGGAGCTGACCTGATGGAGCTCCCATCAGCATGCCTCAACATCCTCTTCCGGCTGGAAGATTCGGCTGGCTCCTTGCCCTTGCCTTTGCCTTTGTTTGAGTCATCAAGCCTCTGGCTTGAGGCAACG
This sequence comes from Tuctoria greenei, assembly GCA_036927565.1. Classification (NCBI taxonomy): domain Eukaryota; kingdom Viridiplantae; phylum Streptophyta; class Magnoliopsida; order Poales; family Poaceae; genus Tuctoria; species Tuctoria greenei. The sequence goes on along the minus strand of JAYESD010000005.1, from coordinate 86,727,558 downwards.
AGAGTGACCCTCTTCGAAGCTCCAGGAATAGCAAGCCTGGAGGTCGTACGCCTCACCACCAGGTCGAGGTCGTCTAGCTCCGGCATCCCCCTTCGGAGCTCCCTAATAACCTCGGAACCATGTTTAGGGGAAGGATTTTTGTTGGCAGAGTCAAAGCATCCTGGGAGATGACACCGTGTTGAAGTTTCTAGAGATGAAGTCTCATAGCTTCTTCATCCAGATTGGTCCGGAGGCCAACTTCGATCCGGTTATGGTCCATCTCGGTGTTGAAAGCCCAGGACGACCACACCCTCTTCATCAATGGATCCCACCCATTGGCTAGGAAATTGACGAGGACCATTTGAGGGGTCACGCCACCCTCCACGCACTAACGGATCCTAGTCAGGATGGGCTTGAATGCTTTAGGCAGCTCCAGAGCTGCGTTCCAGGCTTCGGTGTCAATGTTTGATATCTTCGATTACATCTGGAATGACATGGTGAACATCTCCTGCACACCAAAGCACTCCTTGGCTATGCACCATACTTGATGTTCATGATTGAAAAAGTCACATGAATTGAGTTGTGAAGGATGTGGAGCATACTCCTCTAAGGCCTCAGAAGCCTCCTCAAGCCTCTCTCCCAGCTGCTCCCTCACCTGCCTCAAGTGAGGAACACCTTGAGAAAGCTCAAGAAGATACAAGGCCTTCCTCTAGCACTAGGGCCCCTCCATCTAGCAAAGGGTCTGCTAGTGGAATCATGAAGTACTTGGCAGCTATCTTTGGCTCTTGTTGCAAAACTGAGATGAAGGTTCATAAGATGAAAAAGGCAAGAAAAGAGCAAATGAGATACATGAAGGACAATGTCAAAACTATTTGTCAAAAGCTGGAGATTGAGCCTATTGGATCTTCAGTCATTTCGGAGGACTCCGATTCTGACTTCTCAAAGCTTCCACCTCTCTCTCCTTCTGAGCTTGCCTACTTTGGCCTTTGGGGCACGACAAGTGGTTCCTCTCCTCCTCCTCAGGCTGATGAAGAAGATGACGGAAGGACCAACAGCACGAAGTGAGCTAAAGACGATGAATAGATCCCTTCTATCCCGTTTTGGTGCCTTGGTGCCAAAGGGGGAGAGATTGAGGGGGAGTCTTAGGTTGTAGCTTTAGCTTGAGAGAGAGAGAGAGAGAGAGATATCTATTTCCGTTTTTGTTGCGACTCTTTCACGCTTTTAGGTTTGTAAAACTTTAATTATGCTCTCTCATGCTTGTGAACATGTGTTGTGAAATGATGACTATGTTATTCATATCGTCAATGGTTTATGTTTAAAACTGCTATGTATGCTTGAGATTCTTGGTGTCATTATGATTATGTCTCTTATGATATTCACATCAATATTATTGCTCACACACATAGTTTTGCACCCCTCCTTAAAGAGTGCACATATATCTTATGTATGCATTGCTTTTATTGCTCAAAGCTCATATGTGCACACTTTATGAAAATTTGAATTTTTATCATATTTGTGTAAATCTCAATTGGTTGTCATAAATCACCAAAAAGGGGGAGATTGAAAGTGCATCTAGGCATCCCTTGTGTGTTTTGGTTGATTAATGACAAACCAATGAGATTCTAACAAAATTGTTGAGATGAGCACAATTTTTAAAGAATTAAGGAAGAAAGCGCAAAAAGGAAGGAGAATGAGGATCTAAAGCGAAAAGAGCTCAAGACCTGAAAAGATTAGATTATTTTGTATGGAGTGTGTTGGAGAAACACACCCCAAGAGCTCAAGTGAACAAATAATCCAACTCACTGCACAATTCACAAGAAAACCGGACTAGTCTGATATACACCGGACTAGTCCGATATACACCGGACTAGTCCGATATCTCTCTAACTAAGATTAGACTAGTCCCCCCTAGTGTGTACTAGTCCTCAACACCTCACACTTGCAAAACTCCAGACAAGTCAGATATCCATCGGACTAGTCCGATAATCCTCTGACTAAAATCGGACAAGTTCTCCAAGTCCAGACTTGTCCTTAGCCCTACAATCTTTCACTGCAGCGGACAAGTCTGATATCCATCGAACTAGTCCGAAAACTCTCTGCCTAAAATCGGACAAGTCCCTCCAAGTGCGGACTTGTCCTTAGTCACACACAGTGTTCATCACACCGGACAAGTCCGATATCCACCGGACTAGTCCGAAAAGTTTCTGACTAAAATCAGACTAGTCCGCCCTGATAAGGACTAGTCCGGTATCCATCAATACTTAGGGTTTTCCACACGCTGCACGGCGGACTAGTCCGGTGTCCACCACGGACTATTCCGTACATCGCAAACCCTAACGGTAACTTTTGGAAACCCTAGTATAAATAGAAGTGTACGACCATACAACAACAACTCTCGACCCCCTGCGCTGTCACATCTCCCAAGAGCCCAGAATACACATCTCTCCACACATTCTAACCCAAAAATAATCAAATCTTTGAGGATTAGCAATTGATCGAAGGAGAGACTTGTTCTACACATCTTGAGCTCTTGGGTTCGATCTCTTGCACACTCTATTTGTTTTATTGTATATCTTTTGAGTGTGTTTGGTGGTGTTCATCGTTGTAATTCTTGGGGAGCTCTCAACTTGTGAGAAGGCCCCTTGAACAAGTTATTTTCCCCTTTGTGATTAGTGGAAGAGAATCGGCATCCGTGTTGATTCGACGAGGGTAGGGTTGGTGAAGACCCGATCCTCCATGGACTCCTCAACGGGGATGTAGGTTTCCTTCGTGGGAATCAAACCTCGAGATAAAATCTTGTCTCGCACACTTTTGTTTCATTGTTCATCATCCTAGGGTTTATATAATCTTGTGAAACTCACGTTGAAACATTGGAATTAAAGTTGATCTTTGCCATATATTGTTTCATTGTTGTAATATATCCAAGTTGCCAATTACTTTCCGCTGCATAGGGTACTAGAAGTGAAATTATCGATCAATCTTGATCTTTCTAGTCCATGCATACCGGACTAGTTCGCACAGTACCGGACTAGTCCGATCTTCCTGTATTTGATCAATCTGTTAAGTGTTTCAGGGATTAACAAAGATTCAAAAAGCCTATTCATCGCCCCTCTAGGCTACATTCAAGCACCAAGTCACACTTTTCAAAAAAGTGGACCTCCGGAGGCCAACTTACGGACAGGCTCAGATCTAAGCCAAGGGCCAACCCACCTTCACTCATGAGAGACCAGACTCTCGCATACTCATACATAGGCATTACAACACACAGACTCACGTGGAGGTAGTTATTACGCTCCGGCGGCCCAAACCACGTAAAAATCCTCGTGTTCACCCGTGTTCATCTAGCTCGTAGATCCGAGAACTCGCCCCTCCTAAAAAAGAACATCCGCGAACTACTTCTTAGTAGTACCAGGGAAAGTGTTGATGGCACACTTCGACATTTGCAGTAGGGTATTACGCTCATGCCTGAGTTGTCACCTCTGTTCCTGAGTTCTTGACATTACGCCCCGCCTAAATACAAACCTCCGCGGACTACTTCTTAGTAGTACCGGAGAAAATGTCTACCGCACACTTTTACAAACATGATGCATGTGAAGGTGTCGTTTAATTATATTCTTGCCACTACAGCAGATTTATTTTTGTGGGTCAGGAGCCCACGACAATAAGTAAAAAACCCACAAAAATGACTTTTTATGGGCTGGGTTGATATTTTCGTGGCTTTTGAGCTCACGCAGATACGGTGGAGAAATTGGACCACCCACGAAAATAAAATAAGATTATTTTCGTTGGCCAAAGGTGGCCCATGAAAATAATGTTATTCTCGTGAGTGTTTTATAGCCCATGAAAATATTTTTCATTATTTTCGTCGGCCGTGTTAAAACCCAGGAAAACAGGTTTATTTTCGTGGGTCTTCTGCGGCCCACGAAAATAACCTCCTTATTTTTGTGGGTTTAAATTGAACCCACGAAAATAAGGTGTTTATTTTTGTGGGCCCAGTACAGGTCATCGAAAATAATTTATCTCAGGGCAAAAAAATTCCATTAATTATTGTGTTGCTTAGACAGTCTAAATTAAAAAACCAAGCAAAGTATCGAGCATAACAAGGTATTGAGTCTTCCTGCAATAGTCACAAAATTTAGTGGCCATGAGCCTAATAACCAAGACATGCAGAGATCAAACAGAACAATAAGATTCATTACGGAAAATGAACCGGGACATATTCAAGCTCTGTTTTCAGCATTAACAATTCATAAAGTTATCCAATAGGAAATAGCCAGAAATATCGCAAGTGACATCTGCACCACCACCTACTGTCCAATAGATTTACAATTAACAACCCAGCTCCATTCCGTGCCCTGCAACTGGACTGTTTTCACCATCTGAATGATCAAATGTGTCACCATCTGAGGAAGGATAGGTGCTGCATCCACTTTCAGCTTCTTGTTCTTCTATTCTAGCTGTGATAGCTGGGCAGGAATGTTCAGACAACAATCTGCATACAGAATCAACTGTGAATTTTTTCTTGGCCAACGCAACATGTAAAGGCAGACCATACGGGCAAATGATACAATAGTGCGTAGTTATAAGGTAAAGTAAAATGCAAAAGTACGACCCCAAAGATTCATTTCAGTATGATGCTAAATAAGGTTTATTCAGTTTTCCCTATAAATAATAGAATTAATGGAAAGCAACAATGATAAGAAATGGAGATCATAATTTGTTTTAACGAATCTTGTCCAAGCAAAGCATACAAAATTCATCAATGGGCAGTATAACCTTTAATCTGTGGGCTCATTGACACTTCAGCCTAACTAAAGCACTTTGTGATAGCAACACAGTACATTTAAAAGTGGAATACAGTGTAGGAATATAATCAATTCATGATGCCTGACTTTACACATTCTTGCACCGGAGGCCATGATGCCTGAAAGGTTCGTTAATTGCAAATCACAAGTTTCTAAGACTACTCGCACTCGTGGACCTCTATATCTCACCTCTAAAAGATTCTCTTTTTACAGTTTTGTTCCCCACACTCGTTCACCTCTATATCACACCTCTATATCAACTCCCACATATTTTATTTCTTTCTCCTCCTTTCTTTCTTTTTTTCTTTCTTTTATTCTTCCTCTTTTTCTCTCTCTCCTCATACCGGCGACTTGGCGGGTGCTGCTCCCAGCGCTACTTTACTGAGGCCAATACGGGTCCCGCTGCGCCATGCGCGCGCGCTAAACCCGGGTAGCGTTGCTATACCGGCGCCCGCTGCGCCCAGCCTAAAACAGCCACATATGTTGGCAGTTTTCTCCTAGACGTGTCTAATCAACACTTGAATGTGTGCTTCTGCTTATCACATAAACAAGTAAAACATTAACCCCTTTTAGGGTCACATAAATGCAGTTAAATCAGTTCTCTCATTGTCATCTTCTACATGTGACTAGAGGGTATGGTGTTGTGAACGCAATGTACACAGAGTGCATGCTCTGCCTTTGAGGCAATTGTACAGGTAGATTTAGTCACCTGAAAAATGCTACATTATTTAACACAGTAAAGATATCCTAGCTAGTTGGATCAATGCTGGACTGTGCCAAATCTACCAAAATGCTGAAAAGAATGATCCAACATAATTGTAATTCAGCTAGTTATTACTAATACAACATTGATAGAAACAAAAGTTAAATAATTTAAACTATGTACACTTGTAGTATCGAAGAGCACGTGAAAAGCTACCAAATGGGGTCATTGGTAGATTAAAACTTTTTCAGCAGAAACAACAAAAATCCTTCAGCGGAAAATCAATCAGATAGAGAAACAATGTGTGCGAGTGTTTACAACGTGTTCAAAATATGACAGATTAGTGTAGATCATAGAGAATCAAGTCACAAAGACACAACGGCAAGAATCACGAGAAAACATTGAGTAAAATTCAAGTTATGACCGAAACCCTAAGCAAAGGTCAATCTGTTCTAACAGAGAGCAAACAGATCTGCTACACTATAAAGAAACTCATGTAACATAAAAACTATAAATCCAATGAGCGTGAAATTTTCACGTATCATAGAGTATTTATTGAGTTATGAAGCCAACACAAAAAGAATCATGTCAATTGTATCTGTACTCGACTTACGCTCAAAACAATAAAAAAGGTCGGGTGACGCAGAAACTCAACAAGAAAGATTTGACGAAAACAAGTCGAACGAACAAGGCACAAAAACTCCCCTAAACTATGATCTTATATTAAAACAAACACAAGAGGAACAGTTTAAAATTGTGTAACATGAGCTCTAGCCTCCCTTGCCTATATAACCAGCCCTTAGACAAATCCAATCCTAAATAAAACTCCCACTCAGTTTCAACCAAAACTTTTCATAACTGCTCAAGATTCTTCTATACACAGATAGGAGCAATCTTAAGACTTTCGAACACCTTAAGAACATACCAAACATTCCTAAAATAACTCAACTTCGCAATCGTTATGAAATATAACCAAAACAAACTCGAAACTTTCATAAACGAGCCATAACCATCTCAGCCACAGCCTGAGGCATAATCCAGCCTATTGGACCTTTCCGGACATATCTTCACTTCCATATCTCTTCATCAGGCCTTGAAACAATGTTGCCATGTCCATGCACCCCTTGCACACTTGCAAACACTTTCCAACAACGTTCATGATACCTTCATATGCATTGTTCTTGACCCAAACCTGTTGCGTGACCTTACTGATCAACTCAACCACAATTCCTCCCGAACTTGGTTGTTGAACCTCATCTTCTCCCTAAAACTAGTTCAAAGATCTCAATAACTAGACATGTCTTGACCTCAAGCAACACCTGCGCATAAACAAACAACCATTCTTTCCGAGCACAAGTCTGCGACTTGACTCATGTTAGTCCGAAAATCACAACACCTTACGTGATCACCTCACCTAAGCATGTTCCAAACCATTGCAAAATGATATCAACTACAATCACCAAAACACACCAAAAACTTAGCAAATGAATACTAAGCAAACCTTCCAATAAGCCAAAAAGCAAGTTTGAAACTATGCAAGTTAAAAGCAGATCCGCCGCACAATTATTTTAGCAAATAAAATTATTGAATAGACCAAAAACGGCACTGCAATGAAAGGGAAAAAAAAGACATTCTAATCCCAAACCGACATGCAAATCATGTGTCGGAAAGTTCAGACAGGCCTAACCAAGTAAAGAGTAAATGTTACTCCCGAAAACACGATTGTAAAGATCAACCGTGTCGACCCATGTGCAGCTCACATGAGTGAAAGTTCGGACAACCCGAAATGTGAAACACGTACAACTCACGTGAGAAAAAGTTTAGACAATTCGAAACCACGGAGGGTAATGTTACTCCAAAAACAAATTGAAAAGTTCGGACAGTGTGTATTGGGCTCTATCGTGGTGAGTATCGGTGTAAGCTCAAAACTTTGAATGTAAACCTTTCCTTTTGTTCTAATTGTCAATGTATTCAGCACACATAGATCTTACAATACCAATAGGTGATTTAGTAACAGGCAAAAAGGCAATATGAAGATAGATTTTACCTGCTCAACACTCTTAAATGGGCAACATTCGCTTGCAGTTCCTTAAACTCTAGTCAATAAGATGACAAAACGCGCACAATTAGCAGGTAAAATGACAAAACACAAGGCAACACCTAGTTCCAACATTACCAAGTATAAACATTAGCTGAGATTATCAAGTATAAACATTACCAGCCATGAGTTGTAACTAGAACTTCATGACAATTTGATATAAATTGATCAAGTACAAACCATGACGAGAATTCGATTACTATGTTATTGGGGCCATTTATTTTAGAAGGATATCAATGTTTGATGAGAAATAGTAATCAAGGTAACCCAAAGAGATAAATTTTGTTCCTTTGACAGCCCTAAATTCCGGCCAACCATTAAAGAATCGGCTAACCAAATAATGCTTTCACACCTGATTAATGATTATCATAAACAAAACATGATAAAAACTGGGCATAGGAAAAATGAGGTGGCAGGCATAGACCAATGTGCGCCGCCCATCTCCGACCAAGAACTGCAAAGGTTTCGTAGGGCTTCAGCGGTAAGAACGCCTCTTTAAATAAAGGGAAGCGGCGAGATCATGGATGTGAGAAGGGAGGGACGCGTACGAACCGATCTTGATGCAGGCGACGGGTAGGCTGCAGACCTTGAGCACGACTCCGATGCCGCTGGCGGTGACTCCCTTGCCGAGCCCTCTAACGACGACACGGTGATGGGGAAGTACTTGGCCGATGCCTCCGCCGGCTGATCCTCCTCTGCCGCCATGGGGAAGCGAAGCGAAATGCGAGAGATTGGAAGCAGATTGAGTAGTACGTAGATGATAAGAGGGAGCATCAGAGATTTTTTATGCCTCCTTTTCCAATGCTGCGAGCACCGCCATGGCCGTGTGTGCAGGCTGCTGCTGGTAGCTTGGCCTTCCTCATTCACCTCGCGCACGACACCCATGCTCGCCACCGCCGCAGCCTCCATGTTCTCCTTCTCACCCTTGTTCCTGTCGCGAGGCAGCAAATCGTCCGATTTCGGGGAACTAGGGTGCGGGCACAGGGCAGCGGGGCAGAGCACTGCGGTGCGGGGGGAGACGGCAAGAGGGGACGAGAGGAGAGGCGGAGGCGGCTCGACGAGGAGGCGGTGCAGACGGCCCGAAAGGGGAGTAGGTGCGCTAGGGTTTGAACGTGTGAGCGTCTCAAATCTGTTATATAGGGTGTATTTTCGTGGGCTACTTTTACGGCCCACGTAAATAAAATTTAATTTTTTCAGCTCAGATGATGGCCGACGAAAATAAGTTTTTTTCGTGAGCCCCAGTTCTGATCTATACGTTATTTTCGTGCGCCTTGTTTAGAGAAAATATACGAAACAATATTTTCCTGAGCATGCTGTGGGTGACGAAAATAAATTCATTTTTCTGGAGGCCCACGAAAAAACTCCGACCCACGAAAATATTTAGTTTTCTTGTGGTGTGGAGATGGTGACACAACAAAAGAAATAGATGAAGGTAAGACGCATATACTGGGGGCGCCCGATGAGAATTCTTACAGTGGTTGTGGATATTAGATTAAAGATACTCCTACATCACAAAATACTTTTGACTTAGGACAAAAATTTTAATTCAAAATTGTTATCCTAAGTGACAAGTATTTTGGGATAGAGGAAGTACGATGGAAAAGCAATTGAACCTTCTAAGTTCCTAGATAAAGCTAGCTTTTTTGGCCTCCATATGGTGGCTCACGTGTGTGGCCTACTTTCACTGGAATAACTTTTGCTAACGGCGAGTTGCAAACTTTAGCAAGAAGAGAGACCTTGTGCTTGCGCCTTGATTTAGTTATTGACAGTAAACTTGAAACCGTTGGGTGAGATAAAACGGGAAAGGATGATCTTGATATCGAAGAGGCCAACAGGGCTCATGTGGATAGGGAAAACACCCGTGGTGGTCTTTTTTTAGAAAACTTTGACTATATTAAGGAGATGATGAAAAACAGTTTAGTTACAATTTGTGCGACAGGCTGCCGCCACACTGATGAAAGGCTATGAAATAGAGAAAAGGAAGGCTACATATTGCTGCTATTGTCCACGTGTGTGCTTGCCAAAATGGCGCCGGCCAGCGCTGCAGCACCCGCTCTGCCCCAGCACCGTGCTTGCTCTTTGATTTCTCTGATGATCATCTCTGCCTCATTCTCGTGCTTGTCAAATACTCTAGTGTTCTGCTCCTGCTAGATGCACCAGCAAGTTAGAATTGCCATCGACCGGAGCGCCTTCCTCTTGTTCTTGTGTCCTGCTGCCAATTCTGAGTACCATGTGAGCAGATCATCCCCGTTCCCCCACAATGTCGGCATTAGCGAAGGTGAAGTCAGCCAGATTTACTTTGGCCTTTTTCCCCTGGATGTCTTGGGAACCCGTCCAGAGAAACCTTTTGCGTAGCTTGTCAACCTCCCAGCAGACTTGCTTCGAGATTTCTAGGACTGTTAAAGTGTAGGTCAGAAGCGATGAGATAACCTAAATGATGAGTTGCCGACGGCCCCCGATGGTGAGGAATTTCCCTTGCCAGGTTGCCAACTTCGACAACGCCTTGTCTAAGATGTGCTGGAAATGGACGGCTCTCAAGCGTACTGTTGTCAATGGCAACCCTAGGTAGGGGATTGGGAGCTATGGCCGAGTCCCCTAGAAGTTTTGCAAGGCTGACTGTATAGTTTTTTATGGGCATATGATTAAAACCGAAACACTCTTGTGGGCATTGATCCTAAGACCGATGGCTTCGACATATTTTTCCAGCGCCCAAAGCACAAAGGCTATCTCTGACTGATTAGGGTGAAGGAATAGCACCGCATCGTCTGCATACATGGACTTGCTTTGGCATGCCTGTTTTTGAGTGGTGGGAGGAGACCACGGTTTGTTGCTGCATCAAAGGTTCTATGCAAGGAATCAAATGCCAGGATGTATAAGAGCAGGGAGAGGGGGTCTCCTTGTCTTAGACCTCTTCGGTAGGCAATATACTCGTCTGGTACTCCATTGAGTTGTATGCATGAGGAGGCCGATGATAATAGTGTGGCGACCCAGTCAGTCCATCGTACTGGGAAGCCTCGGTGTGCTAGAAGATCCAGGAGGAATTCCCAAGAAAGTGAATCTAAAGCCTTTGAGATGACTAATTTGAGCATGATGAGAGGTCGACCTTTGTGCTGGTAAGCTCTCAGTAAGTTGCGCACATATAGAAAACCATCTTGGATACTTTAAGACCGGATGAAAGCATTTTTTGTGTACGATCGAAGAGCATGTGAAAAGCTACTAGAGGGGGGTGAATGGTAGATTTAAACTTTTTTAGCAGAAGCAACAAAAACTCATCGGTAGAAAATCGATGTGTTAAAGAAATTGTGTGTGCAACTATTTTCAACGTGTTCAACCGTGACAAAAACAAGTATAGATTGTAGAGTATCCAGTCATGGAACCAATGCAACAAGAATTACAGGAAAACAAGTATAGAACTTGAGTTATGATCAAAAGACTAAACGAAGGTCAAACTGTTCTACCCGATTTAGAAAAAAATCTGCAACGCTGCAAAGAAACTCGTGTAGATCAAAAACCTCAATAAAATGGCCGTGATATTTTCACATATGATATATAATCTAGTTGTGAAGACAACCCAAAAAGGATCATGTCAATCGGTTCTTTAAAATGCGAGTTATAATCAAAATAATAAAGTTTTTCCTTTTAATTTGCAACTTTCCATAAGTGCTCAAGACTCTTCTATACGCAGATAAAATCAATCTTAAGACTTCCAAACACCTTAGGAACGTCCTAAACATTCCCAAAACAACTTAACTTTGTGACCCACATGAAATCTAACCAAAACAACCTCTAAACCTTCCATTAACGAACCATAATCACCTCCGCCGCAGCTTGAGGCACAAACCAACCGGTTGGACCTCTCCGGCCATATCTTCACGTCCACTTCTCTTCATCATGCCTTAGAACAATGTAGCCATATCCATGCACCCCTTGTAGTGCAAACACTTTATAACAATGTCCACAATACCTTCATATGCATTGTTCTTGACCCAAACATGTTGCGTGACCTCGCGATCAACTCAACCACAATTCCTCTCGAACTGGATTGTTGAACCTCATCTTCTCCCTAAAGATAATTCATTGGATCCCGTCACCAGCCATGCCTTGACCTCAAGCAACACCTGAACATGAATAAACAATCAATCTTTGCGAGCCCAAGTCCTCGACTTGACTCTCGTTAGTCAAAAAAACACAACACCTTACGTGAGCACCTCACATAAGCATGTTGCAAATCATAGCAATATTTAAACACCATAATCAGCCATAAACACCAAACACACCAAAAAACATAGTAAGAGAATACTAAGCAACCTTTCCGTCAGCCAGAAACAAGTTCAAAACATTGCAAGTTAAAACAGTTCTGCCGCACAATTATTTCAGCAAATAAAATTATCAAATCGACCAAAAGCGGCGTAGCAATGTAAAGGCAAAAGATTGGACATTCCAATCCCAAACTAACATGCAAATCACATGACCGATAGTTCGGACAGTCCTAACAAAGTAAAGAGTAAATGTTACTCCCGAAAACATGTTTGTAAAGATCAACCGTGTAGACTCACGTGCAACTCACGTGACAAAATGTTCGAATAGTCCGAAGCATGAAATGCGTGCAACTCACATGAGAAAAAGTTTGGACAATCCAAAACCATCGACGTAACATTACTCCCCAAAAACACACTGAAAAATTTGAACATTGTGTATCAAGATGTACCGTGGTGTATCGATGTAAGCTTCAAAACATTGAATGTAAACCTTCACTTTTATTCTAATTGCCAATGTATTCCGCACACATAGGTCTCACAATCTCCCTCTTGACGAATGCATTGGCAACAACACTTAAAATTCGAACATTGGCTCATTCACATGAAAAGTTTTGAAAACAATTTTCTCCCCCTTTTGAAAATCAAAAATCAAATGAGAAAGAAATTTCAAAAAGAAATTCTCCCACTAAGAAGAACGCCCTGAGAAAAACATGTAAAAACTCGTGAACGTGCAATGTGTGACATCTCCCCCCCCCCCCCCTCCCTTTGACAATGTATTCAACAAGGTTCAGAAGAGAAATTACAAATGTTATGAGCATAGTATAACATATACATATAAAACAAAGCTCATCCAAGTCATACTATCAAGTAACTTACACTATAACATCAATAAGATATATAAAGTAGTGTAAGCCATGCTAGAGATCAAATGTAATTTTTTCAATAAAAGCAAATCATTATCTCACAAACTTAACTATTTCAAAATCTGAAAGCTGACACATGTTGCTGTATTTTTATTATTTTTTTAAAGCACAAATACAGATCATATAACATTTGCAAGAGATTATATGCCGCATTAGCCTTATTCTAACCAACCAGGCCAGATCTATGTCATTTAACAATCAAAAGCTTAAGGACATGGTTTTAGTCATACATAAGTTCATATCTAAGTGCAATGAAAAGCCATCTCAAAATAAGAAGTGCGATGCATGCATATTCACTTGATCTTTTCTCATTTTTTATTTGATCATAAAAGCCCAACATGTGAATAGTTGATTGATTAATTTTTCATTATTAAAAGCACTTGTGAGCATGCAAAAAGTTCAAAATAGAAAGAAAGTTATATCATGACAACATTTAGTGTAAGTAATTATTCCAATTACTAGTCATGGCAAAAACTACAATATGTATAACACGAGTAATGTAGTAAGAACTTTCAGCATATAAAAGTAATCACAAAATCATATATGTATGAATTACTATGCTTATATTATTTTAAATTCAGATTCACACATATAGTTCCAAAGTTTCAAAACCCCCCCTCAATTTAAGCCATGAGAATGCATAACCCCTATTTCACTATGAATGAAACAAAAATGAGTAAAATCTAAAGGTTTTGTAAAAATGTCAGCGAATTGTTGTTCGGTATCTACATGGTGAAGCACAATGTTTCCTTTTTCAACATTACCGCGAAGAAAGTGATACCTAATATCAATGTGCTTTGTTCTACTATGTTGCACGGGGTTTCTAGCAATGCAAATAGCACTAGAGTTATCACAAAATGGTAGAACACTATCTAGATCAACCTCACAGTCCTTAAGTGTTTGAACAATCCAAAGAATTCGTGAGCAAGTGCTAGCAGCAGCTACATATTCAAATTCAGTCATGTATTGTGCAACTAAATTTTGTTTTCTAGAAGAATGAGCAACAAGTGAATTACCAAGAAAATGACAAGCACCCGAAGTACTTTTCTATCAATCCTACAACCCCAAAATCAGCATCTGAAATAGCTTTCAATGTAAAGATTGAGAAAGAAGGAAGAAAAATGTCAAATTCTTGAGTTCCATGTAAGTACTTGAAAATTCTTATGATGGCTTGACGATATGAAGCAAGTGGGGAAGCTTGAAATCGTGTGCAATGACATACGCTAAATTGTATATCTGGTCTTGATGTCGTGAGGTACAAAAGTGACCCAATAATGCTTCTATATTCTTTTTGATCCACAGGTTAACCATCTTTTTCAAGTTCAAGTGTTTTCGCTGTTCCCATTGGTGTCCGAAGAGGCTTGCTTTTGTCCATGTTGAAACGCTTAAGGAGGTATTTCATATATTTCGTTTGATGCACAAAAGTACCCTACTTAGTTTGCTTGATTTGCAGACCCAAAAATTATGTGAGTTCTCCTACCATACTCATCTCAAATTCTGAACTCATCATAGCTGAAAACTTGGACACAAGATCATGAGAATCACAATAAAAAATAATATCATCCATGTACGCTTGAACAAATAACGAGTCATTACCATGCTTAAGTACAAAAAGAGTTTTATCAAGCTTGCCCATCGCAAATATCTTTTCAAGTAAGAATATTTTTAACCTATCATATCATGCTCTAGGGGCTTGTTTGAGACCGTTCAAGGCTTTGGATAGTTCGTAAACATGATTAGGAAAATCTAGATTTTCAAACTTGACGGTTGCTTAACATAGACCTCCTCATCTATGTAGCCATTAAGAAAAGCACTCTTAACATCCATTTGATATAACTTGAAACCTTAAGATGCAACAAATTCTAATAAAACTCCTAAGGCTTCTAATATATCAAAGGGAGCAAAAGTTTCATCAAAATATAGACCTTCAACTTGTGTGAAACCTTGAGCAACCAACCTAGCCTTATTCCTAATCACAACCCCATCCCCACTTTATTTATTTTTAAACACCCATTTAGTTCCAGTTAAAGTGTAACCTTGAGGTGGAGGTACTAGTTTCCAAACATTATTTCTTTCAAAGTTTTCTAACTCTTATTGCATGGCAATAATCCGAGATTCATTAGTGAGTACGTGTGATATATATTTGGATTCAAAAGAAGCAACAAAGCATAATTAGATGAGAGTTTGGATCGCAAAACTTGGACCGTGTGACTCGTTCGTGCAAGCTTCCAATGATTTGTTGTGGAGGATGACTTTTGAGAATGAGGTGAGGAGTAGACACTTTACAAGCTCCTCCTTCTTCATGTTCATCACAAATCGAAGAATTGGTGGCTTGAGGATGATCTGTACAAGATGCAGTAGTTGTTGGTGCTGGTTGTGGTGCAAAATCAAAAGCATGATCAACGTCATTTGCTTCTAAATTTCGGGCAGCAACACCACTTCTTCGTCTTCTTCGACGAAAATACTTCCCCCGTGCGGATATGGATTTGGACCTGCAATGTTAGAGCTAGTAGCTGGGCTAGCTTCATCAAAGGAAACCTCACCAGTCTCCACAATTTTGTTAGTGTCAAGTAAAAGACACACAAGGCTCTAGTATGAGATGGATAACCAAGAAACATGCCATCAACAGATCTAGCTTCAAATTTATCAATATTACCATGTTTCTTAATAAAGCATTTGCAAAACCAAAGATCCTAAAGTGTGTGACACTAGGCCTATGTCCAAACTGAAGCTCATAGGGAGTTTTTCCTACCTTAAAATGCAAGACAACACGATTTAAGACATAACAAGCAGTTGCAATTGCCTCAACCCAAAATTTCTTAGGAGTTTGATATTCATCAAGCATAGTCCTGGCTATCTCAACTAAGGTCCTAACCATTGCAACCATCTTAGCATGTCTACAAGTAGAGCAAACAATTTTTTTGTCTCCTTTAAGCTTAGGCAGCCCACGTATGCGATCAAGAGCACTGGCACACGTGAGATGATCAAAGCCTACGTGACCAAGTATACAATACCAAAAATATAAGTGTTTCGAATCATTAGCCACTAGACACCTATACTTAGAGGATGACATATCAAAATCAGCTTTAAAACTCTTCCAAACCAAGACATGTTAAACATAAGCTCACCATTAGAATCTACAACCATGCAACAATTTTCTGTAAACTTCTCGATTTTCATCTAGTAATTGCGAAATGGAAAGCAAGTTGTATTTCAAATTTTTAACAAGTGTCAGATCCTTCAAAGTGTATTGTTTATTTACTTTAATTGAATCCTTAGAAACTATAAGAGTTGAATATTATCGGCAAAAGAAACATTTTCTACACGTGATAAAAAAGAGAGGGAGGAGAACCATTCTTTGTTACCAGTCATGTGGCGTGAGCAAACTGAATCCACAATTCAAATGTTCTCCTTCCTCAAGCGTGTAACCTACATAGCATCACAATATGTCGATGACTCAATACTAGGGTTAGTCAAAAGACATTTCGGAATCCAATATTGACTCACAAGATGTCCAACAGGAATAGCATGCAAAAGCTGAGGTAAAACAGGAGGTTTATGAGCCGAAGTTTGAGGATTTTTGTACCCAACTACTGACCTACGAGGTGTTACATGTGCAGCACAAAAAACGGTAGGTTTGTGAGCAAACTTTGCATGTTTATGGCTCATTATAGCAGGTTGCAAGTTTCTAACATTTGGTTCGGTATGAGGAGCAAATTTTGCATGATTATTACGAGCTCTAGCTTGCATAGTTGCATTCTTTCCTTTTTCTGTTGTATAGCTAGTCTATAACAAAAATCTATGACATGACTATCTCTACCAAAGTAGGTACACTAAAATTTAACATTATGTTCATGTCTAGATGAGCAAGCAAAATGTTTATTAGAAACCGAAAGAGACAACACTCCTGCAACCACCTCTTTTTTTTAGGAACCGTTTGAATCAAACCACTCCCTATTTATTTTACAATTCTAAGTGGATGTGCCTTAGCATGAGCATGAGAATCAAAATGTAAACCAGTTTTATCATTGCAAGACTTAGATGAATTCAGCGGCAAGTTTAGGTTCTTATTTGCATTTCAAAATCGAATTAGTGTCCTATGCATGTCATCAAGTTTATTGGAAAGATCAAGGCAATTTTCAAATGAAGTTTTTCCTTTTAGTTTGCAATTAGAACAATATCTAACTTCATGAACATGTAAAGCATTGTTCACAGAAATTTCATTCGTAGTATCATATAGTTTCTTGTTAAGATCATCACAACTAGAACAATGCAAAACAATTGTTGAACAACTAGCATCTTTCTTGTTTTTATCATTAAGTGCAAGAAGCTTGTTGTTCTTTTCAAATTCAAGTTCAAGTTTATCAAGTGTGGAGGTGTGGGAACTTCTTAAAGAGGACAATTGTTCATATAGAAGCTCATATGAGGAACAAGAATCATCACTAGGAATCAAAGATTTTAAATGATTAATTTCATATTCTGCTGATTCAATTTTAGCATTGCCCCTAAGTTTTTTGTCCTTTTTTAAGTATAACAGTTACATGAGAAATAACATCACACATTTCTTCGCACGTGGGACATACCTCTTCATCGTCGTTGTTGTGTTCTATCTCCTCCATACTTTGCCAAATTTTCTTCATCTTCGTCACTTCCGAGGTCCACATAGCTCAAGCCAAGTTCTTGAAGTGCAGAGACAAACTGTTTACCAATTCGTGACCTGTCAAACCCTTCTTATTCTTCTTGTTGTTTGCAGAGTAGGACTTGAACCTTTTTTTCTTCTCATCAGGGGGTGTAGAACCTAAAAGGTTAGGGCAATTTGTACGAAAATGTCCAAACGCACTACATCCAAAACATCATTGAGGTCCACCATTTCCTCTCCTTCTAGTTCTCACATTTTGCAATGATTTTGAGAACCAAGTAGAGAGAAGTGATAGCTCCTCCTCTAGAAACTCTTTAATCTGCTCAAGGGTTAGAGAGGACAGCAAAGCAAGTGTACCACATGATGAAGATTGACAAGAACTAGGCATATCACGCTGTGAAACAAATGCAAGAGACTTGTTGGGGTTTTTACGTGATATTATGTCATGTTAACGAGTTTACAACTTAGAATATACAACATCTAAAGTAAGTGTACTTATGACAGTAGATTCACGTATAGATGTAACTTTCATCTCCCAAATCGACATGTCTAACGCACTTAACAATTGTCTAGCATTTTCAGCATCAGAAAAGTTAACATCGATGCTACGCAAGTTGCTGATAATTTTATTAAAGATTTCATCGATTGACTCACTGGGTTGCATCTCAAAACACATGTACACATATCTTGGTGTACCTCTTTGATCGTGTTGGATCCTTCGTCGTAGTCACATAAATCTTCCACATGTTATATGCTGACTGGAGATGTGCAACACGATCGATCGCGCCTTGTTGTTGTTGTGGATATCTCTCATGTTCACAGCCATAACTTCGTCATTTGAAGGCATGAAAAATCACTTGAATACCTTTTCACATATGGCGAAGCCTTGCGGCTATATGTAAGCCTCCATCCGTGACTTCCAAACCTGAAAATCAATGCCATTGAACACACAAGATTTTACAGAGTATGTCTTCATGATTAGTCGAAACATGTGCAAATCACAAAGATTAGAGTATCGTAGATCTGATATCAATTGTAGGATCGAATAGCACGTGAAAATTTACCAGAGGGAGGGTGAATGGTAGATTTAAAATTTTTCAAGCGACGAAAACTCCTCGGCAGAAAATCGACCTGTTAAAGAAACCGTGTGTGCAACTGTTTTCAACGTGTTCAACCGTGAGAAAACAAGTATAGATTGTATAGAATCAAGTCTCGTAACCAATTCAACAAGATTTATGTGAAACACTAAGTAGAACTTGAGTTATGATCAGAAGACTACACGAAGGTCAAACTGTTCTACCCGAATCAGAAACAAATCTGCAATGCTGCAAAGAAACTCATGTAGATCGAAAACCACAAATTAAATAGCTGTGAAATTTTCAAAGATGATAGGTAATCAAGTTGTGAAGACAACCAAAAAATAATCACGTTAATTGGATCTGTAAAACTCAAGTTATGATCGAAATGCTGAAGCAACATCGATCTGTTAAGAAACTCGACAAGAAAAACTTGTCTAAAACAAGTCGGATGAACAATGTATCAAAACTTCTCTAAGATACAAATTTTATTCAAAGAAACACAATAGGAACAGCTCAAAGTCATCTTCCCATGAGCTCTGGCCTCCATTGCCAATCCTGACTAGGACTATAATCTTACTCAGTTTCAACCGAAAAATTCCATAGTTGCTCAAGACTCTTCTATACGCAGATAGAAGCAATATTAATACTTCCAAACACCTTAGGAACATCCTAAACATTCCTAGAACAACTCAACTTCATGACCCACATGAAATATAACCAAAACAAACTCTAAACCTTCCATAAACGAATCATAACCACCTCAGTTGTAGCCTGAGTCATAAACCAGTCGGTTGGACCTCTCCGGCCATATCTTCACGTCCACTTCTCTTCATCACGCCTTGGAACAATGTAGCCATGTCCATACACCGATTGCATACGTGCAAACACTTTCTAACGACATCTAGAATACCTTCATATGCATTGTTCTTGACCCAAACATGTTGTGTGACCTACCAATCTACTCAACCACAATTCCTCCCGAACTTGGTTGTTGAACCTCATCTTCTCTCTGAGACTAGTTCAATAGATCCCGTCACCAACCATGCATTGACCTCAAGCAACACCTGCACATCAATAAACAACCAATCTTTGCAAGCCCAAGTCCTCGACTTGACTCTCGTTAATTCGAAAAACACAACACCTTACGTGAGAACCTCACATAAGCATGTTGCAAACCATAACAATATTTAACCACCATAATCAGCCATAACAATCAAAACACATCAATAACACTTAGTAAGAGAATACTAAGCAACCTTTCTGTAAGCCAAAAGCAAGCTCGAAATATTGCAAGTTAAAACAAATCCACTGCACAATTATTTCAGCAAATAAAATTATCAAATCGACCGAAAGCGACACTGCAATGTAAAGGAAAAAGATCTGGCATTCTAATCCTAAACTCACGTACAAATCACGTGACCAAAAATTCAAACAGTCCTGACTACGTAAAGAGTAAATTTTACTTCTAAAAGCACGTTTGTAAAGATCAATCGTGTCGACTCGCGTGCAGCTCACGTGACTGAAAGTTCGGATAGTCTGAAGCGTGAAACACATGCAACCCATGTGAGAAAAAGTTCGGACAATCCGAAACCGTCGAGGGTAACATTACTCTCCAAAAACACATTGAAAAGTTTGGACAGTGTGTATCAAGGTGCGCCGTGGTGTATCGGTGTAAGCTTCAAAACATTGAATGTAAACCTTCACTTTTATTCTAATTGCCATTGTATTCAGCACACATAGGCCTCACATTGTGTTGTTGAGACTAAGCTGTCCATGTGCCCTGCCAGTCGAAGTGCGAGAAATTTGGAGAAAATATTTGCTACTGAATGGATGAGGCTGATGGGCCTGTAATCAGCTGGGGAGAGGATCTCTGCTTGCTTTGGAATTAGGGTAACAAGGGAGCCGTTGAGCTTCAAAAATGAGGCAGTGTGATGTGAGTACAAACTGTGGAACACTTGGACTAAATCGTCTTTGATTATCTCCCAACATGATTTGTAGAAATCAATTCCAAAATCGTATGGCCTTGGAGCCTTTTCTGAAGGCATTGCATGTATAGCTGTTTGAATTTCTTCTTCATAGAAGGGGCATCTAAGTGTTGTAGATCTCAAATTGGGAGATCGAGTTCCTGCTAATTCAGGGTCGAACCCCTGATCTGCTTCACCCCTACCAGACTGTGGAAGTGTTGATCTACCAGCTCTGGCATGTCCTTTTGGGAATGCACGAGTTCACCCTCTGCATTCGACAAGTGGATTGTGCACAACTTTTTCTTCCTACAATTAGCCTTGAGTGAAAGAATTTGGTATTAGCATTCCTGTCCTTGAGCCAGATCGCCCAGGAGGCTTGTCTTGTTTGCTTCTTTCCACCGCTGCAAGGCCTAACAGTCTGATTTTTAACTCCCTTCTCAGGTCAAGTTCTGATTGTGTGAGTTGTCTTGCCTCTTGAGCCTTATCAAGTTGTAAGATCAGCTCATTGGCCATCTCAATGAGTAGCTTGGATTTTTCCGACACTTCGTGAGCCTTATTAGGTTGGAAGCGGGGAGATCCATCGGTCACGCTGAAGCAGAACGGGGCTGAGAGCAGGATGCAAGCACTACGTAAGAAACCCAAATAGGAGATAAAGATGGACGACGAGCTAAAAGGAGAACGTCTCTGATAAGCTTAAGCGAGACAAGCCCGCTTTAGCGAGGATCTGACATGGCTCGGTTGAACGTACAAGGAGACGCGTTACAATACAACCTGTCTCATTTAAGTTGATATCCGCGACGCGCTCTCCTCTCTGACAAATGGGAGACGCGTTTTAACTAAGCGTGACTCATTTATTTTAGGTAACTGAGACGGACTTTGGTTTCAGATCGTCCCCTTTCAATGTGGAATAAGGCGTGTCTCCCATAACCACCGGTCTGGCTCGTCTCCTTTAGTTGTGGAAGCGGGCCCGTCTCCCATTCCCTCTATAGAGAGACATGCTTTATATCGGCCCGTCTCGATTTTCTGTTGCCCTTCTACGACCTCCCTGCTGTGGCAAAACAAGTGGCTACCAGATCTGCCCGTTTCTTGCCCTGTTCTTTCCCTCTTTCATTCTAAAAGTCTTGTGGTGATTATCAGTAGATCTTAAAACAAAAGGGTTAGTCCTCTCGTCCTTTCCTGTTCCTTCCTATTTTTTACCTTTAGATCTTCTTTGATTGAAGTTGGCTTGCAGTGATTATCAGTGGCTCCGAATTTCTTTGATTTAGCTCTTCTTTCTGGCATGTAGATGTCGTCGGATCGAAGTTGGATGTATAATCCGCGCCTTTGCAATGAATATATCCAAGGGGCACATGAATTTCTTGCTTTCGCGAAGAAGGACATGTTGGAAAACATTATAGGGACTATTTGTTGTCCTTGCAAACACTGCAAGAATGAGAAGAGATATCACACAGATGAAGTGTTGAGGTCACATTTGATCACGCATGGATTCATGGTAGATTATCGATGTTGGAACAAACATGGGGAGGAAGGGCTTAGAAGCAGAGATGAGAGATTCATATCTGGAGAGGGAGGTCCTTACCAGTGTCCAAGAAGATCATGATGAGGATGTGAACGAGCCAAATATATCAGGGTTTACCGATGATGACATTAAGTTTTAGGTGCATAATATAGAGGAGATGGTACGCAATGTCGAGAGGCATGGCGACGATGATCGGTACAGTAATGGTGAACTTGCAAATTACAAGAAAATGATCGAGGACTCGAAGAAGCCATTGTATCATGGTTGTGCGGCTAAGTACACAAGACTGTTTGCAATGGTAAAACTTTTCCCCTTGAAGGCGAGCAACAGATAGAGTGATTGTAGTTTTAAGGAACTGCTGGCACTCCTTAAGGACATGTTACCCCAAGGCAACATAGTCCCTACGACAGTTTATGAGGCAAAACAGATAATCTATCCACTGGGTTTGGAGGTAGAGAAAATCCACGCGTGAGAGAATGATTGTATTTTATATCGTGGACCTGAGTACGAAAACCTCGAGAAATGCCCTATTTGTGGAGTGGACAGATTCAATCGTAGGAAAGACGACGGTGATGACGAGAACTGCAATAGAAGAAAAAGAGGGCCTAAAAAGGTGTTTTGGTACTTTCCTATCATTCCTTGTTTGAAGCGTTGGTTTGCAAACAAGGAGTCAGAATTGTTGCGATGGCACAAAGAGAAGCATATGCAGAATGCTGGAATGATAAGACATCCTGCTGATGCCACATAGTGGCAAAACATTGATTAGCGAAATCCTGAATTTGCCATTGACCCGAGGAATGTTAGGATCGCAATGAGCACCGATGGCATGAATCCTTTTTTGAATAGTAGCACACATAGCACATGGCCAATTGTGCTTACAATTTTGAACCTTCCTCCTTGGTTGTGCAACAAACAGAAATATATTATGATGTCAGGACTGATACCGGGGCCACAACAACCTCGGAATGACATCAACACTTATTTCAAGCCTCTGGTTGAAGATCTGAAGCAATTGTGGTACAACGACGGATTGCAGGCTTGGGATGACCACAAGCGTGAGTACTTCCGCCTCAAAGCCATTTTATTTGTGACTGTTAGTGATTCTCCAACGGCACGTAACTTGTCCGGACAGAGTATGAAAGTAGGTGCGGATGTCCACGTTGTTTGAGAGAAACAGACTCACATTACTTGAGCGAGTTACGAAAAATAGTGTACATGGGACATCTACGCTACATTCCAATGAAGCACCCGTTTCGGAGTATGAAGGATAATTTCAATGGTGCACTGAGAAGAGGCATCCTCCACATCACATCACGGGTCATGAAGTCTATGAAACGGTCAAGGATATCCATGTTGTCCTTGGTAAGCGGAATAGGACTGGCAAAAATACTGGCGAAGATGACATGTGGAAAAAGCACTCGATTTTTTGGGAGCTACATTATTGGAAAGACTTAGACGTCTGTCATTCGATTGATGTGATGCATGTTGAGAAGAATGTGTGCAAGATCCTACTCGGAACATTGCTTAAAACAGATGGGAAAACTCGGGACCATATACATGCACGGGCAGATATAAAGAAAATGGGGAATTAGGCCTGAGTTGTGGATCGATGACTCGGTAAAAGGAATGGAACTACCCACATCATGCATCCCCCTTTCAGAAACGAAAAAAAAGAGTTTTGTGGGTTCTTTAAAAATGTGAAAGTACCATTCGGCTACTCGACGAACGTCTCAAGGCTTATTTCATTTCCAGATCTAAAAGTAGCTCTCGGTGTGATGTCTCATGATTACCATGTATTGCTTACGCAGATGATTGCTGTCGGAATTCGAAATATCCTACCGGTTAATGTTCGGGAGGATATAATGAACTTTTTCTTTTTCTTCAATGCAATTGGTCAAAAAGTACTATGTGAAGAAGATCTCGAGTCATTGGAAAAAGGCACTATGAAACTTTATGCTTCGTTGAGATATATTTTCCACCTGCCTTTTTTGACATAAGCGTCCATTTCACAACTCATCTTATTAAGAAGATAAAGCTACTTGGCCCTGTGTTCCTTCACCAGAGTATGCTTACGAGAGATTCAACAACATATTGAAGTCCTTCGTTAGAAATCGAGCTTACCCTGAGGGCAGCATGGTACAAGGATACTGTAGAGAGGAAGCTGTGGAGTGGGCTCTAAACTACACTGACCCGAGTAACCCGATTGGTGTTCCCAAGTCTCGTCATGAGGGGAGGCTCACAGGAAAAGGGATCATTGGGAAGAAGGCTATAACTCCAGATTCACATTTATTCTTTTGCGCTTATTTCCACGTGTTGTAACACATGTCCATTGTGTCGGAGTACCTCGATGATCACAAGGAGGTGGTGCTTAGAGACAATCCTGGCCGCAATGAATCATGGTTAGCAAATGAACACAGGAGAAAATTCATTGGCTGGCTCCGAGATCGGATTTCTCACTCATGGGATACTCAAACAAGTGAGTACCTAAAAAAGTTGGCTCGTGGTCCTATATTCACAATTATTACATATCAAAGGTACAACATAAATGGATACACGTTCTACACTGTAGAACAAGATAAGAAAAGCATGTATCCAAATAGTGGTGTTAGTATTGATGCTTATAATGCTGCGGGCCAAGACAAAGAAATGTACTATGGTCAAATACAAGAGATCTGGGAGCTTGACCTTTAAGGATTCAAGATTCCTCTTTTCTGTTGCAACTGGGTTGATGGAATCAAAGGTGTTGTACAAGACAAGTACGGTTTCACTAGCGTTATCTTAACCATTAAGGATATAAGTGGGAGCCTTTTGTGTTAGTAGAACACGTTGCTCAAGTGTTCTATGTTCCAGACACAACAAATAAAAGACTTAAGGTGGTTATACATGGAAAACGACAAATCATCGGAGTCGAGAATGCCATCGATGAGGAAGAGTTCGACCGATTTGATGAGATTACTCCTTTTGTCACCTCGATGATCAAGCTAAGAATACCATCGACCAACGAACTTCCTTACTTGCAGAACGATCACCATGAAAAAGATAAGAATTTTAAAAAACCAAGACCGCAACGTAAAGTACCAAATTGATTGTGTGTAAATATGTTCAAATATGTAAAAATATGGTCGATTGAGTGTAAAATGGACTTCCATTTGGATATTTGTGTGATATATGCTCAAATGTGTGAAAATATTGCCATTTGAGTGAAATTTTGACTTTCATTGGTCATATGTGCTCTGTTTCTTATGGAGAAGTACTGATGCCTTGTGTTCTGTTTCTTAAGGAAGCAGTACCAAAATATAGCACTTGCTCTGCCCTGAAAAATTGGATACGAAAGTTATGCGAGACGAGCCTCACAAAGGCGCGTCTGTCAGACAAGAAAATTTGAGAGGCGTTTTAAAAAAGCGTGTCTCCGATTTAGACCCTTGCTCTACCTACGAAAGTGATGCGAGACGCGCCTCACGAAGATGCGTCTGTCAGGTAAGATAATGTGCTCTGCGTATGAAAGTGATGCGAGATGCGCCTCACGAAGACGCGTCTGTCAGGCAAGATAATGTGAGACGCGTTTTCAAAAAGCGCGTCTCCGATTTAGACCCTTGCTCTTTATCCCACCTCGGAGCTCCAAATGTGTTGCATTGAGCATATAAGGCGTGGCGCTGCAATGTTTGCATCAAGTTCTGCGTGGACGGTCCCTGACAGGGACGGTCCACGCAGAACTCGTCTTTTGTTATTTAGTTTTGGCACGGTCCCACATGTCATCAACAATGAGGTCAGAGCGCTTCGAATTCTGTGCCGAATAGCATTACGGCAACAGACGCACATTAATTCAAAAGAAAAGAGATGCTCTTTTCGAAAGTGAGATGCGCTTAGCGGTGACTCTTCTGAGGCGTGTCTGCAATAGTTTCCCTTAGGTACTTTTACCCCTCTCGCACGCTCTCTTCACAACACTTAGCACAAATTTTCACTTTTCGCGCGCGCTGAGCACTTCTTGCCCTAGAAACCGCCGTCGCGTCGTCCCCTTCCCCGGAGCATGCCGCCGCGTCGGTCCGCTTTCCCGGAGCTTGTCACCGCCTTTACACTGCCCTAAGGTACTTTTATCTCTTTCGCACGCTCTCTTCCAACACTTAGCACAACTTTTCACGGCGGGCGCTGATCACTTCTCGCCCTAGAAGCCGCCGCCGCATCGTCCCCTTCCCTGGAGCATGTCGTTGCGTTGGTCCGCTTCCCTGGAGCTCGTCGCCGCCTTGACACTGCCCTCAGGTACTTTTAGCTCTTTTGCACGCTCTCTTCGCAACACTTAACACAATTTTTCACGGCGTGCGCTGATCACTTCTCACCCTAGAAACCGCTGCCGCATCGTCCCCTTCCCCGTAGCACGCCACCGCGTCGGTTCGCTTCCCCGGAGCTCGTCGCCGCCTTGACACTGCCTTTTTGATCATTGTCGCGCTGCCGCCATCGACCCTCGACTCCCCGTCGACTAGCTCGACACTGCTCTAATAAGATTTGTTCGCGCTTTGGTTCGAGTCGAAATCGCGCTTTGGTACAAATGCCATGAGAGAATTTGCTCCCTTATGTGACCGTTTGTGTGAATGTGACTGAAATTTGATAATGTTTTACAGGATTTCAGTGTTTTTTGTGAATTTGAAGATGTCTCTGTTGAAGCATCAGCAGCATATTAAAGTGGAGACCCAACAACAGACTTAGCAGCAGACACATGAAGAGGATGCATATGCCTTTGGTAATACAAGAAAGAGAAGGTCGCGGACGACGTGGCCGACAAACGTTGTGACTGTTGATAAGTCCAATGATGAAGGCGTACCTCTGGACCATGATGTGAATACAAGACTGTCCATAACTTTGTGGTCTAGCTGCTCGGGAAAGGGTGCCGCTAAACCTGCAGAGATCCGATCGCTCGATCGAAAATGAAATGGATGAACTCTTCAAAAGCTCTATCCAACCATATGTTCAATATTTGGAACGTATGAAACAGAAGGGGAAGAAGCTAGCTATAAAGATGATCTCTCATGCATGGAGGATTGACAAAACTAAGTTTCACGAGTTTGCGAAGAATCGTGAAACCCCCTTCCATAAGTATCCACATGTGTCAGAAGAGGACTGGACGAGATTTGTTGAAACGCGCAAATCACAGGAATTTGCCAAGAGGAGTGAACATATGAAGTGGCTCTGATAGCAGAATGAGCTTGACCACCACCTCGGCAACACCGGTTATGTCGATAAAAAAAGAATTTGGGAAGAACTGGATTCAACATTGGCCGAGATAGGTGTTCAGAATCCATACAACAGTTTTAGTGGATGGCTAAAACCATTTATGCGTGCTCATTCACAACTGTCTGACTCAAGCCGTATCATCTTATACAGCCTGAGCACTGCAAATGTAGCTCAAAGAGCCTGGAATCTAAGCAGTGAAGAGTCAAATGGTGAGAGGGAAAATGATGCCCTCACTAAGGCCCTGCAAAGACCGGAGCAACGAGGCCGTGTTCGTGGTGTTTCCAGTAAGTTGACCTGGAGGGAGCGTTTTCCGGAAAACAACTACTTATCGGAAGCGGAAAACGACCTCCAAATCACAGGTTGACGTCAAGGAGCTGAAAACACAGTTGAGAAGGGAGCTCCTAGGAGACATTAAGCAAATGATGGAGGAAGCATGTATACCTATCCCTAATGCGTTTTTCAACAACGACGAGCGTAGGAGCAACTTTGCTTCTACAGCAGCTGGGGGTGGACAACCACAGGAGGATCTTCAGACACCAGCGTCTGGACCTTCAATTGAGATGAACACGATAGATAACTTGGTTCAGCAAACGACATGCAACCTTCTGCTAATGGTCGGAGGAATCGCTCAAATGGAGGTCGGGAGGGGGCTAGTGTATCCTGACCAGACCATGCTTGACAACATTCAGGTGGACACAACATCCTATGCTGTTGTCAAGGTGGACATGGTGCATGAAAATACAAAAAACCTGGAGCTCGAAGTGCCACCGGACGATACAACGCTGACTGATGCAACTACTAGAAGGGTTTAGTGGAGACGGAGCCTTATTGTTGTTGACCCAGCAGTAGTAGCAGCTTCCGCGTCGGCCGCTTCAATGTCTCCTGAGGCACGTCTGCTTCTGCATCCAAATTCAGAACAGATGGAGTTGTCTCCAATTCCAGAATTATTGTTGCCTCCATTTATAGAGAAGCAGCAGACGTCTCCAATTGGAGAGCGTCTCTAGTTACAGAGAACCCGCATCTATCTCCAACTGTAGAGCTACTGTAGAACTCTCCACTTGAAAAGCAGCCGCATAGGTCTCCACCTCACACTCGAAGTGCCCTGCACCCTACACATGATCAGCCGCCGGCAAAGAGTGCCAACAAAAAGGGTGTGCCGCAGTGGCGAGTATAGACGAAGGAAGGTTGGAAGAAACCAGTGAAACAGTTGGAACCTAACCCGAAGGCGCCGAAAGCTATAACGCATACAAACCCGAAGTATGAAAAGGGAAAGCTGATGTTAACTGCGGCCGCACTCAAACAAGTTACTAAACCTTGTGTTCAGCTTCATCAATACTACATGGAAAATTGCAATAAGTGTGATAGCATACTAGTGTCATTGAAGGATAAACACTTTCTCTCGGGTAATGGCGCTTTTGTCATCACATGGTCCGATCTCTACGATGTTTTCAACCTTGACGCGTTGGATATCTCCCTAATACGCTGCTTCGCATTGTAAGTCTCCTCAAAAACTAGGTTCTTTAATACATAGTTAATACAAGTGTTATATGTGAGAAAATTGGCATTTTGCGTGTAGGCACCAACAACAACATGCTCATCATAACACGCGAAACGTGTCTGCTGCATATCTTGACCCACAAGTAAAGCAGCAGAAAAGAGGTTATTCAATATTTGGTGAAGGCGATGAAACCGTACAGTGATAAGGACCCCCCAGTCCTACCGTTTAACATGGGTAACCATAGCAATATCTACATGGTACGACCAGGTCTGGTACTGTGACTCCTCAAGGCCAACAAATGAAAAAACTAGCGAGCGAAAGACACGGTCATGGAATGATATCTCTTTCATTATTGACGAAAGACCCGGTCATGGAATTATATCTCTTTCGTTATTGACGAGTAAGTTCCTTCTTCATTTTAGTTTCCTTGATCGATAATTTTACATTAACTGTAAATGTTTTTGTTTAGGGATTTTGTGCAAGTAAAAGGAAAACATCGATATCTAACACATCATACTGCATTCGACGTCCAACAACAAGCTCCGGGGCAATACGTGCGGCTTCCACGTCTGCTTACACATGGCTTTATTTGGAGAGCAACCTAATTACAATGTATGTGTAAGTGCATTTATTTTACTTTATTACTAATCTTTTACTAAATCTCATTTTATCGTATGGCAGGACTATGGACCCGCCTTCAGGAACGTTGAAGGTCGTAGCCTTGAGCAAGTTAAAGACGTCCTATGCAGGTTTATCATTTCTAAAATCATTAAATCAAACGAAGAATTTCATTACCCAATAGATGATTAGATGACAGTTATTCTTTGTGTAAATTAGTTACATGTAGCTGGATGAACAGGAGAATTATGTGTAAATAGTTACTTGGTAACCACGATTTACACTTGTTAATATTTGATTGGTCAATGTGTATACACTTTGTTAATATTTGATTAGTTACATGTTAAGCTGGATGAACAGGAGACATTTGGTTACATATGTTTCTATATGTGTATGTTGCTGCCACAGGCAATGCGGCTGCCAAATCCTGGCTAGCTCTAGGATGCAGCCAGGAACCAGCATAATCAGGAGTGGGGGCACCTAATAGGAGACGTTCGTCTAGCAGGGAGCGTCTCCTGTGAGTGCCGCACTCAACTTGCATGTAAACAATCCGCGACGCGCTGTAACAGAGAATGTCTTGGATTAACTAAATAAAGGAGACATGTTTTTTTATAGCTCGTCTCAGATCAGTCAACGAATGTGCGACAGGCTATCATAAAGAACTTCTCGGATCATTCAACATATCTGCGACGTGCTTCATAAGAGTGTGTCTCTCATTTAGAATGATGGGCGACACACACCATGCTCGTCTCCAATGACCTCGCAAAGCATGTCTGTTATGACTCATCAAAGGGAGATGCGCTACTTTTGAGCGTGTCACACACTTAGTATGATCGGCGATAAGCCTTGCCTCTCGTCTCTGATGATAACGTAATGCGAGACGTGACGACGGAAACATATAGTTTTTTCGTCTCCCTTCTTCGTTTGGTTACGTCTTGTATGAGTCTTTCTTATGTAGTGAGGGGGGACTCGGGTGAGGCGGGGGCACTATTGGCAGCTGCGATGGAGGCAATGAAAGGCCGAATGTTCGAAGACCCGAGGTGTCCCCGCAGGATGGTGATGTGGCACGAGGGCGAGGGGGCTGCGAGTGAGTGGATGGATGCTGCCGGCCGGGCTGGGGATGCAGCGGGCGGCGAGCGGCCGGAAGTGAGGGTGGGTTGTCAGGGGGTCGCTGATCTCACTTCTTCCTCACGGGTGTGTCGCTTCTTTGTTGAGAGTGAGTACCCGTGGTGGTCTCACCTGACGCGCCAGAAGCTCGGCTAATCTTCTTTTTCGCTATGTGATACAAGTATTTTGTCCTGATGATGATCAAGTCACCAAACGGTGACGCGATCCACGGTGGCCACTGACCAGGCTCGTGATCCAAATCTAGATTTCTCGCTCCCGGTAATACAATTATCGAGCCCAATTTGAATAATGCGAAAGCTGGAATGAGTAAAGCCCAACACCCGTTACTCAGTTGGACCGTTTTCAGCCCACAGGCCTCACTCAGGCCATTGCCTCCCGTTGCCGTGGTCACCACACGCCAACGGATTCATCGACCAACGCTACCCAAACCTCGCACGAATTTATCGTGGCTGTCGTGCCACCTGTAGACGAGAGGCGCTCGCCGGGGTGGGGACGCATCCTAAACACAACACCACTAGATACTGCCATCGTGTCGCCCTCGCAACCTCACGACGCGCACCGGTAAATGCCAACAAGGAGAGAGTGAGAACCACCGCCGCGCGCGCAACGCAGCCACCGCACCACGTAGTAGCACAAGCCCAGGATATCGTAGATGATGGCAGCGCTGCCCACGGAGCTCAGCTGCTTCGCCGCGACTCCAAGGCCGATACAGCGGCGTGTCGGTGTCGTGCGGTGCGCGGCGACTGCACCGGCGCCAATTGGGGAGAAGACGAAGTACCGGGACGGGCCTCTAGAGCGTGCCTTCATGGGCCTCTTTGCGCGCAAGATGAATAAGTTTGCATCGTCGGGCAGCGCCAACAAGCGGAAGGAGAAGGAGAAGGAGATGGAGAAGGCGGTGTGGGATTGGGACTACGAGAGCTTCGTGGACGTGTCGCGGCGCGTCATGGTGGGCCGCACGCGCGCGCAGCAGCAGGAGGCCGTGCGCGAGGTGCTGCTCTCCATGCTGCCCCCCGGCGCGCCCGAGCAGTTCAGGAATCTCTTCCCGCCCACGCGCTGGGCTTGCGAGTTCAACGCCGCACTCACCGTCCCCTTCTTCCGGTGGCTCGTCGGCCCCTCCGAGGTCATCGAGGTGGAGGTCGACGGCGTCAAGCAGAGGAGCGGGGTGCTCATTAAGAAATGCAGGTACCTGGAGAACAGTGGTTGCGTCGGCATGTGCGTCAACATGTGCAAAATCCCCACGCAGAACTTCTTCACCAACGAGTTTGGGCTGCCCCTCACCATGAACCCGAGTAATTAATATAACCCTCCTCCTTAATTCAGTTTGACAAAAGAAAAGCTAGTTTGCATTTGCATATGCAGATGAATTATGAATTCAGCACTGTCGGTAAATGCAAATGAATCTGTATGACCATATAAAATTTCTCTGACTGACAGTAACTTTTTCCCAAACGTGGCATTGCCGTGTGTGTCTCCACTACTGAATAAATCACTAGTGTTCGTCCCCCCCATGAAAAATAAATACTACCTCTAATATCAAATTATTTGACATTCTTACATTACCGGCTAGTTATAATTTAGTTCTTTTGGCTGTCCAAAACGTCATAAAAGAACGAAGGTAGTAAGCACTAGAGGCTGCATTTTGAAAAAATAATCAGAGCAATTGCATGTCAAGATAAGAATTGTCAAATATATCGTCACAAGTGATGTTGTGTTATGAATGATTGCAGCCTGCATGATATGTGCTCACCCAAACCATAGGACAAAATCTACCTTCCTGAAGTAACATCTGCCTTTCTTATCGTCATGCTCACCTGTCACGCTGTGCAGATTTTGAAGACATGAGCTGCGAAATGATATATGGTCAGGTACCACCTCCAACAGAAGACGACCCAGTGTCAAAGCAACCGTGTTACCTCAACCTCTGTGAGTGTGTCTGAATTTACTAGCTTCTCAACACTGAGCACCTGACACAGAACGAAACACTCGTGCTACTATAGCGTCTATCAATCTTTTTATTATTTCGTTCTCCTTTACGCAGGTTCCATGTCGACGCCCTCTGCCCCAATCTGCCCCAAACTTCAGAATTAGACATGGAAATTCGTAGTTGAGTTGTTTTCGGATATAGCGTGTAATCACTAATTAGTGTCTTCTGCAAACTGTGGATTAAACGTCGACGATTGATACTTCATTCGTCGTTGACTCGGTGCTATCTTCGTTCTTGTTACCTGGATGGCCTAAAAGGAGAGAAATGCCCGCGTCTTTGACTCCTGCTATCTTCGTTCGACCCCGTGTCTTCTAGGCGACCGGGAGGCGGCGAGGCAATGGCAAATAGTTTGCTACTACCTAAGAAATCTAAACAGGAGATAAAGATGGACGACAAGTTTAAAGACAATCGTCTCTGATATGGTTAAACAAGACGAGACATAGCTCATTTGAACGTAAAAGAAGATGCGTTACTGTACAACCCTCTTCTCTGACAAATGGAAGATGTACTTTATTAGAGCGAGACTCATATTTGTATTGTAACTAAGACAAACTTTCTTTAGCGCCCGTCTTGTTTTATAATCGAAGCAGATGCGTCTCCCATATCTACCGGTCCGACTTGTCTCCTTTTGTCATGGAAGTGACCTCGTCTCCCATTCTCTCTATAGAGGGACGAGCGTTAAATATATTTGTCTCGATTTCCTATTACTCTTCTATGAGCTCTCAGCTATGGCAGAACAAGTGGCTGTCAGATCTACCCTGTCCTTGCCCTGTTCTTTCCCTCTTTGGAGGTGCCCTTCTAAAAATCTTGCGGTGATTATCAGTGGTCCTTAAAACAAAGGGTTAGTCATCTCCTTCTCTCCCGTTCTTTACTATTTTTCACCCCTATAAATCTTGACTATCAGTGGCTTCAATTTTTTTGATTTAGCTCTTCTTTTCTGTATGTAGATGTCGTCGGATCGAAGTTGGATGTATGGGTCGTGACTTTGCAATGAATATATCAAAGGGGTATATGCATTTATCGATTTTGCAAAGAAAGACATGTTGGACAACATTAGACAAATTATTTGTTGTCCTTGCAAATATTGTAAGAATGAGAAGAGATATCGCACAGATGAAATGATGAGTTCACATTTGATCACGCATGGATTCATGGTGAATTATCGATGTTGAAGCAAATATGGGGAGGAGGGGCTTAATGAAGCAGAGATGAGAGATTCATATCTGGAGAGGGAGGTCTCTGCCAGTGTCGAAGAAAATCATGACGACGATGTGAACGAGCCAGATATATCAGGATTTACCTATGACAATATTGAGTTTTAGATGCATAACATAGAGGAGATGGTACGCAATGTCGAGAGACAAGGCGACGATAATGAATACAGTAATGGTGAACTTGCAAATTACAAGAAGATGACCGAAGACTCGAAGAAGCCATTGGATCATGTTTGTACGACTAAGTACACCAGACTGTTCGCGATCGTAAAACTTTTCCAGTTGAAGGCGGTAACGAGTGGAGTGATTTTAGTTTTAAAGAATTGCTGACGCTCCTTAAGGACATGTTACCCCAAGCCAACGCAGTCCCTACGACAATTTATGAGGCAAAACAGATAATCTCTCCACTGGGTTTGGAGGTGGAGAAAATCCACGCGTGCAAGAATGATTGCATTCTATATCGTGGATCAGAGTATGAAAACCTTGAGAAATGCCCTATTCATTGAGTCGACCGATTCAATTGTAGAAAAGATGACTGTGATGACGAGAACTGCAATAGAAGAAAAAGAGGGTCCGAAAAGGTGTTTTTGGTACTTTCCTATCATTCCTCGTTTGAAGCGTTGATTTGCAAACAAAGAGTCAGAATTGTTACGATGACACAAATAGATGCATAAGCAGGATGATGGAATGATAATACATCCCGCTGATGCCACACAGTAGTGAAACATTGGTTCACGAAATTCTAAAATTGCCATTGATCCAAGGAATATTAGGATCGCAATGAGCACCGATTGCATAAATCCTTTTCTGAACAGTAGCACACATAGCACATGGCCAATTGTGCTAACAATTTTGAACCTTCCTCCTTGGTTGTGCAACAAACAAAAATATATTATGATGTCAGAACTGATACTGGGGCCACAACAACCTGAAAATGACATTGACACTTATTTCAGACCTCTGGTTGAAGATCTGAAGCAATTGTGCTATAACGACCGAGTGCAGGTCTGGGATGACCACAAGCGTGAGTACTTTGGTCTCAAAGACATTTTGTTTGTGACTGTTAGTGATTGTCCAGCGGCAAGTAATTTGTCCGGACAGAATAAGAAAGTAGGTTGCGGATGTCCACATTGTTTGAGAGAAATAGACTCACAGTATGTGAGCGAGTCACAAAAAATAGTGTACATGGGACATCAACGCTACATTTCCATGAAACACCCGTTTCGGAGTATGAAGGATAATTTCAATTGTAACACTGAGAAGAAGCATCTTTCACCTCATCTCATGGGTCATTGTCGGTACCTTACGAATTGGGTACCCCACGATACCGCAACAAGCGCATGAAAATTCTACCCATCAGAGATGAAAGCCCTCGCAGGTCCCACATGTCATGTTGCGTCGGACCTGCTCCTCTCATATGGCTGCCTCTCGGGTTAACATGTGTAAAATAAGCCCAGAACCAAACTCCCGACCGAGGGAAGCTCCGACGATTGCACGTGTACAACGACCCCGGAAGTAGCCCCCGACAGAGAGGAGCTCCGATACTGACACGTGTATGGTAATCCCGGACGTACCCTCCTGCAAGGGAAAGCTCCGGATCTGCCACGTGTGGAACCTCTGGACCTTCATCGCCAACAGGAATACAAGCTGACCAAGACCGTTACTGACATTCAAGGATGGTTAAAGCGGTAGTTACAAGGTCTAATAATGTGTTATTAATATTGTATTAACGACACATGATCAACTCATCGTTAATAGGGGTAACGCTTCCATGAAGGCACGTTACCTCACTATTAATTGCACTTAATAGATAGTGTATTAGGTCATTAAGCACGCAAGGGCCACATGTCGTGTCAGACCAACTTTGTAATAGTCAGTCCTTAGAACTATAAAAGGGATGCACCGCACGAACGCCAGGGGGGGCGATCGCAACCAGACCTCAGCGAACTAACTCACTCAATACAATCATACAAACCCTGTGGAGTAGGGTGTTACGCTCAGGCGGCCCGAACCACGTAAATCTCTGAGGTCACCATCTTGATATTGATCTTGTGTCCCCTAACCACAAAAGAACCTCTGCGGGCTGCTTTTCAGCGGGTCCAGGGGATGTGTCATATTCCACGCTTCAACATTTGGCACACCAGGTAGGGGCGTAGCTTTCCCGAGATCACAAGATGGTGAATTCAGCTGCTGGATCATCCAATGACAATCATGCTGAACCACTTGTTGGAGGCAACCCCTCCAATGTTCAACAGCTAAGAGATGCCAATGCCCCGGCAGGCCCTATGGCACCACCTGCTCCAGCAAATAATGTTGGTCAACATGATGGGGCATCTGCGTCGATCACTACATCGACGAATAATCCTGAGCACGTGCTCAATGCTGCGCGAGCCCTTCTGCAACATCCACCACCTCCAGGCGCACCCTAGGATGCTATGGAGCAGTGGAGAGCTGATGTTGACCATCTGGTCACAGCTACGGCTGCAGGCATCAGTAACCAAGGTCCACCTCCTTCGGGAAGGGCACCCTCACAACGACGAACCTTGTCCGGTCGGCTTGGTCCACAAACCTCTCAGCAAAGGAGGCGTGCCACCTCCCAGCAGGTGACTTCACTGCCCCCTGGGGCACGACGCACCCATACCATCACCAGAATTCCGACCCATGACCTTCGGTTGGAACTGGATCGCTATTACCGGCAACCGGACGGCCGAGTCCACATCGAGCGTGCTCACGAAAGGCGAGAGGCTCGGGACAACCCTACTCCTCAAGGAGTAGGAGGAGGTTGTTCTGCCCTGGCCATGCACTTACGTATGGTCAGGTGACCACAGAAGTTCTGGACTCACTTGCCGGAAAAATTCGACGGGATAGTCAACCCCGCTGAATTTTTACAAATCTACTCTACCGCCATACTGGCAGTAGGGGGTGAAGAGGCTGTAATGGCCAATTACTTCCCTGTTGGGCGGAACTATGCCAGCAATTCACTGCCAATTTTGGGAGCTCCTACACCTGACCCGACACTGAATTAGACTTGTTTGCTGTAAAGAAAACATCGGGGGAATTGCTACGGTCCTTCATCCAGCGATTCTCTCAGGTACACAATACCATTCCCTCCATCTCGAGCTCTTCTGTTATTGTTGCGTTTAGACAGGGAGTTTGGGATAAGAAGATGTTGGAGAAGCAAGCAATCAAACAAGTTACCAGCGTCACAGAACTCTTCAGCCTAGCTAACAAATATGCTAGAGCTACGAAGGCCCGTGAAATGCACTCCAAGCCAACTCCGGAGGCCAACCAGAAGTCCTCCAAAACTGAAGCTACTACCTCCAGTAGTGGCAAGAAGAAGAAAAAGCCCAACGGCAGAAAGAAGCCATCGGCCGGCGCTCCGGCTGCTGCTGCTGCAGTTCCTGGAAGCCAAGGGCCACGCCCTGAGAAGCGACCTCGTCCTTCATCAGAAGACGACAATAGTTCCAAAGCATGGTGTCCGATTCACAAAACGAATAGACAAAACTTGGAAGAGTGCCGGGAGGTCTAAAACCTTGCCGAGCGCTACAACAAGCGCTGGGAAGAAGCTCATTTCTGTCAAAGGGAGGGGAAACAAAAAATCGACGAAGCTTCGGCTGATGAAGAGCTAGGTTTCCAGGACTCTAAAAAGGTCTTGAAAGACATCTACAACACTATCGACGACGATTCCGACGCCTCCGACAACGAACGTCAGAAAACCCTGAACACCATCTATGGTGGTTCTTGGGACATCACTTCTCGTTGCATCCTCAAGACAATGCGGCAGGACATGGCTATGGTAGCTCCTGCTGCTAAGGCAGAACCACATCAGTGGATGGACACACCCATCATTTTTGATGCTTTGGACTGTCCCCGAAACATGATCGGGGCTGGTCAACTCCCGTTAATGGTGTTACCCACCATTAACAATATCCAAATTCACCATGTGATGGTGGATGGAGGTTCCGGGCTTAACCTCGTAAGCTTCAAAGCTTTCGTTAAGCTTAAGCTTCGGCCTTCGGACCTCCATCCATCCCGACCTTTCTCCGGAGTAGGTCCGAGAACCATCACTCCTCTCGGTTCTATTACACTCCCGGTGACCTTTGGGACCCGTGAGAACTATAGAACCGAGAAGTTGATTTTCGACATTGCGCATATCATTCTGACTTTCAATGCCATTTTGGGCAGGCCAACTTTATACAAATTTATGGCTGCTGCCCATTATGGTTATTAGGTGTTGAAGATGCCAACACCTACGGGAGTTCTCCGGATCTATGGAGATCGCACTGTAAGGGTCACAGCTCTGGAAGAACTCTATGCGCTTACCACAGCGCAAGAGGAAGCATCTGGAAGAGAGCCAGCTGTGAATCCTCCAAGCATTCGCCATAAAGGCTCCACCTCCGCACCTCGTGTACAACCAAGCGGCGACACCGACGTTCCCGTCAAAGTCGTCCAAATTGGTTCCGATGCTGCTCAGACGACCCATATTGGGTGGTCTGGACAACAAATAGGAACTCACACTCATCACTTTCCTCCGGGCTAATGTTGACGTGTTTGCTTGGCAACCGTCACAAATGCCTGGGATCCCTAGGGAGGTGATTGAGCACAATCTGAAGATTTACCCAGACGCCCGACCTGTACACCAGAAGCCCCGGAAGCAATCAATTGAGTGACAAAACTTCATCCGATAGGGAATCAAGAAGTTGCTCGAAGCTAGATTTATCCAGGAAGTATTCCATCCAAAATGGCTGGCAAACCTAGTTGTTGTACCCAAGGCCGGTGGGAAGCTTCGGATGTGTATCGACTACATCACCTTAAATAAGGCATGTCCAAAAGATCCATTTCCGCTACCTAGAATAGATCAGATAGTGGATTCCACCTCCGGGTGTGAATTACTGTGTTTCTTAGATGTGTATTCTGGATATCATCAAATCCAAATGTCTAAGGAAGATGAATAGCATACTGCCTTCATAACAGTAGATGGATTGTATTGTTATACTGCCATGCCATTTGGTCTAAAAAATGCTGCTTCAACATTTGTGCGAGCTATGTACAAAACATTTGGAGAGCTAATTAGAGACTTGGTAGAGGTGTATGTTGATGACATTGTCGTGAAGATTAAAAATAAGGAATAACTCCTTGACAACTTACAAGCCATCTTCGACAAGTTGCGCACCACACGCACCAAGCTGTACCCGGGCAAGTGTGTCTTCGGGGTTAGCTCTGGGAAGCTTTTGGGTTTCTTGGTGACTCATCGAGGAATCGAAGCAAATCCGGCGAAAATCAAGGCTATAGAAGAAATGCGGCCCCCAGCCTGCATTAAAGATGTCCAAAAATTGACTTGATGTTTAGCCGCGCTCAGTCGATTTATTTCAAGACTGGCAGAACGGGTGCTACCCTTCTTCAAACTCTTGAGGAAATCCAAACCTTTTCACTGGTCTGAAGAAGCAGAAAGGGCGTTTCAAGAACTGAAGCAACTCCTCACCACACTACCAATCCTGGTAGCTCCAAACCCTGGTGAGCCTTTACTGCTTTACATTTCGACAACTACATAAGTTGTCAGCATGGTCTTGGTCGCGGAAAGACTGGAGCCATCCTAAAATCAGGACTTTAGATCCCTCTGAGAGGGTCCGAAACCACCTGAAGGCGAGCCTGAAGATCAACCTTCAGGCACACATCCTCAAGGAGAGATGCTGGAGGATCAACCTCCTTCAAACAAAGGGGTAAATGTTACTGAACAAGAAGGCCCGGACCCCTCCGGAAGGGTCTAGGATGACAAAGAGGAAGCTCCGGGCCCCTCTGGGAGGGTCCGAACAGTCCAGCGCCCAGTGTACTTCATCAGTGAAGTACTCCACGACACCAAGACAAGATACCTTGAGGTGCATAAACTACTTTATGCAGTTCTCATTGCCTCAAGAAAGCTTCATAATTACTTCCAAGCCCACAAAATATCAGTGGTAACTTCTTTTCCACTACGTGCAATTTTGCATAACCCTAATTCTACTGGGAATATTGCAAAGGTGGCAGTGGAGCTGGTAGAATTTGATCTAGAATTTGTGTCAAGACAAGCAATTAAAAGTCAAGCCTTGGCTGACTTCGTGGCGGAGTGGACTCCCTCTCCATCAAACCCAGGGAGCCACAGTGAGCAGAAACCAGAGCTCAAAGTTCCGGTATTCACAGAGCCTCACTAGATCCTCTATTTCGACGGCTCCATGAAGAAGCAAGGGGCCGAAGCTGGAGTCCTTCTCCAAGCTCCGACCGGAGAGAAGGTCAAGTACATGGTACA
This sequence comes from Tuctoria greenei, assembly GCA_036927565.1. Taxonomy (NCBI): domain Eukaryota; kingdom Viridiplantae; phylum Streptophyta; class Magnoliopsida; order Poales; family Poaceae; genus Tuctoria; species Tuctoria greenei. Next base: position 86,687,639 of record JAYESD010000005.1, on the reverse strand, counting down.
CCTTGATTTCAAGGCAACCAACAATATGGCGGAGTATGAAGCCCTCATCTATGGACTCAAGGAGGCACTATCTTATGGTGTCAAACATCTGTTGGTGAAGGGAGATTCACAACTCATCATCAAGCAAGTGAAAGGTGAATGCTCCTGTAACGCAAGGATCTCGAAGATCCGGAGCTACTTGAAAGACAACATCCTTCCTGAAGACAGTGTATCCGCTGACCGGATTGTCAGATTGGCTAAAAGATACACGTTGGTAGAAGGGGATCTCTACCGACATGGTGCCAACGACATCCTAATGGGGTGCATTGCAAGGGAAGAAGGCCGCGATCTCCTCCCGGAAATCCATGGAGGCAAGTGCGGAAACCACACATCTTCTCGCACGTTGGTTGGTAAAGCCTTCCAGCATGGTTTTTACTGGCCTACAACACTGCAGGATGCAGTTGAGCTAGTGAAGAAATTTGAAGCATGTCAGTTCCATGCAAAACAGATTCACACACCAGCTCAATCACTACAGATGATACCTCCTACATGGCCATTCGCTGTGTGGGGCATGGACATCTTGGGACCTTTCCCAAATGCCCTCGGAGGTTACAGGTTCCTATATGTCGCCATCGATAAGTTCACTAAGTGGTCGGAAGCAACTCCAGTAGTAACAAACAACAAACAATCATCAATCGAATTCTTGAAGTCCATTATATGCAGATTTGAAGTTCCGAACAAAGTCATAACTGACAACGGAACTCAATTCAGAAGTGCTGCATTTCAAGAATACTGCGAAGACCTGGACATTCAACTCAGCTACGCATCAGTAGCTCATCCAGCAAGCAATAGCCAAGCTGAGAGAGCAAATGCAGAAATCTTGAAAGGACTCAAGGCACGCACATATGAGCGCTTGAAAAAGCACAGAGCTAACTGGATTGAAGAGCTTCCGCCCACATTGCGGGCAAATAGGACAACACCTAATCGGTCAACTGGGGAGACTCCATTCTTCTTGGTATACGGAGCTGAAGCAGTCCTTCATCCGGAGATTACCTTGGGGTCCCTCCGGGTCTGGACCTTTGACGAAGCCACGCAGGACCAGCTCCGGCGTGAAGAACTTGACCTCATCGACGAGGGAAGGTGCCGAGCAGCTGTTCGGAATGCACGTTATCGCCAAGCGCTCCGGCGCTACCATCAAAGGCATGTGCGTGACCATCAGCTTGAAGAAGGCGACCTGATGCTTCAGAAGATACTAACTCGCAAAAGGATTAACAAACTTTCCCCTAGTTGGGAGGGTCCCTTCCGAGTAATCAAAGTATCCCGACCAGGGTGCGTTCATTTGGAAATAGAGGATGGGACCCCGCTTCCTAATCCTTGGAACATCGAGCACCTCCGTAAGTTTTATGCTTAGAATAACGGAGGTGAGTCTGTAATTACACACAATGCATGTTATAGAGTCATTATACAGAGTCAAGCAGGTCCTCTAGGAAAATATCCGGACCCCTCCGGGAGGGTCCGAGAAGTTCAAGTAACACTTGACACAATCACAACACTAAAAAGTGTAACTACTTGCTCTGGGTTAGCACGAGATGTATAACACATTTAGCTTGGTCCAGCACCCTAAGTGTGTCCTTGTCTCCCCTGTAATCCAGACCTATAATGAAAAGCATTGTTGTGTGAAAACAGACTCGACATGCATTTACTTTTTGTACAAGGCTCAATATATCAAATTGTTTTTTATCCCAATTGTCTATAATGAAGTTGTGCAAATCTTTTAGAGTTTTGTTCCAATTAATTCACATGCATTACAAGCCTCATTGATAGTCTTTTTGGATCTTAACACCGCCACATAGTCTACTTGCCTGATCGCCAAGCCAACATAGGTCCGGAGTGTGCTATTGACTTAGCCTGGTCCTGCACCCTAAGTACGCCACTCTACCTACACCCTGGCAGGCCTCTGTAGGGTGAGTACTAAAAAGGCAAGTGGATCTAGGAAGATTCTATCAAAATGCTTGTTATCATGTTGAATCTCTTCAGATCTAAAGTTCAAATAAGAACAATAAGCCACAACCAATTTATAGACAAGAGGACGATTTTTACTTTCTTTCTTGACTTTAATGTGCAGGAAAAGCAAAAATTTATAGTGATGATGGATGAAGCCTGAGCTACTAAGCTCCGACATTTCCTAAGATAGGTCCATCGTCAACATCCAATATGTTGACGCCGGAGCTATCGAGCTCCAACCATTTAAGGGGGCCTGTCTTCTACGCTCCAAAATTGAAGACTTCAACATACTGTCATAACCTTTGTTACATGTACACAGCTAAACTGTACACATGTACCTGGGGGCCAACAAGACACGACATAGATATTGAAGACAAAGTGAAATTCAAGGCAAAAAGGAGGATTTTATTTATCAGAAGAACTGGATTACAAAATTGAGATTACAAGGGACAAAAGGAGAAAAGTCCAAGCTACTGGAAGACCTAAGACCTGTGGAAGAACGAAGCTACTTTTTGGGCAACCTCTTGGACGCTGTCTTTGGCGGTGTCTTCCTCTTCAGCAACGAGTCCTTCCAGCACCGGGTCCAGTGGGAATTGGGGATCTCAGCTTACATAACACATCAGCACATACTCTGCGATGTTTGTAGCCAGAGTTTTCCCCACTGTCTCCAACTGATCCGCAAAAGTTTCTCACATAAGAATTTTTATATCTTTCCATGTTTAAGGTTTTTCTAAATCACTTAAGTTGTCCCACCAAGTTAATGTACAATCAACTAACGCACTAGCAATATTTCTAATCATTCTCCTCTCACACATATGCCATTGTCCAAAATTTTTATCCAACTCTATTTACCAAGCAATATATTTGTCATAAGAGATGGGAGAATGTAATTACTTCTTGTAGAAGGTGTTGTAAAGTTGGTATGAATGTCTTGTGAAACCTTGGTTGATGTTTGATTTTTAGTGAGCAACTCCATTGCCGTTTTCATTATGTCAATCATCTCAACAAATAATGCATGATTCTTGCTTTTACATAACATTGTTAGTAGCAAACAGAAGACAACAAAAAATATGTTATCCCTATCAACTACAAAGGATAATAGCAAAGTGGAAGTGGAATCACACACTCTCAAGTTCTTACTATGTTCTTACAAGTGTTCTTACCGACACTGCAGGTGGCAAACGGTGGACGGTATGAAGAAACCAATGAAGTGTGGGATGATTGCAAAGGTGTATCGATTTATATCAAAAGGAAAGTGTAGCTTGGATGACACTTTGTATGCAGCAAGGATTAGCAACAATGAAAATCAGATAGTAAAGTTGAATAAGTGTCCAAAGTACTTGTCAAACTTGCTGGCCTAAATGTGTTTCTAGTAGTTCAAGCTAGCAAAACATGAGACAAAACTAAATGACACAAAGGATGCAAGCACTTCTATCTCTCCTCTTTAGAGGCCCCAAATCTAAAGATATATCGTAGGTCTATTACATATTTTTTTGCTCAATTTCTAAGGACAATTAAGCACCTTTAGAGGCCCCAAATCTAAAAACTTTGAACAGAAAGATTATAGATATATCTCTCCGCTTTAACTTCAGTATATGGAAGACATATTTTGGATCAGAACAATAGGAGACATTGCACCCGAAATACAGACTGTTCAGAATTTCTAGGTCAATAGCAGATTCGGATCTAATGCAATTTTGACCTCAAAACTCTTTTTCTGGGAAACTGTTGAATACAAAAGTTATAGAGAACTTCTTAAGCTTTCAATGAAGTACGAGAACAAAAAAAGTCCAAGTTCATATGAATGAGATATTATGAAAATACTGAACTGAAAAGAGATGAATCTAATCTGGACGTGATGACGTGATTCAAAAGGATGAATCAACACAATGCAAAACTCAAACTAAGGCCAAAACACTTTCTAAACCAGCTATATGACTCAACCACGGACAAAAACTCAACAAAACCAATCTGAAAACAAAAGTTACAAATGGCTCAATGTGGTTTGGACAAAGTAATGAACATATCTACTAAACCACAAGTTTTTTTGTGGCTTTTTTGTAGACTCTAGGTATGAAAAATAAAACTAATGTAATGGATAGATAAATTACCTAACGGGCAACCTGGAAATTTAATACCAATTGATGAGTAGTTTAGATCCGATCTTCCGAAAGGTAATTGATAAGTCGATTGATGTGGAGATCTCGACGTCGATGATCCGCGGCACTCGAGCAGCTCGAATACCCCTGCAATCACTACACCACCGCTCCCTTGGTTATCAACCGTGCTTCACACAATTGACCTCGCCAAGAAGGCTAATCCCTGCAAGTGCAACCGAGAACACAAGCAAGAACGTAGAAGACACGATCTGTCGTGAAGTTGGGGTTTCACAAACCATAGAACGGCGATATTATTGATCTAAGCAAAACCCAATTATTTATGGCGGCTACAATGGAGTATATATAGGTGGGATGATGTCCAATGGGGTGTGTTGGGGTCGTGACCTAACCCTAAGACACGAAAATAATGGACTTATACTTGATACAAGGCCCAATGGCCCAATACGGTGACGCAACATCCAGACAGATTCTGAACTCAATTTTGTTTCAACGATTCCCGTCGCATCTTAAAGAATTTTGACATGGGACCAGAACCATTGGAAATTTTATCCTCTCCCCTTTTTGTTCACATGTAGAACGTTCAAAACGGAGTTCGTATGCGTCTTGGGCGTCCGTTTATGTGCGAACTACTCCTGGACTCCGAGTTGGACACGATTTATAGTTGGGGTCAGTTTCCATCTTCATTGAACATATTCTCCAGTACTCCATGCCCCTAAATTTTCCTCCAATTACTCCTTGAATCACTCCATGTATCCTAATCACTATTAAATTATTAGGTAGCAATCTATTCTCAAAAATATATAAAGAAACATATAAGAACGAGCTCACCTATGTAATTAATTATTGTGTGTGAACTCTATTGATTGCATCTTGTATGTTCAATGGAGTGTTGTTTGTACCCATAGAAGTAATGTCCTCATCACCTGGCCACAATGAATCATGGTTAGCAAAAGAACACAGGAGAAGATTCATTGGCCAGTTCCTGGATCAGATTTCTCATTCATCGGATACTCAAACAAGTGAATACCTAAAAAAGTTGACTCATGGTCCTATATTCACAGTTATTACTTATGAAGAGTACGACATAAATGGATACACGCTCTACACTGTAGAACAAGATAAGAAAAACACATATCAGAATATTGGTGTTCGTGTTGATGCTTATGATGCTACAGGCCAAGACAAAAACATGTACTATGGTCAAATACAAGAGATCTGGGAGCATGACTTTCAAAGATTCAAGATTCCTCTTTTCTGTTGCAACTGAGTTGATGGACTCAGAGGTGTTGTACAAGGCAATTACGGGTTCACTAGCGTTGATCTTAACCATTAAGGATATAAGTCAAAGCCTTTCATGTTAGCATAACACGTTGCTCAAGTGTTCTATGTTCTAGAAACAACAAATAAAAGACTTAAGGTGGTTATACCTAGAAACGACGAATCATCGAATCGAGAATGTCGTCGATGAGGAAGAGATTGACCAATTGGATGACATTCCTCCTTTTGTCATGATGAACCCAGCGGGTAAGGGGGACACCCTATCTTTCTATGAGAGATGTTGGTGGTGAACGAATTTGGTGTAGGTCGACATTGGCTGCCCGACTACCACAACCAGAATGGTGTGGCGCCTTGAGCGACAGTTACACCGTCTCCTGATAACTACGATTTGAGTGGAGGTCGACATTGTGCTACTCGACTACAACAACCACAAAGGTTATGCGCCTTAGCAATAGTTACACCGGCTCCTGTTGTTACTGTTCTTGCCGTGCCAAGAACAACCTTGAACCTGCAAGCAATCGAAGAACAAGCAAAAACAAGATAACAATCAAACACTCACGTGTGTGATAAGTTGGGGTTCTGATTTAAGTAATCGAAAGGTGTCATCGACACTTGCGTTGCAAGGAAGTAGCAATGGCTCAACTTACAGAAAACAAAACCCAAGTTCTTCCTATGGCTGCTCATTGCTTATATAGAGGAGGAAGACTATAACTCAGGATGGAGTCACGATTCTTGTTCAACCTTTTCTGGGCGGCTCAAGCGTGATCTACCTTTGATTCTTGATCCAATTGAAAGTAGACGAGGAAACCTTTCCAGCAAGTACTTATTTGCATTAAACAACATTGGGAGTTGAAAGTTATGCCCCTTTAAAGTTGGTACATGCAGTTATGAGGACCCCTCGGGTGGAGCAGTCTTCATTGCATTAATCCCTCCATTCCTCCTTGATGGATCAATTCCCAAGCACCTAATAATAACAAGGTCATCACAAAGCTTTAATAATTCTCCATTTGAAGGATAATTAGTTTGAACAACCAGGAATGAATTCACTTGATAATTAAGTTTTCCCAGTAGACTGGACTTGTCTGGTCCTCATGGCCGAACTAGTCCGCGTTGTCCTGATTAGTCCATTTTTAGCCAGACTAAGAGTTTCTAAGTGAGTTTGAACTTGTCCGTTTGGCGACAGACTAGTTCGTTCTATGCTTGGTGAGAGTTTTCAGAGCTAAGTCCCGGAGGCCGGACTTGTCTGCCATAGTGGCCTGACTAGTCCGGACATCCCAGATTAGTCCGTTTTTGGCTGGACTAAAGGTTTATGTTGTACTTCAGAACTTTTCGTTGTGAGGCGGAGTATTCCTGGTATTAAGTGAGAAGGGGTTTCAGAGGCTAAGTCATGTTGTCCGTTCTTGTGCGCCCCGATGGTCGGACTAGTCCGGTGTTTCCAGACTTGTCCGTTTTTAGGCGGAGCAAGACATTCTGTTTGAGTTCGGGTTAGTACGTTGTTGGCCGGACTAGTCCGTTGTGCCATGACCGTTTGAAATTCAAACATTATAGGGTACATCACCCTCTGTGGAGTGTGACGTAGTGTGGATTCAGTACGTTGGACGAGTCCGGGGTCCTTGCCGGACTAGTCCGCACATTCAATTCAGGCAACAGTTAGATTTCGAGACACCTATAAAAAGGAGACCCCCGACCCCCATTTGAGTACCTTTGAACCCTAGCATTGCCACAAGCTTCCTTGATCCATTCTAAGCCTTCTACTCTGCCTACTTGCCCTCTAGAACCAAATCTTGAGGAGATCAGGGTTTGGGAAGGGGAGAGAAGGAAGATCGTCTTGCTTTAGCTCTCAGTTTGATCTCTTGCACTAGGGGTCGTGTTTTGTGGCTTGTGGCTGTTGAGATTTGTGTGCTCCATGCTGTAAATCATTTGTGGGAGCTTCAACTTGTAAGAAGCCCCAATAACTTGGTGATTACTCTTGTGATTAGTGGAAACCAAGCTGAACTTTTGTGGTGGCTTCGTGAGATTAGGGTCAAGTGAGACAGGTGCTCATCCTCTGCAGTATTGCAGGTGCAGTAGAGGTGGGTGACATGTGGGTCCCACACCCTATAGGAGCCACATGTCAGCCACCTCTATTGCACTTGCAGTACTGCAGGGGATTTAAACCCCAAGTGAGACCTGATCCTTTTGTGGACTTCTCAACGTGGATGTAGGTTTCTTTGTGAAGGTGAACCACGGGATAAATCATGTCTCACTTATTGCTTTACTTTCTCTTATTCACTGGAATTGCTTTTAGGGTTCATATGGTTCTTTATTTTGTTTTTCGTTAAAATCTTGCAACCTATTGTTCACACTTAATAATCTAAGTTGTATTAAGTTGCTAGACTTTGTATTAACCTTTTGTCGAACTAAAATCTGCAAATAACTTGTAGAAATGAAGTTTTTAGATTTTCCCTCTGTACTGAGCGGACTAGTCCAACACTGACCAGACTAGTCCAACCTTAGAGATTTAATGTCGATTGATTAAGTAATTTCAGGTCACACTGCCTATTCACCCCCCCCCTCTAGGCAACTTTCAATTGATATCAAAGCAGGTTTCTCCATCAAGAGTCTAGGTGACTATATTCTGTTGACTAAGCATTTCAATGATGATTGTTTGTTTGCCAAATATATGTCGATGGCATTATATTTGGTTCTACTAACAAAACTTTTTGTGATGAGTTTTCAAAGATAATGACCGGAAGGTTTGAGATGTCCATGATGGGGGAGTTGAAGTTCTTCCTAGGATTTCAAGTGAAGCAACTCAAGGAAGGCACATTCATAAGACAAACTAAGTACACGCAAGACATACTCAATAAGTTTGACATGGACAAAGCCAAAGCCATCAATACTCCAATGGGAACCAATGGGCACCTCGACCTTAATGAAGATGGTCCAAGTGTTGACCAAAAGGTATATTGTTCCATGATTGGTTCATTGCTTTACTTATGTGCATCTAGGCCCGATACAATGCTAAGTGTGTGTATGTGTGCTCGATTCCAAGATGCTCCCAAGGTGTGTCATTTGAATGCCGTAAAGAGAATTCTTAGATATTTGGTTTGCACACCAAGCCTAGGACTTTGGTACCCCAAGGGATCCAAGTTTAATGTCATTGGATATTCTGATGCGGATTATGCGGGGTGCAAAGTTGATAGAAAGAGTACATCCGGGACTTGCCAATTCTTGGGTAGGTCCCTAGTGTCTTGGTCCTCAGAGAAACAAAATTCTATTGGTCTCTTCACAGCCTAAGCGGAGTATGTCGCAGCCGGAAGTTGTTGTGCACAACTTCTTTGGATGCGGCATACTCTTAGGGACTATGGCATAAACCTGCAACATATCCCTCTCCTATGTGACAATGAGAGTGCAATAAAAATAGCCCACAAGCCAGTTGAACACTCAAGGACCAAGCGCATGATATCCGCGATCATTTCTTGAGATATCACTCCATCAAAGGAGACATAGTGATTTCTCATGTGAGAACCGAAAACCAATTGGCCGATATCTTCACCAAGCTCTTAGATGAGAAAAGATTTTGTGAACTTAGGAGTGAGCTCAATATCTTAGATTCTCGAAATGTGGCTGCAATCTTGCACATCTGATCATTACTTGTAGTTGATTCAAAATTCATGCATGCTTGCAAAAACTCATCCCCTCAATTTTTCTACAAAACTATTTTAAATTATTGAATCCTTATGAATTATGGTCATAATTTGGTTGTTGGTTGCTTAATGACCATGTTTGCAAAGATCTTTGGTGAAAACTAGTCCAAAAGGATCAAAACTCTGGTGAAAACATATATATATATATATATATATATATATATATATATATATATATATATATATATATATATATATATTTGTGTGTGTGTGTGTTTTCAGCCTTTGGACCGGACTAGTCCGTCCCCTAGCCGGATAAGTTCGGACTGCCGAGTCGTCCGGATAGATTCCATTGGCCGGACAAGTCTAGGTCTCCAACCGGTCTAGTCTGGGCCTTGGGAACTTAACCTCCCGAGGGAGATCCCCGAATCTTCACTTGTACACTCAGTCTCTCTCTCTTCAAACACAAAAACTGTGCCCCCAAATTTGCGATTTTCAATTCCATCCACCAAAAAATAGATTCCAATCTGTGGATTCAAGCTCCAAGGTGTGTGGGAACTCTTCCCCGCGCATCCTCGGACGATTCTTCATCCACATTTTGTCGGTTTGAAGATTTGAAGAGGTATTCTTGACCTAACCCTAAATCCTTTGGAACTCAAATCTTTTAGGTCTTTTGATAGAATCCTCTTCACAATAGTTGTTCTATATGTCATTGTGATCCTAGCCTTGGAATATTGTCCCACAACCATAGTTTTTATAAAAATCCTCAAGTTAGGGTTCTTGATGTGTACACCGGACTAGTCTGACAAGAGGGCGGACAAGTTTGGCTCGTGCGAAATAGTCCGTCCCTATGGCAAACAAGTCTATGGTTCACATCGAAAAACCTAACCTTGATCGTTTCTGTGAATTCTAACACAATATTCTACTTTATTGGACTCATATACTCTCTTGTTTATCTCTTCTCAGGGATGATGTCGAACCACGATGATTCGCCTCTATTCGATCCCGTGCACGAGGCAGCAAGGCAAGAAACCTATCGTCGTGCTCGTGAGGAGCAAGAACTTGCCATAGCTCTCCTCAAATCGAGGACTGAGGCAAGGAAGGAAAAAAACAACAACGAAAGTCTCATAAATCAGCTGCAGCCGAACAAGCCCCAAGGAAGAAGAGGCTTGTTACCATGGGTGAGAAGACATGAACTCAAGCGGCTATAGATGCAAAAGATAAAGGCAAAGCATCGGCAGATGAACTACCAAAGAAGAGTATGCCAGTTGTTAAGAAGCCTACGAGCAAGGTGCAAGTTGGTGTCACCATGAGAGAACAGGGTAAAAAGAGGTCCTCACAACCCTTTGGTCCTTTAAGGATGTCCTCACCTGCTAGGAATCCAAATCGACAAGCCACTGTTGAAGCCAATTTATTCAGAGGTAAAGGGCAGAGAAGGCTAAGAGATTGAGGATGGAAGATTGCTATAAGCATGAGAAGCACACCGCCGACCCTTGGTTTTGGTGTGACTTCCATTGTGATTACTATCGGACAGTCTATATGACTAAGAAAACTCAAGTGACCGATGCTCAATGGATCGATTGGGATTACATGGCGGAAAATAACCATGCTGCATTCAATTTAGTGATTGAGGCCATAGAGCGCCATTGACTCAAGGATCTCATGGCATTCATATATGATTGGAACGTTGAAGTTATTGTGCAATTCTGCAACACAATCTACGTCCATAGGCAAGGATATCGAAGGATCACTTGGCTCACTAAAGGTGAGCAATACTCAGTTACATATTGGAAGTTTGCTCAAATTCTTGGCTTGGAGGATCATATCGATAACAATATCATCATTTGAAATCTCAAGGCTCTTGATAGGCGTGATTTGGATTACATATATCCAAGCCATGCAATTTATGAGGCGGGCCACATAGGGAACATCATGCCTTTCTATAGTCTGCTCAACCGTGTTCTAAGGACCAAAGGATTGCAATGCGAGGATCATTCAAGGAAATTTGAGGCATTTATGGTGCTCATTGATGGGCAACATTGTGAGGTATATCTCTGATGATATCTTTAACATCACACACACACACACACACCCAACTGCTTGTGTGGCTATGCACCATATATCATGTATCTAATTAAGAAGGTATCCGGGCTGAAGTTCAAGAAGGAAGTTACTCATCGGTGGCATCGTCCTCAACTTCCTCCTCCCGAGCCTGTTGCACCAAGAAGGAAGAATGTCGATCCTCCTTCCTCCTCCTCTCATCCCATGGCTTCTCCACCTCCTCCTCCTCCATCATAATACATAAGTGGTTTCTTCATGTGCTTCAAGGCACTTTCCGCCTCTTGCCGGAAGGTGGAGGTTCGGACTCGTCGCTGGAGCTTCGTCAAGAGAAGTACCCCAAGGCGATGTTTCATAAGCTCGAGGTTCCCATGTCTCCCGCCGCGGAGAGTGACGGAGAGTTGACTCCTTTTCCTAAGTTCACCGCCGATGAACTCGCTCATTTCGAGGAAGGTGGAAGCTCCAAGGCTGCAACCTCCAATGATGAAGATGGCAATGAAGACATTGAAGATCTGGGGGCTACGGAGAGCGACAATGGGCAGCAAGACGACGACGAAGAAGAGTAGATTGTAGGACTTCCTCCCCCTTTTCCTTTTTGGTGCCTTGATGCCAAAGGGGGGAGATTGGAAGGGGGTACATCCTTTTAGAGTTGTTGTCTCTTGTTGATCCTATGGATTCCTTTTAGAGTTGTTGTCTGTTGTTGATCCTATGGACTTATAATATGTTTTAAAACTCTAATTTGTGTAACACTTGACCTATTTTAAGATTTGTATGCACATTATGATGTTTGTTATGCTTATGTGTGATGTGATGCTTAATATTGCTTATTTCGCATTCATGTTTATTGCCTTATCACAAATCATGGACACATCACTTAGGCACCCCCACCATAACATGTGTATGTATGATAACTCCCTCGAATCCTTCATTCATGATGCATACATTTAGTGGGAGTTACTCATAGACATAATTGATATGAAAACCAATTTATATCATTTTTGTTGAAGCTTAATGTGTTATCATCAATCAACAAAAGAGGGGAGATTGAAAGAGCATCTAGGCATCCCCGTGGGTTTTGGATGATTGATAATGACAAATTAAGAAACTAATGAGCTCAGTTAATCTTAAACACATGTGTGATAATTGGAATAAAAGAAAATCCCTCAAAAAGGAAAACATTAAATGGTGTCGAAGACTCAAGCATGGAAATTAGGGTTTCTTATGTGTTGAGTTTAGACTTGCCTTCTGTGTGTGAGGGTGTGTGTATAAAGTGCATTGAGATCATAGAAGAGGTCTCAAAGTCGTGGTTGAGAGAAAACCTAAGTGAGAAGCCTTGTTGAGAGTTTTTCCAAGAGATCGGACTTGTCCGGTCCTTAGGGCCAGACTAGTCCAAGTTGTCCAGATTAGTCCATTTTTGGCCGACTAAGAGATTTTGTGTGAGTTCGAACTTGTCCTTTTGGGGACAGACTAGTACGTTCTACACTTGGTGAGAGTTTTCGGAGCTAAGTCCCGGGAGGCCGGACTTGTCCGCCACAGTGGCCGGACTAGTCCGGACATCCCAGATTAGTCCATTTTCGGCTGGACTAAAGGTTTTCGTTGTACTTCGGACCAGTCCGTTGTGAGGCAGACTAGTCCGTGGTATTAAGTAAGAAGGGGTTTTTGATGCTAAGTCATTTTGTCCGGACCTGTCCGTTGTGACCGGAGTGGTCCGGTGTTTCCAGACTTGTCTGTTTTTAGGCGAAGGAAGACATTATGTTTGAGTTCGAATTAATCCGTTATTGGCCGGACTAGTCCAGTGTGCCATGATCATTTTAAATTCAAATGTTAGAGGGTATGCCATCCTCTGTAGAGTGTGATGTAGTTTGGATTCAGTAGGCCGAACTAGTTCAGATTCCTGGCCGGACTAGTCCGCACATTCAATGTAGGCAACGGTTAGATTTTGTGACCCCTATAAAAAGGGGACCCCCGACACCCATTTGAGTACCTTTGAACACTAGTGCCGCCACATGCTTCCTTGAGCCATTCTAAGCCTTCTACTCCACCTACTTGCCCTCTAAACCAAATCTTGAGGAGATTAGGTTTTGGGAAGGGGAGAGAAGGAAGATCATCTTGCTTTGGCTCTCGGATTGATCTCTTGCACTTGGTATCGCATTTTGTGGCTTTTGGTTGTTGAGATTCATGTGCTCATTGCTATAAGTCATTTTTGGGAGCCTCAACTTGTGTGAAGCCCTAATAACTTGGTGATTACTCTTGTGATTAGTGGAAACCAAGCTGACCTTTTGTGGTGGCTTGTTAAGATTAGGGTCAAGTGAGACCCGATCCTTCTGTGGACATCTCAACGTGGATGTAAGTTTCTTTGTGAAGCTCAACCACAGGATAAATCCTGTCTCACTTGTTGTTTTTTTCCTGCTATTCACTCGAGTTGCTTTTAGGGTTCATGTCGTTCTTCATTTAAATCTTGCAACCTATTCGTTCACACTTGTTAATCTAAGTTGTATTAGGTTGCTAGACTCTGTATCAATCTTTTGTCGAACTAAAATCTACAAATAACTTGTAGAAATCAATTTTTTAGGTTTTCCCTGTGTACTAAGCGGACTAGTCCCACCCTGACCAGACTAGTCCGACCTCATAGATTTAATCTCGATTGATTAAGTAATTTCAGGTCATATTAGCTATTGACTCCCTCTAGGCGACTTCCAGTAAGACCTCAAAAACTATGTTCTTCAATACATATACTCAATATAAGTGTTATATGTAACAAATTTGGCATTTTGCGTGTAGGCACACTGCAGGGATTCCGGTTTATCGTAACGGAAAATTCGTCGCAATAGGTCGTTTTTCATCGTAATAGGTCAATGTTGCAATGAAAAATAGCGTGACGATAGTTTTTATGAATCGTCGTAATAATTCCAGTGGTGATAGGTTATTGCGACGCCTTGACATCCGTGGAAAATAGTATGGTATTGCAACGATTTCACATCGGTGGCACATAGTATGCTATTGCAATGATTTCACGTATTACGATGATTTAATGTATTGCAACGAATAGTACGGTATTGCAACAATTTCACGGTCATGGCAAATAGTACGGTATTGCAACGATTTCATATTCATGGCAAATAGGATGTTATTGCAACGATTTAGCGTATTGCGATGATTTAACGTATTGTAATGAATGGCATGGTATTGCAACGATTTCACATTCGTGGTAAATGTGATTGCAACGATTCCACATTCGTGGCAAATAGCACAATATTGCAACGATTTCACATTCGTGGAAAATTGTATGTTATTGCAACAATTTAGCGTATTGTGATGATTTAACATATTGCAACGAATAGCATGGTATTGCAACGATTTTCACGGTCGTGGTAATAGTATGTGATTGTAATGATTTCTCATTCGTGGCAAATACTGCAGTATTGCAACGATTTATTGTATCGCGACGATTAAACGTATTGCAACGAATAGCATGGTATTGCAACAATTCCACATTCATGGCAATAGTATGTTACTGCAACGATTTCATAGCCCTGGCAAATAGTACGGTATTGCAACAATTTAAGGTATTGCGACGATTTAATGTATTGCAACGAATATCACGGTACTGCAACAATTTCACATTCGTGGCAAATAGTATGGTACTGCAATGTCACAACCGTGGCAAATAGTATGGTACTACGACGGTTTAACATCCGTGGCAAATAGTATGTTATTGCAACGAGTTCACAAACGTGGCGAATAGTCCTGTATTGCAATGATTTCAGATCTGTGGGAAATAGTATGATACTGCAACGATTTTACATCTATGGCAAATAGTTTCGTATTGCAACAATTTCTTATCTGTGGCAATAGGTTCGTAATGCAATGTTTCCTGATATGTGGCAATAGGTTTCTAATGCAACGTTTCCTAATTTGTGGCAATAGGTTCGTAATGCAGCGTTTTCTGATCCGTGGTAGTACGGTTGTAATACAATGTTTAATGATTTGTGATGATAGAGCTATAATGCAACATTTTCTCATCTGTGGCAATAGTATTGTAATGCAACGTTTTTTGCATGGTAGCAATAGAAGTCTAGGGCAACGTATTTTGAGTCGGCCAAATGTTTGTATTGCAACGTTTTGTAATTCGTGGAATAGCTTCCTATTGCAACAATTTACCATTCGTGACAAGAAATTTGTAATGTCACATTTTATAATTAGCGACAGTAGAATCCTAATGCACCAGGTTTGAAAATTAGTTGCAACATAATCATGAGTTTAACAATAAACATCCATCAATTGATATTGCAACACGCATAACAACACTCAATTATTACGGTCGCGACGTGTTTGGATGTTAAAATTTTGCCTAAGCTGACCGGGTCTAATTATTGGAGCAGGTGGCTTTTGGCGGTTCCTTTGCTGGACCTTTTGTGGAGTAGTGGTTCCATCCTTTTGCGCATTTCAGCTATTGAGACGTGCATGTCCTCCATTTCCTTATCTCTCTGTTCACGATTAGCTGCTATCTGACCTTGTAAGTACTGGACTTGAACGTTTAACTCTTCATTCTTCTGGTGTATGCAGTCCATCTGGGTGGTTAAGCTATCATTTCTTCCTTCCAACTCCTGCACTTGTTGATTGAGGCCCGCATTTCTATCTTCTAAGTTTCGAACTTGGTCATTGAGGTGTTCAGCTATCTGGGTACGCATATGTTCACGTTCAGGACCAATAAGGTTATCCATATAACCACGCCCCCAAACCTGTGATCCTGCACAACCGATTGAGGATCTATAACAACACTGGAAGATGTGGTTTCTCTCCTCATTTTGAATTCAGCCTCCCTGCTCAGCTTCCTTGTCATCCACTTGGGAACATGCCTGGCTCTATATATGAAAAGAAAAGAAAAGTCACAGATACATTGCAATAATTTATTTAATCGGGGATTGTTTGAAGTGTTACTCACATGTACAGCTTCTGCCTGCTTGTTTTCCCAGTCACTGTTCTTCAAATGGCTTGCCTCCCACAATTATATGTCATCGGGTTATTCTCTGGTCTCTGGGTCTCGCTACATAAAATAAAAGTGAAATTCCACTTGTAGGTATACATATTGATTGCAGCGCAAAGTAAAAGCGTGATTTATTTTTCATACCTTCTCGTAACTAAGTTGGGCATAGGATTTTGAGCCAAGCAAGTGACTCGCCTTTTGTCTTCTTCGATTTTGAGAATTGGTCCTGCTTATTGACTGCAATAATTTTAAGAATTAATTCCACGAATGAATGTAAATCAAATAGTTCTTGTATGATGCGAAGCTATTAAAAAGTTAGCTGAGCTTGAATGGCTCACACCCAAAATATTCTATTAGGGGCAACCATTCGGGTGCCGGTACAGCAGGCTTTTTTCGTATACATTCTTCATCGGTAGAACAACTCTTATAGGTGGCATGCAAAGTCGAGCGCCACCCCTTGTAGCGCTCACCAACAATTTAAATTTTTTTCTTGCGCTCTCTGATGTGTCCTCCATGTCCCAGAAATCTTGTACATTGTATAACAAGTTGCTGTAAACATACTAGATGGAGATTGCAAGAAAAATAATACTTGTGTGGGGGTGTGACAACACTGACCAGAATGTCTCCTACTATATCTCTCTTGTTTCTATCGCCATCCTCTACCCACTTCCTTGCATCGCTGAGGGATGCATGTTTTTTTAAACATAACCACATCATCGACAAAGTGCCGCTGATTAATACCAACCACAGCACCCAACCTAGTGGAGAACTGAATTGGTAGCTTCACATGCTCCGTTCTACTAACTTGGGATGCATAGCGTATTCTTGCAACATTAAGTCCTTAAGCCACACTTCTTCCAAACTTCTTTCCTTCTGTTACATTGATTCAAATGGTAAACGATTAAAACAAATTACCGCCTGAACAAGATTAGTATCATGTACAAATAGTGTGAAAAGAATAAAAGTCTGATGTTCATACCATCTTCAGGACGAGTGCGATAAATACGGGCATGGGAGGACTGTGTCCCAACAACATTTTGTTCTGTATTACTCTCTCCTAGATTATATTAATTGTTGTATCATACCAACAAATAAATTAAAAATGAACTAGCTAGGACTATCTGAACGACAACTATTTTGATCCGGAGGAGTACATTGTAGACTTCTTTGTTGATGTTCATACCCTAAAATGACCATCAGGTACACATTTCAGTGGCACTACTGCACTCGTAGTACTGCAAAGGATTTTCAGTCCAGCAGCGAAGCAGGCAAGACTGAGGGGGCGGACATGCACCTGGCAACGCTAGACTAGACAATGTTAGGGTTCGCCAGTTCAGTCTGACTGACATCAGCTGGAGCGCGTCTCGAAGAGGATTATTAGTTGCAGGGCGAGTAATGAATGCCAGCGGTAGCACAGGTGGCGAATGCAAGACAGATAAGGCAGGCAGCTTGCAGAATTTAAATCCTCTGCAGTACTGCACCTGCAATAGCTACCACTGACATGTGGGCCCATGAGACATCGGGTGCACTTGTTAAGGACGGCTACTACAGGTGCAATACAACATAGTCCCAGCTTGCGTCGCTTAACAAAGCGAGGGTTCAGTCTAGCCAAGATCACCAGGAGCAACTCTCGAGGAGGATTCATGGCAGGGTGAGTAATTGCAAGGGATTTACGGGCGGTGGGGTCATCATGGCACGTGAAGGATGGGACGTGGCGATGGGCGAGGGAGACGCGTTGGGGAGGACACTGAAGTCACCAGCAGCAGGGCGTGGGCGCCGGTGCCGACCGGAGTGGCCGGCGGCGAGAGAGCACAACGTGGAGGCATCAAAAAATCACGCCATCACATAGGCTGATGAACTGTTAACTATAAAGACTAAGAAAGTAGAATCGCAAGGCATGCTAAAACAATAAGTAGAGCCTAGGAAAGAACGAAAATGACCATGATCACCCATCCTCATTACATTTAAAGGACATAACGTAGTCTCTCAAAATGCTCCAAATTCAATGTCAAAGGAGTAAAAAACTAACATGCTTTGCCAAAAGAAATGGCACGGTAGAGAGGCAGGTAGTAATGTGATGTGATATGGGTAGTTGGAAGCTACCGATAGAGTTGGAGTGGGATATTTGTAAGACCTATGTGTGCTGAATACATTGGCTTGTAGTGAATACACTTGGCTTTGATGATAAAAGTTTTGAATATCACCAAAACACCTTTTTATCAAGGTCCGACTCTAGCTCTGAGCTACAGCAAGGTCCGACGGTAGGTCCGGCTTGGTTTGGGTAGCTCCGGTTACGTTCGATGCTAGGTCCGACTAGCTTTGGTTAGCTCCAGTGAGCTTTATCTTTAGCTCCGGCATGTCTTTGATAGTTCCGGCATATATTTGATAGCTCCGGCATGCTTTTGCTAAGCTCCGATGTACTTTGTCTAGCTCCGGTTTTGGGTTGACTAGTTTTGACTAGTTTTTGGTATGCTCCGGTGCTAGGATCTACTAGTTCTGGTTAGCTCCGGCGCTAGGTCCTGCTAGTTTTGTAAGCTCCGGCAGGAGCTTGGTTATAGTAGTTTTGGTAAGCTCCGGCAGGTGCTTCATTGTACTAGTTTTGGTAGCTCCGGCTCAAGCTGCGGGTTGCTCTGGCAAGGTCCGGAACTTGACCGTAGTGCTTCTGCTTTTCATTTGCAATGTTTTGTACTTGCTTTACATTGTTGGAAAGATTGCTTAGTATTCATTTGCTAAGTTTTTGGTGCGTTTTGGTTGATATGGATGATATCGTGTTACTGTGGTTTTTGCTTATGTGAGGTGCTCACATAAGGTATTGTGTTCGGAACTAACTTGAGTCAAGTCGAGGACTTGGGCTCGTGTGGATTGATTGTTTATTCATGTGCAGGTGTTGCTTGAGTTCAAGTCATGGCTGGTGACGGGATCCATTGGACTAGTCTCAGGGAGGAGATGAGGTTCGAACAACCAAGTTCGAAAGGAACTGTGGTTGAGCTGATCAGGAGGTCGCACAAGATGATTGAATCAAGGGCGGTGCATATGAAGGTTACTGGACATCGAAGGAAGGTGTTTGCACATATGCATGCGGTGCATGACGTGGCAACATGGTTCCGAAGATGGTTTATGGATGGGAAGATCTGATTGGAAGGATCGGATCGTACCGGTTGATGACTTTGGCTGCGGCGGAGTCAGTTATGGCTCGGTATGGAAAGTATCGAGTTGGTTATGTTAGGATTTCGTGTGTGTCACGAATTTGAGTTGTTTAGGAATGTGGGATACGTTCCGAAGGTGTTTGGAAGTCTTAAGATTGCTTCTATCTGCGTATAGAAGAATCTTGAGCAGTTATGGAAAGTTACGATTCGTGATCTGAGTAGGATTGGAGTCCTAGTTGATATTGGGTTGGCCTAAGGGCTGGTTATATAAGCAAGGGAGCCCAGAGCTCGTGGTGCACGACTTTGGGGCTGTTCCTCTTGTGTTATATTGAATAAAATTCGTAGTTTAAAGGAACTTTTGTGCCTTGTTCGTCCGACTTGTTCCAGACAAGTTTTACTCGTCGAGTTTCTGGACAGCACTACCTTTCGTTGGTGGTTTTATCATAACTCGAGTTTTACAGATCCAATTGACGTGATTCTTTTTGGGTTGTCTTCACAACTTGATTTTATATCATATGTAAAAATTTCACGGTCATTGGATTTGTGGTCTATGATCTACACGAGTTTCTTTGCAGCATTCCAGAACTGTTTTTTCTCGGGTAGGACAGATTGACCATTGGTTGATCTTTCGATCATAACTTGAGTTTTTCTCGATGGATTTGAGTGATTCTTTTTGTGTTGTCTTCGTGACTAGATTCTCTCTGATATCCATCACTTTTGTCACGGTGAAACACATTTAGATTAGTCTCACATACGATTTCTTTAAGAGATCGATTTTCTGCAGAAGGGGTTGGGGTTTAATTGTTTCCGCTGCGTAAGATTTTTAAATCTACCATTCACCCCCCCTCTGGTAGCTTTTCATGTGCTCTTCGTTCCTACAATTGGTATCAGAGCCACGGTGCTCTAATCTTTGAGATTTGCACGTGTTTTTGACTAATCATCATGGAGAAGTACTCCGTCAAACCTTGTGTGTTTGTTGGTATTGATTTCCAGGTTTGGAAGGCACACATGGAGGCTTTCATCCAGGCGCAAGGCTTTGCAATACGGGAGAAGGTGTACAAGCCATATGAAGTGCCGTCAAATGATCAAGTTACAGCTACAAATCTGAGAGATGTCGACAACAACAACAAAGCTCGAAACTTGATCATACAAGGATTGACATAAAGCGACTTCGACCGTGTTGCACACCTCCGATCTGCATACGATGTGTGGAAACCACTTTGTGACTACCACGAAGGATCCAATACGATCAAGGAGGTAAGACAAGACATGTTCAAGAAAGAATACATGCGCTTCAAGATGCAACCCGGTGAGTCAATTGATGATCTCTTTGCTCGCTTTAATAAATTTCTAAGCAACTTGCGTTGCATCAATGTTAATTTTTCAGATGCTAAAAATGCTAGGCAATTATTAAGTGCATTAGACATGTCAATTTGGGAGATGAAAGTTACATTTATTCGTGAATCCACTGTCATGAGTACACTTACCTTAGATGTGCTATATTCCAAGCTAAAAACTCATGAAATTAATATAATATCACGTAAGAACTCCAACAAGTCTATTGCTTTTGTTTCTCAACGTGATATGCCTAGCTCCGGCCAATCTTCATCTTGTAGTACACTTGCTTTGTTGTCCTCTCTAACCCTTGAACAGATTGAGGAGTTTCTAGAGGAGGAGCTAGCACTTCTCTCTACGAGGTTCTCAAAAGCGTTGCAAAATATGAGAACTAGAAGGAGAGGAAGCTCCGAACCTCAATGGTGCTTCGAATGTGGTAAGACAGGACATTTTCATTCAGATTGCCCTAACCTTTCAGGTCCTACTTCCCGGGATGAAAAGAAAACAAGAACGAATCACTCCTCTGCAAAAGATACGAAGAAAAAGAAGGGTACCATAGGACGCAAGATGATTAACATCTTCATCACCGCACTTCAAGAACTTAGTTCAAGTGATGTAGACTTTGAAAGTGATGAAGATGATGACGATCTGGCCAACTTATGCTTCATGGCGGGCAAAACAAGATCAAGATTAAGTCAGGAGGATGCAGAACACAACACTGAAGACGATGAGGTATGTTCTACCTGCAACGAAATGTGTGATGCTATTTCTCGTGCAACTATTATTATCAAGAAAAAGGACAAAAAGCTTAGGGATAATGCTGCTAAAATTGAATCACTAGAATCTGAAATTAACCATTTAAAAACTTTGATTCCTAGTGATGATGCATGTCCTTCATGTGACTTAATCTATGAACAATTGTCCACAATAAGAAGTGCACACTCCTCCATCTAGATAGACTTGATGAAGAAATTGAAAAGAACAAAGAGCTTGCTGCACTTAATGATAAAAACTTGAAAGATGCTAGCTGTTCTACAATTGATTTGCATTGTTCTACTTGTGATGATCTTAATAAGAAACTACAGGATGCTATGAATGAAATTTCTATATTGAACAATGCTTTACATTCTCATGAAGTTAAATTTTGTTCAAATTGCAAACTAAAAGGAAAAACTTCATGTGAAAATTGCATTGATCTGTCCAATAAACTTGATGACATGCATAGGACATTAGATCGGTTTTGTAATGGGAATAAGAACCTAAACTTGCTGCTGAATTCTTCCAAGTCTTGCAATAATAAAACTGGTTTAGGTTTTGATTCTCATGCTCATGCTAAGGCACATCCACCTAAAATTGTAAAGTCATTAGGAAGTGGTTTGATTAAAACAGTTCCTAGACAAAAAGAAGTGGTTTTCAAATCTGCAGGAGTGTTGTCTCATTCGGTTTCAAATAAAAATGTTGTTTGCTCATCTAGACATGAACACAAAGTTAAATTTCATTGTACCTTCTGTGGTAGAGATGGTCATGTCATAGATTTTTGTTATAGACTAGCTAAACAACAAAAAAGGGAAAGAATGATTGCTAGATCTCATAACTTTCATGCAATTAGAAAAACACAACCTGCTTTAGTGAGTCAGAAATTTGAAAAGGTAGCTTCCAGACCTTCTGGTAAGAAATCCGCAAAAGCAGCTCCGATAGTTCCGATAGCTCTAAGAGCTCCCGGACCTTCTGTTGTTTCCTATGGAACTTCAGCTTTTGTTTTCGGAGCTTCAGCCTTGTCTTTTGGAACTGCTGCTTTTACCTCTGGAGCTATTGGTTCTTGTGCTAAAAGAGTTAAAAATAGAAAACCTCAAACTTCGACTCATAAACCTGCTGTTTTATCTTAGCTTTCGCATGTTTTTCCTACTGCACGTTGTGTGACTCAGTACTGGATACCTAAATGTCTTTTGACTAACCCCAGTATTGAGTCATCGACGTATTGTGCTTTTATGTAGGTTACACGTTTGAGGAAGGATAACATTTGGATTGTGGATTCAGGTTGCTCACGCCACATGACCGGTAACAAAGATTGGTTCTCCTCCCTCTCTTTTGTGTCACGTGTAGAGAATGTTACTTTTGCCGACAATTCTTCAACTCCTATAATTGCTAAGGGTTCGGTTAGAGTAAATGATCACTACACTTTGAAGGATGTGGCACTTGTCAAAAATTTGAAATACAACTTGCTTTCTGTTGCACAATTGCTAGATGAAAATCTAGAAATTATTTTCCATAAAACTGTTGCAAAGTTGTAGGTTCAAATAGTGATCTTATTTTTAACATGTCTCGGTTTGGAAGAGTTTTTAAGGCTGATTTTGATATGTCTTCCTCTAAGCATAGGTGTCTAGTTGCTAATGATTCAAAGGACTTATATTTTTGGCATGATAGACTTGGTCACGTAGGCTTTGATCACCTAACACGTGTTAGTTCTCTTGATCGCATACGTGGGCTGCCTAAGCTTAAAGGGGACAAAGAAATTGTGTGCTCTTCTTGTAGACATGCTAAGATGGTTGCAGGTTCACATACTCCTCTCACAATGATCATGTCAACTGAACCATGTCAACTTTTGCATCTTGACACCGTAGGACCTTCACGTGTTCAATCCTTCAGAGGTAAATGGTATATTCTTGTTATCGTTGATGATTATTCTAGATACTCTTGGGTTTACTTTATGGCATCTAAGAATGAAGTTTTTAGTCACTTTAGAACTTTATTTCTTAGATTATCAATTGATCACCCAGGATCATTAAAAGCAATTAGAAGTGATAATGGAACTGAATTTAAAAATCAATCTTTTAATCACTTTTGTGCTGAAAATAGAATAGATCATCAATTCTCTTCACCATATGTACCTCAACAAAACGGTGCTGTGGAAAGAAAGAACAGAACCTTAGTTGAGATGGCTAGGACTATGCTTGATGAATATCAAACTCCTAGGAAATTTTGGGCTGATGCGTTAGCAACCACTTGTTATGTCTCAAATCGAGTTTTCTTGCGTGCTAAGCTAGGTAAAACAGCATATGAGCTCCGGTTTGGACATAGGCCTAGTGTTACACACTTTCGGGTCTTTGGTTGCAAATGCTTTGTTAAGAAACATGGTAATCTTGATAAATTTGAACCTGGATCCATTGATGGCATGTTTCTTGGTTATCCATCTCATACTAGAGGCTACCGTGTGCTTTTACTTGACACTAACAAAATTGTGGAGACTTGTGAAGTGTCTTTTGATGAAGCTAGCCCAGGTACTAGCTCCGGTGTTGCAGGACCAGATCCGTATCCTCAGGGGGAGGGTATTTTCGAAGATGAAGAAGAGCCGGTGATACTGCCTGGTAGTTTCGAAGTTGACACGTGTCCAGCTCCGGACATTGAACAAGCTCCGACTATCACCTATGGTGGTCCTGATTGTCCATAAGTCACAAGCTCATCAATCTACGATGAACCTAATGAAGAAGAAGCTTGTGAGACATCTGTTCCCCTACGTTTTTACAAAGATCATCCCCCACAACAGATGATTGGAAGCTTGCACGAACGAGTCACACGGTCCAGGTTTTGCGATCCAAACTCTCATGCTCATTCTGCTTTTGTTGCTTCTTTTGAACTCAAAGATATATCACACGCACTCACTAATGAATCTTGGATTATTGCCATGCAAGAAGAGTTAGAAAATTTTGAAAGAAATAATGTTTGGAAACTTGTACCTCCACCTCAAGGTCACACTTTAATTGGAACTAAATGGGTATTTAAAAATAAACAAAGTGAGGATGGGGTTGTGGTTAGGAATAAGGCTAGGTTGTTTGCTCAAGGTTTCACTCAAGTTGAAGGTCTAGATTTTGATGAAACTTTTGCTCCTGTCGCTAGATTAGAAGCCATAAAAATTTTGTTAGCTTTTGCAGCATCTAAAGGTTTTAAGCTATATCAAATGGATGTTAAAAGTGCTTTTCTTAATGGCTACATAGATGAGGAGGTTTATGTCAAACAACCACCGGGTTTTGAAAATCTAGATTTTCCTAATCATGCTTACAAACTGTCCAAAGCCTTGTACGGTCTCAAACAAGCCCCTAGAGCATGGTATGATAGGTTAAAAACATTCTTACTTGAAAAGGGGTTTACCATGGGCAAGGTTGATAAAACTCTTTTTGTGCTTAAGCATGGCAATGACTCATTATTCGTTCAAGTGTATGTGGATGATATTATCTTTGGTTGTGCTTCTCATGATCTTGTGTCCAAGTTTTCAGCAATGATGAGTTCCGAATTTGAAATGAGTATGATGGGTGAACCCACTTACTTTTTGGGGCTGCAAATCAAGTAAACCAAGGAGGGTACCTTTGTGCATCAAACGAAGTATACCAAAGACCTCCTAAGGCGCTTCAACATGGACAAAAGTAAGCCTCTTCGGACACCAATGAGAATAGCAACAACACTTGAACTTCATGAAGATGGTGAACCCGTGGATCAAAAAGAATATAGAAGCATGATCGGATCACTTTTGTACCTCACGGCATCAAGACCGGACATACAATTCAATGTATGTCTTTGTGCACGGTTTCAAGCCTCCCCACGTGTTTCACATCGTCAAGCCATCAAAAGGATTCTCAGGTACTTACATGGAACTCAAGAATTTGACATTTTTCTTCCTTCTTCCTCAACCGTTACTTTGAAAGCTTTTTCGGATGCTGATTTTGGGGGTTGTAGGATTGATAGGAAAAGTACTTCCAGTGCTTGTCATTTTCTTGGTAATTCTCTTGTTGCTTGGTCCTCTAGAAAACAAAGCCGAATTTGAATCTGTAGCTGCTGCTAGTGCTTGCTCACAAAATCTTTGGATTTTTCAAACACTTAAGGACTATGGGGTTGATCTAGATAGTGTTCCACTGTTTTGTGATAACACTAGTGCTATTTGCATTGCCAAAAACCCCGTGCAACATTCTAGAACTAAGCACATTGATATTAAGTATCACTTTCTCCGAGATAACGTTGAAAAAGGAAACATTGTGCTTCACCATGTAGATACCGAACATCAATTGGCTGACATTTTTACAAAACCTTTGGATTTCACTCGTTTTTATTTCATTCATAGTGAAATAGGGGTTATGCATCCTCATGGCTTAAATTGAGGGGGAGTTTTTGAAACTTGGGAAGTCTATGTGTGGATCTGAAATAAAAATAATATGAGCATAGTATTTCATACATATATGACTTTGTGATTCCTTTTACATGCTGAAAGTTCATACTACATTACTCGTGTTATACATTTTGTAGTTTTTGCCATGTCTAGTAATTGGAATAATTACTTACACTAAAACTGGTCATGGTCGAACTTTCTTGCTGTTTTGAACTTGTTACATGTTCACAAGTGCTTTTAATTATAGAGAATTAATCAAGTAATCAACTCACATGTTGAGTTTTTATGAACAAATATAAATTGAGAAAAGATCAAGAGAATATGCATGTATCGCACTTCTTCTTTTGAGATGGCTTGTCATTGCACTTAGATATGAACTTGGAAGAAGTTGTGTATGACTAAAACCATGTCCTTAAGCTTCTGATTGTCAAATGACATAGGCTTGGCTTGGTTGGTTAGAATAAGGCAGATGCGCATATAATCTCTTGCAAATATCATATGATCTAAATTTATGCTTTGAAAAATAATAAAATGCAGCAACTAGTGTCATGCTTTCAGGTTTTGAAATAGTTAAGTTTGTGAGATCATGACTTGCTTAAATTGAAAATTACATATGATCTCTAGCATGGCTTACACTACTTTATGTATTTCATTGATGTGATAATGTAAAGTACTTGATAGTATGACTTGGATGAGCTTTGTTTATATGAATATGTTATAATATGCTCATAACAACTAAAGAGGGAGAGATAATTTGTTTACATGATCATGACTTGCTGAATACATTGTCAATGGGGGAGAGATAAGCATGAAGAGAAAGAGAATATGTGCATAAGGAGAGATAATAAAGGGGGAGAGATAATATGGGATAATTTTTTCTTCTCATTTTACTTTTGATTTACAAAGGGGGAGAAATTTTCTTCAAAACTTTTAATGAGAATAAGCCAATGTTCGGATTTTAAATGGTGTTGCCAATGCATTCATCAAGGGGGAGATTGTAAGACCTAAGTGTGCTGAATACATTGGCTTGTAGTGAATACACTTGGCTTTGATGATAAAAGTTTTGAATATCACCAAAACACCTTTTTATCAAGGTCCGACTCTAGCTCTGAGCTACAGCAAGGTCCGACGGTAGGTCCGACTTGGTTTGGGTAGCTCCGGTTACGTTCGATGCTAGGTCCGACTAGCTTTGGTTAGCTCCAGTGAGCTTTATCTTTAGTCCCGGCATGTCTTTCATAGTTCTGGCATATATTTGATAGCTCCAACATGCTTTTGCTAAGCTCCGACGTACTTTGTCTAGCTCCGGTTTTGGGTTGACTAGTTTTGACTAGTTTTTGGTAAGCTCCGGTGCTAGGATCTACTAGTTCTGGTTAGCTCCGGCGCTAGGTCCTGCTAGTTTTGTAAGCTCCGGCAGGAGCTTGGTTATACTAGTTTTGGTAAGCTCCGGCAGGTGCTTCATTGTACTAGTTTTGTTAGCTCCGGCTCAAGCTGCGGGTTGCTCTGGCAAGGTCCGGAACTTGACCGTAGTGCTTCTGCTTTTCATTTGCAATGTTTCGTACTTGCTTTACATTGTTGGAAAGATTGCTTAGTATTCATTTGCTAAGTTTTTGGTGCGTTTTGGTTGATATGGATGATATCGTGTTACTGTGGTTTTGCAACATGCTTATGTGAGGTGCTCACATAAGGTGTTGTGTTCGGAACTAACTTGAGTCAAGTCGAGGACTTGGGCTCGTGTGGATTGGTTGTTTATTTCATGTGCAGGTGTTGCTTGAGTTCAAGTCATGGCTGGTGATGGGATCCATTGGACTAGTCTCAGGGAGGAGATGAGGTTCCAACAACCAAGTTCGGAAGGAACTGTGGTTGAGCTGATCAGGAGGTCGCACAGGATGATTGAATCAAGGGCGGTGCATATGAAGGTTACTGGACGTCGAAGGAAGGTGTTTGCACGTATGCATGCGGTGCATGACATGGCAACATGGTTCCGAAGATGGTTTATGGATGGGAAGATCTGATTGGAAGGATCGGATCGTACCGGTTGATGACTTTGGCTGCGGTGGAGTCAGTTATGGCTCGGTATGGAAAGTATCAAGTTGGTTATATTAGGATTTCGTGTGTGTCACGAATTTGAGTTGTTTAGGAATGTGGGATACATTCCTAAGGTGTTTGGAAGTCTTAAGATTACTTCTATCTGCGTATAGAAGAATCTTGAGCAGTTATGGAAAGTTACGATTCGTGATCTGAGTAGGATTGGAGTCCTAGTTGATATTGGATTAGCCTAAGGGCTTGTTATATAAGCAAGGGAGCCCAGAGCTCGTGGTGCACGACTTTGGGGCTGTTCCTCTTGTGTTCTATTGAATAAAATTCGTAGTTTGAAGGAACTTTTGTGCCTTGTTCGTCCGACTTGTTCCAGACAAGTTTTACTCGTCGAGTTTCTGGACAGCACTACCTTTCGTCGGTGGTTTTATCATAACTCGAGTTTTACAGATCCAATTGACGTGATTCTTTTTGGGTTGTCTTCACAACTTGATTGTATATCATATGTAAAAAGTTCGCGGTCATTGGATTTTTGGTCTATGATCTACACGAGTTTCTTTGCAGCATTCCAGAACTGATTTTTCTCGGGTAGGACAGATTGACCATTGGTTGATCTTTCGATCATAACTTGAGTTTTTCTCGACGGATTTGAGTGATTCTTTTTGTGTTGTCTTCGTGACTAGATTCTGTCTGATATACATCACTTTTGTCATGGTGAAACACATTTAGATTAGTCTCACACATGATTTCTTTAAGAGATCGATTTTCTGCAGAAGGGGTTGGGGTTTAATTGTTTCCGCTGCGTAAGATTTTTAAATCTACCATTCACCCCCCTCTGGTAGCTTTTCACGTGCTCTTCGATCCTACAATATTTTTTAAGCTCCAAAAGTAAAGTTATGCTGGGGCGGAAGGAGTATTTCTGGTTTGTATATCTATACCTGTTGTTGGTTCATGCATCGTAGTATTAGGGAGTGAAGAATATCGGGGTTCCTGAACATCACGTGCTGCAATATTCTCTACATACCATGCAAATGAATTAATGTTTTCTAAAAAAATTATTTTTGATAGTAAACACATTTATAGTTATACCAGGTGCTTGTTGGCCACCATGAATGCTTGTAGACGACATCACGGTTTGATGTCTTGTTCCTAATGTAAAGAGCATTGTAAGTATTCATTCCAAATAACAGTGATAACGTCAGATTACATGACCGACTTGGATTTTTGATCGAACGGTGTGGTTTCTATAAACTGCAGTGTTTGTTTGGAACAGAGGAATTAGAAATGAAGGAATAGAAAAAACGTACGATCCGAGAAAGCCACAAGAAAGAAAAAAGTTTAAAAACCGTGGGAACTGAAAATCTTAGGAATACAAATCTGTAAAACAGGAATGAGAGTACAACATTTAGAGTGGTTGATTATATAACCTCTGCGTCATTTACTTCTAAATCTAGAAATTACATACTACCTCCGATTTTTAATATTTTTTGTTCCTGGTCAAGAATTGAACTAGAAATACACTACCATAATAAGCTGTCGGAGCAACATTTATTTTGAGACAGATGTAGTATATGAAACAGAAGACCATATTTCTTCTTTGTTAATTTATTTAATCTTCGTATATCAGCATGGATCATGTAGAACTTAAGTAGCCCAAAATTGCATGGATCATGTAGAACCAAGCCAATATAGCTCTATAAAAAGATGGCATGGATCGTGTAGAACTTACCTAGCACAAAACTGGAGTCTAGGATGCGATGTCGCAGGGAGGTGTCGGCGACGAAGAGGTTCGGTAGAGCCCGTCAAACTTGGTCGGCCGGCGTTGTACCCAGGAGTCACCACCACCAAGAGCTTCGATGCGTCACTGCGAGATCCATGGGGAAAAATTATAAAAACCATGGGAAATGGAAACACGGGAATTTCTCAAGGAATACATGTTTGGAACACAGGACAGAGAGACAACACATTTGGAGTACTGAGATCACCGGAAGGGCGGGGCAGCGGTGTGTCGGGAACGGAGGCTAGTGTTTCCATTTATACTCATCGTGGTTGAAATAGGGTTACAATAGGCGGTACTGAAACTGGAGGCGCACGGAGTGAAAATTGAATTTTCGAAATCTCAATTGTGGTGCGCCAAGAAGAACGAAAAAAATTTCGCGGGCGTGGAGAATTTGACGCTAGCTGTGCCCTTGTGCATGCATGCAATCGTGATTAATTACATGTCATTGTCGCGTTGATTCCTGCACATGGTGCGTGTAGCTAGAGGGGTAGACTTCTTCAGACAACTTGCTCACTTCTTAATTACAGTATGGCCTAGCTGCTTGCTCGCCGTGCAACCGCTAGCTCCCCTTCATCTTTGTTGCCATGCATGGAGATCAAAATCTAAAAGCAGTCATCTGCTAGCTAGTGGGACATTCCAAAAAAAAATACAAATAGAAATATGAATCACCAATTGTATATGTTCTAATGCAAATGATATGCAAATACATAACACCCAAGTTCACAAAAGGACGATGGCAAACAATCAGCATTCTGTAACATTAATCACAATGAAATGATACCATGTAGTATATACTACTTCTAAAAGTACATTTTCACATGCGCCGACTACAAATGAAAAAATTGAGTTAAAGAACACAAAAGAGAAGAAATGCAGCCTCAACCACGATCTCAATAGAGTTTCAACCAAGAGTCGTCGATTGTCGCAACACAACGAATTCTTATCTAGACATTGAACAACATTTATCTCGCCCATTTTTCAGAAAGGAGTTGTTTTTCGATACTGCATAGGACACATTGTTCATGAACAAAAAAGACATTTTTCATTAACATAAAAACAACACATATATTACAAACAAGAACTACAAAAGCACATAGAAAATAAGAAAAAGAAAAACTACAAATACTACTCTACTCGGAGTCGGAGGAGATCTCCTCCACCTCCTTCTCCGCCGCTGCCGCCGCCTCCTCTACCGCCGCCGCTGCCTCCTCCGCTGCCGCCGCTGCTGTCTCCTCCGGTAATTGAGTCCGAAGCTTCCGGGTGACGGTCCACAGAAGATACTGGCGGCTCTCCACCCCAGCCTCCTCCCCGATCGTCTCGTAGAGGACGTCGAGATGAGCGGCCTTAAACCCTAACCTGAAGCAGTAGTGGCCGGCGGTGTCTATGCTGGTGCAGATGGGAAGTTTCCCAAGACCCAGACGGTCACACGAGCGAGATGTATCGGAAAATACATCCCACCCCAATTTGACGAGCTTTTTTGCGCGCCCAGCGGGGGCGGAAAGGTGCTCGGTGGCCTCCTTCAGGCGCTGATCGAGTTCATCGAAGCGGTATTCGAGGAGGCAGATAGTCTCCTGAATTCAAATGGGATGAGGAGGTGCGGGCGCCACAGGAGGAGAAGGGGACAGAGGAGGTGCGGGCGTCGCCTCTAGTTCCACTGGCATTGGCTGTGACGGAAATGGAGAAGAAGGAGGTTTGGAGGACGTCGACAACCTAGAGCGCTTTGGTGCAGGGCTACCCATTTGTGCAGCGACGAAGGTGCGGAGAAAGAGCGAGAGGTGGTCGGCGATGGTGCGGCGGAGAAGCAAGAGTAGAAGTTTGTTGGCTACGATCGATGTAGTGGTGCGGCGGAGACGCAAGAGGACGGTGTGCCTTTATAGCAGGTCATCTTCTAAGCGCATGAGTGGAGATGATCGGACGCTTCGAAAACTATGCTTTCGAACCAGTGGGTAGGTCGAAGTTAATTCAAACAGCGGTTGGC
Source organism: Tuctoria greenei (assembly GCA_036927565.1). Classification (NCBI taxonomy): domain Eukaryota; kingdom Viridiplantae; phylum Streptophyta; class Magnoliopsida; order Poales; family Poaceae; genus Tuctoria; species Tuctoria greenei. The sequence continues at coordinate 86,656,156 of JAYESD010000005.1, read as the reverse complement.
CTCCTCTAGGGCATCACAATGGCTCGACGCATCCCATCTCGGCTTCACAGGCAGTTTTTTAATTTGACATGCAAAGGGTCCAGGGTATGCAATGGCCCACCCGGCATACTTTGTAGGTCCGTCCCGCGGTGTTTTACTTTTTCAGTTCTAGTTTTAATTTTGACACGCAAAGGCCCCACCGGCCCAAGGTATGCAATGTTCCAGTTTTTTTCAGTTTGTCACACAAAAGACCTCAATCATGTTTCATGACATTACATGTTTTCTCTTTTTGTTGAAAGATTGTCATATATAGTTGAAAGATCATCACAAAACACAAGAAAAAAGTACAACACACGAGAAAAGAAAAACATCAAAAGAAAACCTAAATCCTTCTCCTCCCCCCTTATGAATTGCCCAAAAAAATAATCAAATCGTTCCATATGAATTGTCATTCCTGTGGAACACAATGAACACACCGTACGACACATTCATTCATTAACACACACTGTCGGTACCCTGGGTACTGTATACCCCTTGAGATTGCAAAGATCTCAAGGGAATGTCATATACTTGATTTGAAGACCTTCGGAGGCCCACATGTCTGACATAAACGGACCCGCTTCCCCAACATGGTTAGTCCCAAGGTCGCCACGTGTACCATCGAACCGGAGCTACCGCCCACCAGGGGGAAGCTCCGGGCTATGTACCATAATGGCACCCCCGGACCTAACCCCAGACCGAGGGAAGCTCCAGAATTGACACATGTCTGGTGGCACCGGACCTATCTGTTCCCCACAGTATGCTCCAGAGCTGCCACGTGTCCTACCGTCGGATCTTCAGCCTTAAACCTCCGGTAGACTCCACAACGGCTCCAGATCTTCAAAAGGGAATCAAGGACTTCAAGACCCGATTAAGTGTCATTAATACTATGTTAATGACACACGATCAGACGACTTTAATTACCAGTAACGGTGCTGTCAAAGCCCGTAACTCGGTCATTAAGGGTAATTAAGTGCATCAAATGTGTATCAATATTAGTAACCGCCGAGGCCACATGTCGGGCCAGGCCAACTTGTAACGGCCTGTCCTTATACTATAAAAGGACAGGCCGACGATACATAGGGAGAGACGGATCGGAAGGATCTGACCTGCTCTGATCGGATCGCGCACTCTCAACTCACGTCACCTGAGTTGAGTTCAAACATCCAATACAACACCAACACACCCCGTGGAGTAGGGTATTACGCTCAGGCGGCCCGAACCACGTAAATCTTCGTGTCTCTTGTGTCATTTTACATTTCACCTTCTTGAATCTCCGCGCGCCCACACCGAACTTCAAACTACGCAAACACTTTAGTAGTGTCGAGAGATCTGCCGGATCAAAACCACCGACAGTTGGCGCGCCAGGTAGGGGGGCGCCTGAGATTTCAAGAATGGTGAACTCAGCTGCTGAATCATCCAATGGTCATCCCGCTGTTCAAGCTGCTAGGGGCAATCCCTCCAATATTCAGCCACTAGCAGGAACCTCAGTTCCAACAGGAGTCACACTTCCACCACCGCCGCCTCCACCAGCAAATCAAGCTGGGCAGCGCGATGGTGCACCGGTGTCAATCACTGCATCGGCTAATCATGACAACCCGGAACACACACTCCATGCATCACGTGCTCTCCTTCAGCGCCCACCACCTCCGGATGCATCCTGGGATGCAATGGAGCAGTGGAGGGCTGATGTGGAACACTTGGTTGCAGCAGCAGCCGATCGCATTAGTAACCAGGGTCCTCCTCCTTCAGGAAGGGCCCCGTCGCAGCGACGGACGTTGTCTGGCAGACTTGGTCCGCACGTTTCCAACAACAGGAGACGTGCTGTGTCACAGCAAGTGACGTCGTTGCCCTCCGGGGCGCGATGACCTCAAACGGTATCAAGGCTTTCAACTCATGACCTCCGGGCGGAGCTTGATCGCTGATACCGTCAACAAGACGGCCGAGTCCATATTGAGCATGCTCGTGAAAGACGAGAAGCTCAGGACATTCCTGCTCCTGAAGGAATAGGAGGAGGTTGTTCGGCCCTAGCCATGCATCTGCGTATGATGAGGTGGCCACAGAAATTCCGGCCTCACCTGCCGGAGAAGTTTGACAGGACCGTTAATCCCATCGAATTTCTTCAGATTTACTCCACTGCTATCCTGGCAGCTGGAGGAAATGAGGCCGTAATGGCCAACTATTTTCCAATGGCTTTAACTGGGACCGCCCGGTCCTGGTTTATGAGCCTTCCACCCAACTCCATCAACAGCTGGGAGGAGTTGTGCCGGCAGTTCACCGCCAACTTCGGGAGTTCATTCACCCGACCAGGCACCGAACTGGACCTTTTTGCAGTCGTGCAAAAAGGGGGAGAATCTCTGCGATCATTCATCCAGAGATTCTCTCAGGTACGAAACACTATCCCTTCTATCTCTAGCGCTTCTGTTATTGTGGCATTTAGACAGGGCGTACAGGATAAGAAGATATTGGAGAAACTGGCGATCAAGGAGATCACCAGTGTCACGAAACTCTTCAGCTTGGCTGACAAATGTGCCAGAGCTGCGGAGGGCCGTGAAATGCACTCCAAACCACCTCCGGAGGATCACAAGAAATCCTCCAAAGGCGAAGCCACTACCTCCGAGAGTGGCAAGAAGAAGAAAAAGACCAACGGCAAGAAGAAGCCGTCGGCCGGCGCATCTAATGCTGCAGCTGCTGCAGCTCTGGGTGGCCGGGGGCCACGCCCCGAGAAGCGGCCTCGACCATCTTCTGAAGATGGTGGCAAACCCAAGGTGTGGTGTCCGATTCATAAGACGGAGAGCCAAAGTTTGGAAGACTGTCGGGAGGTCCAAAACCTTGCCAAGCGCTACAACAAGCGCCGAGAAGAAGTTCCTTTCCGACAGAGGGAAGGAAAACTAAAAGTTGACGAAGCTCTGGCTGAAGAGGAGTTAGGTTTTCAGGATCCCAAAAAGGTCCTGAAGGCCGTCTACACCTCCATTGACGACGATTCTGACGTCTCTGACAACGAGCGTCGGAAGACCATGAACACCATTTTTGGTGGATCATGGGACATCACCTCCCGTCGCGTCCTCAAGACAATGCGTCGGGACATGGCCGCTGTAGCTCCTATAGCCAGGGCGGAGCCTCATCGGAAGTGGATGGACACGGCCATCACTTTTGATGCTTCGGACTGCCCTCAAAGCATGGTTGGAGCAGGCCAGTTACCTTTGATGGTATCTCCTACCATCAATAACATTCAGCTCCACCATGTTATAAGCTTCGAAGCTTTTACCAAGCTTCAGCTCCGACCTTTAGATCTTCATCCCTCCCGACCTTTCTCCGGAGTAGGTCCGGGAGCCATTACCCCACTCGGTGCTATTACTCTCCCCGTTATCTTCGGGACCCGGGAGAAGTATCACACTGAGAAGTTGGTCTTTGACGTTGCTCAGATCAACTTACCTTTCAACACCATCTTGGGCAGGCCTGCCTTGTACAAATTCATGGCAGCTGCTCATTATGGCTACTTAGTGTTAAAGATGCCAACACCAGTAGGCGTTCTCCGGATCCGCGGAGATCGCACTGCCGGAGTAACTGCTCTGGAAGAACTTCATGCGCATACTACGGCGCAAGAGGAGGACTCCAGGCATGAGCAAGCTCCAAAACCCCCGAGCATTCATCAGCGAGGCTCGACTTCTGCACCTCGTGTGCAGCCAAGCGGCGACACCGACATTCCCGTCAAAGTCGTCCAAATCGGTTCCCATGCCGTTCAGACCACCCGTATATCGGGGGGGTTGAATGACAAATAGGAACTCGCACTCATCGCTTTCCTCCGGGCAAATGTCGACGTGTTTGCCTGGCAACCACCACAAATGCCTGGGATCCCCAGGGAAGTTATTGAGCACAATATGAAGATCTACCCTGACGCCCGGCCCGTGCATCAGAAGCCTCGGAAGCAATCCCTGGAGCGACAGAACTTCGTTCGACAAGAAGTGAAGAAGTTGCTCGAAGCTGGATTCATTCGAGAAGTCTTCCATCCAAAATGGCTGGCAAACCCAGTCGTTGTGCCCAAGGCCGGTGGGAAGCTTCAGATGTGTATTGACTACACAACACTAAATAAGGCATGTCCAAAAGATCCATTCCCACTACCTAGAATAGATCAGATAGTGGATTCCACCTCCGGGTGTGAATTACTGTGTTTCCTAGACGCATATTCTGGGTATCATCAAATCAGAATGTCTAGGGAAGATGAAGAGCATACCTCTTTCATCGCAGTAGATGGATTGTACTGTTATACAACCATGCCATTTGGTCTCAAGAATGCAGCTTCAACCTTTGTACGAGCTATGTACAAAACTTTTGAAGAACTCATTAGAGACATAGTGGAAGTGTACGTCGATGACATCGTGGTCAAGGTCAAGAACAAGGAGTCATTCCTTGACACCTTGCACGCTGTCTTCGACAAGCTGCGGGTCACCCGCATAAAGCTAAACCCAGACAAGTGTGTCTTCGGGGTTAGCTCCGGAAAAATTCTTGGTTTCCTGGTAAGTCACCGGGGCATAGAAGCTAATCCGGCGAAGATCAAAGCCATTGAAGACATGCGGCCACCAGCCCGCATCAAGGATGTCTAAAAGCTGACTGGATGTCTAGCAGCCCTCAGCCGGTTCATTTCAAGACTGGCAGAACGGTCACTTCCCTTCTTCAAGTTATTGAGGAAGTCCGGACCATTCCAATGGTCTGAAGAAGCAGAAAAGGCGTTCCAGGAGCTAAAACAGTTCCTCACCACCCTACCAACTTTGGTAGCTCCGAACCCTAGTGAGCCTTTGCTGCTTTACATTTCAGCAACTGATGAAGTCGTCAGTATGGTCCTAGTTGCGGAGAGACAAGAACTATCCCATACTCAGGAATCCAGACCCCTCTGGGAGGGTCCGGAGGTTCCTGAAAGCGAGTCTGGGTCCCAGTTCCCAGACTTGAGTCCACAAGAAGTTACTTCAAAAGACCCAGACCCCTTTGGGAGGATCCAGGTCACTTCTGAAAAAGCTCCGGGTCCCTCCAGCAAGGACCCGGAGGTCCCCGAAGAAGGTCTGGATCCTTCCGGGAGGATCCGGGTCAATGAAGAGGAAGCTCTGGGCCCCTCCGGGAGGGTCTGGACCATCCAGTGCCCAGTGTACTTCATCAGTGAAGTACTTCATGACGCCAAGACTCGATACTTAGAGGTGCATAAGCTGCTCTATGCAGTTCTTATCGCCTCCAGGAAGCTTCGCCGTTACTTCCAAGCTCACAAGATTTTAGTGGTGACTTCTTACCCACTTCGAGCAATCTTGCATAATCCCAATTCAACTGGGAATATTGCAAAGTGGGCAGCGGAATTGGCCGAATCCGATCTCAAATTCATTCCAAGGCAAGCAATCAAGAGTCAAGCATTGGCGGATTTCGTGGCAGAATGGACTCCCTCTCCATCAAACCCTGGAGGCCCTAGTGAGCAGAAGCCGGAACACAAGGCTCCGGTCTTCATCGAGCCTCACTGGACCCTCTACTTCGACGGCTCCATGCAAAAGCACGGGGCCCGAGCTGGAGTCCCTTCTCCTCGCACCAATCGGGGAGAAGGTAAAATACATGGTACACCTTGACTTCAAGGCGACCAACAACATGGAGGAGTACGAATCACTCATCTACGGACTAAAGGTGGCACTGTCATACGATGTCAAGCAGCTGCTGGTCAAGGGATATTCACAGCTCATCATTAAACAAGTGAAGGGTGAATGCTCCTGCAACAATCTCCAGCTAGCTGCTTACCTCCTTGAAGTCCAGAGGCTTCAGAAGGACTTCGAAGTCCTAGACCTCCACCATGTCCAGCGTGTCCACAACGCTGAAGCCGACAACTCTCAATGAAAGCGTCAACCGGAGCTCCGGCTCCTGACAGAACTTTTGTCCGGAGGTTGTCAAAACCAACAGCTCAGCCTGCCGAACTGAGCGAAGGGGGCGAGATCAGCATCCCGAAGCTGACGGTCCCGATGGCCCTGTTACCATGGCAGCCATCGAGGGTCATAGGTGCTGCCGGAAGCTTCGAGCAACCCAGCACGCAAGACTCGAATGCTCAAGTTAGCTCCGTTGCATGGATCTCGGAGATCCGGAGCTACTTGAAAGACAATATCCTTCCTGACGATGATGTATCCGCTGACCGGATAGTCAGATTGGCTAAAAAGATACACGTTGGTAGAAGGGGATCTCTACCGCGTGGTGCCAACGGCGTCCTAATGCAGTGCATCACAAGGGAAGAAGGCTGCGAGCTCCTCGCAGAAATCCATGGAGGCGAGTGTGGGAACCACGTGTCTTCCCGCACGTTGGTCGGTAAAGCCTTCCGGCATGGATTCTACTGGCCTACAGCACTCCAGGATGCAACTAAGCTGGTGAAGAAATGCGAAGCATGCTAATTTCATGCAAGGCAAATTCATACACTGGCTCAGCCTCTACAAATGATACCTCCTACATGGCCCTTCGCGGTGTGGGCGATGGACATCTTGGGACCTTTCCGAAGAGCCGTCGGAGGTTACAAGTTCCTGTATGTCGCCATTGACAAGTTCACCAAGTGACCGGAAGCAACTCCAGTTGTGACAATAAACAAGCAATCTGCTATCAACTTTTTGCAGTCTATTGTATGCAGATTTGGAGTCCCAAACAAAATCATTACTGATAACGGGACCCAATTCACAAGCTCTGCATTTCAAGGATATTGCGAAGACCTCGACATTCAAGTTTGCTACGCCTCCATAGCTCACCCAGCAAGCAATGGCCATGCCAAGAGAGCAAATGCTGAAATCCTAAAAGGACTGAAAACGCGCACCTATGAGCGCTTGAAAAAACATGGAGCCAACTGGATTGAAGAGCTTCTGCCCACCTTATGGGCAAACAGGACAACTCCAAACCGGTCAACTGGAGAGACACCCTTCTTCCTGGTGTACGGAGCTGAAGCAATCCTTCCTCCGGAAATCACCTTGTGGTCACTCCGGGTCCGGACCTTCGACGAAGCCATGCAGGACCAGCTCCGGCGTGAAGACCTAGACCTCCTTGAGGAGGGAAGGTGCCAAGCAGCTGTTCGGAATGCCCGATACCGCCAAGCCCTTCGGCGCTATCATCAGTGGCATGTACACAACCGACAGCTCGAGGAAGGCGATCTGGTGTTACGGAGAATACAATTCAGAGAAGGGTTAAACAAACTCTCCCCCAGCTGGGAGGGACCCTTCCGAGTGATTAAAGTATCCTGTCCCAGAAGCGTTCACTTGGCTATCAAGGATTGGACACCTCTCCCAAATCCTTGGAACATTGAGCACCTCCGTAAGTTCTACACTTAATATCACAGAGGTGAGTCTATAGTAACTTGAGGTGTATGTTATAGAGTCATTGTACAAAGTCGGGTAGTTCCTCCGGGAGAACAGCCGGACCTTTCCTGGAAGGTCCGCAAAGTTCATGCAACACTTGTCACAGTCTCAGGACTAAAAGTGTGGCTAGCTACCCTGGGTCAAACGAGAAACGAAGCACGCTTAGCCTGGTTCCGCACCCTAAGAGTGTACTTCTTTCCCCTGTACCCCGGACCTATAATGAAAGACATCTTCATGTGAAACAGACTCCACATGCATTTATTTTGTACAGGCTCAACATTTTTTATTTTTCTCTTTCTTATCTATAACAAAGTTGTGCAATTCTTAAGAAATTTTAGTTTGACCAGTTCATGTACAATTCGAGCTGTATTGTCAATTCTTTTGGATTCAAATGTTGTTCATGGCCCACTCGCCTGAATGTCGCCAAGCCAATCTAGGGCCGGAGTGTGCTATCGACTTAGCCTGGTCAAGCACCCTAAGTACGCCACTCTACCTACACCTTGGCAGGCCGAAGTAAGGCGGGTCCAAGTACAATTGGATCTGGAAGAAAGAAGGCAACGCATCCGGTTGTATTCAGAATTGTGTTTGACCTAAAACTTTCTTGGGAATCGTAAGCCGTGACGAAGTTATAGGCAAGGAGCAAATTTTACTATTTTTCTTGGCTTCAGTGTGCAGGAAAAATAAAGAATCCACGTTGATGGAGAAAAGCCGGAGCTAACAAAGCTCCGACTCCCCCTAGGTGGCTTGTAATCGATGTTAAACATTGAAAACGAGCATCACTGGAGCAACCAAGCTCCGGTAAAGCTAGGGGGGCCAACCGTCGACGCAAAATAAAAGATGGTGAGAAGACCCCACAAGCAGAGTCTGCTGCTGACAAGCTACGTGTTGACAAAGGTCACTGCTGGAGCTACTAAGCCCTGACACCCCGGAGGGATAACTATCGGTGCTCTACGCGTTGATAGGGACTATTCCCGGAGCTACTAAGCTCCGACGGTAGTCAATGCCAGAGCTTCTAAGCTCCGACAACCTCAGGGGGCCTTCACTATCGAAGACTTCAGACCTACATTCTACAAGTTCGAAGCAAACAAGTCTTCAACAAAATAATATATCCTCTTGGTACATGTTCACAATCAAATTGTGTACATCTACCAGGGGGGCAAGTGAAGACAAAAGTGTTGAAGACAAAAAATGAAATTCGCAAAAATTTGGATTTCATTCATCTGGAGACAAGGGATTACAAAATTGGGGAAGAAAAAGAGAGAATACAAGTGGGAGCTACAGAGATGGTCCTATACCCTATGGAAGAACTGGGCGACTTTCTGAGCAACCTCCGACATGTCGGCTCAGGTGGCTTCACCTTCTCCTTCGACGGGACCTTCAAGCACCGGGTCTAGAGGAAATTGGGGATCCCGGCTGGTGTAGCACGTCAGCACATACTCTACGACGTTCTTCGCCAAGGAATGCCCCTCAACTTCCAATTGGTCCGCAATAACGTCACCCACCTGGGAGAGTTTGTTACCCGTCGAGCTCAACGCCTGCAACGCCAGGTCCGGCTCCGGCTCCGGATCATCCGGACGCACGGGACTGAAGCCCATTGGTGTCAGCGCGTCGTTGGCTTTGCTCAGGAACTCCCAAACCTGTAGGGAGTCTGCAGTCCTCAAGCCCTTTAGTTCCTCCAAGGATCTTTTGGCTGCCGCCAGTTCAGAATTCTCACGAGCAAGGCGCTCAACCTCTTTGGCATTTTGCTGAATCTTTTTAGCAACCTGCTTCTCGAGTTTTCCGAGCTCCTCCTCCCGGAGGTAGATCTTGTTCCGGTGGTCGACCAGGTCCTTCTCCCGGCCCCTAACTTTCTTCTCCCTGGCAGCGATGGCACACTCTTGCTTGTAGATTTCCTGCCCTCGCACCCAGGCCTTTTCCTCCTCCTCGACGCAACGCTCCTCCAATTTCTTGGCGTGTTCCTCGAGGCCCTTGTCAGCCAGAGCCACCTTTTCGGCGAGCTCCTCCTCCCTCTTCAAGACGTCATCCCGCAGCTCTAGGAGTTTTTGCTCTTCGTCTTCGAGCCTCTTCTCCCTCTCTTCAAGAGCCTCCCAACGCTTGATGAGAGTAGTGTTAATGGCTTCAAGCCTTTCTTGGTGATCATCAGCCGCACTATTAGCTGCCTTGGTCTGCTCATAAATGGCCCGGGATTGAGCGTCGAGGGCACGGGTCAAGCTCTCCCTATCATCCAATAATTTGCCCCAGTATTCCAGGCGGACCTTCTCCTGTTTGATCCACTCTTTGTCGTCTGCCAGCCTCGACTGCGCCAGCTTGGTCTCGAAGTAGAGCCGGTTACGCCACCGCCTATGGGTTTGGCGCTCCTCTTAAGAGCCTTGCTGTCGTGGTAGAACGCCAGCTGGACTTGACGCAGACTGGAGCAAGCGTTGTCAATGGACAATGACAGGGGAATAGGGTCCGAACCTGCTGGGGTCTCCTCCGCTGGTTCCAGCGGGTTCTCGCTTACAAAAATTGGGTCCCACTCCACAAGAGTGGTCCCCTAAGCCTCCACGGCACTAGGGCCGTCCTCCGGGATAGCCTCAGTCACCACTGAGGAGGGTCCCACAGAAGAAGTTCCGACCTCCGGATGTGGTTCCGAAGGCCCTACCGCCAGGTCTTCATTTGCCCCCTCAGGCAGGGGGCCAGCGACTTCATTAGGGCACCCCGGCTCCGCAGCAGGCACCTCCGCTGTCATCACTTCAGGAGCAGAGGCTACTTCTGGCTCCGCCCCGGGCTCCTCCTCCGCTGGTGGCTCCGGCGTTGGCACCTCGACCATCATGGGTTCGAGTGCTGATGCCTCCACAACGACTGGCTCCGGCGCCATAAGGTCAACAACAACCGGCCCTGAGGCCGGAGCTTCAACCTCAACCGGCTCAGGCGCCGGAAGGTCTTCAACTGCAACCATCTCTGCAGTCGGAGCTTCAGTGGCAACCGGCTCTAAGGCCGGAGCTTCAGAGGTAGCCGGCTCAACCGCCGGGACTTCCTCAACATCCGGCTCAACCGCCGGGGCTTCAACAATTTCCGGCTCTGGGGCCGGAATCACTGCTTCCTCTGGCTCAATGGCCGAAGCTTCCATCATCTCAGCAGCAAGACCCGGGGCTTCAACCTCCGGGGCAGGTGCCGCTGGCGCATCTTCTCTCCCGTGGTCCGGCGCTACCACGAGAGTCTTGGGGGATGAGTCAAGGTCCATGACCACGACAGCTGGCGCCGGAGCTGCCGCAGCTTCAGCCACCACTTGGGGTGGCACCAGGATAGGAGTAGAAGCCTCCGCCCTCACAACTTCAGCTGCTGTGGCTTAGGGTGGAGCCTCACTCCTCTTCTTAGGGATGCTGCAGACGATGGATGAAAAACTTAAAAAACAGTTACTACAACAAAACAACTGTCTGAGTTAAAGATTAAAAACTACCTCGGAAGGCTTCCGCACCAGCTTGCATGGAATCTTTTTCCCGGGCGTTCTGGACTGACCATGGCCGCTGTCGGCATGGTAGCTCCAGAGGGCCCCCCGAAACTTGTTGCAGCCGCGGGCATTTCCTTAGTCGAGGTCCCCCTCGACCGAGAAGGACCTCTGGACCCAGAGGCCTCAACTGGCCCTAGTGCTAGAGTCACATGCCCGGAGCTAGCACCCCGGGAAGACACTGCTGCAAGTGCAGTCGTCGCAATTGTAGAAGACCTCCCCCTCCGGGGAGAAGGAGCTGCTGCAGAGGATGCAGGCCTGACGGACCTTCCGTCGGCATGCTTCAGTTTCCTCTTCCGGCTTGAGGGTTCGTCCGCTGGCTCCTTGGCCTTGCCGACAACTTTGGTCCTTGGCTTCGGGGCAGGGTCGGAGCCACCTTCAGAAGCCCCAGGGATCACCACCCTGGAGATCGATCTTCTCTCGATGACACCAAGGTCGTCAAGCACCGGCATCGTCCGCTGGAGCTCCCTGCTGAACTCTACTTCCACGTTCAGAGGGAGGAAAGCTGGTGGCGGGGTCATTTCATCACCCGCGATGTCGATGTCGTGCTGGAACTTCTTGAGATGAAACTCCAAGGTCGCCCCCTCCATGTTGGACTTCAGCCCGGTCTCGACCCGGTCATCGTCCATCACACTGTTGCGGGCCAAAGCGAGTTTTTCTCTCCTCTTCAGCGGTGCCCACCTGTTGACCAGGAAATTGCAAAATACCGCCTGAGGAGTTAATCCTCCCTCCACACACTAGCGGATCCTGGTCAGAGCAGGGTTGAAGGCATCCGACAGCACCTGAGCTTCACTCGAGACTGCAGTGTCGATGTTGGGGAGGCCTTTGGGCAGCTCCAGCTTCTCGTGCTCCTCCACCCGGATGACTATCCAGTCCTTCTTCCAATCATCCCACTTTCCAGAGGGAAATGACCGGAGGTACTTGAATGGGCACTTCTTGCGCTTCACGAAGTAGTAGAAGCCAAGGTACTCATTACTCCTTCCGGTGGTATGGACGGTGAAGAAGGTCCGGAAAAGCTCAATGCAGGGGGGGATGCCCACCCACATTTCACAGAAGTGGACGAAGACAGACACTAGAAGAATGGAGTGGGGGCCAAGGTGGTACAGCTGCAGACCATAGAAGTCTAGTAGCATCAATAAAAAGGAGGAAAAAGGCGGGATCAACCCCACCATGGCGTACGCAGAGAAGTACACCATCTCGCCGGCATGCTCCTTCTCGAACGGGAGCTCCCCACCGGCACAGACCAGGCGGTTGAAGAAGTTCGAGGACCACCCCATGAGGGCCCGAACCTTCTTCAGGTCACCTTTGGTCTTCAAGCGGCTCTCGCGGAGACCCAACTCCATCGCAGCACAGCGAGGCAAGGGAGGAAAAGCAAGCACAAGTTTGGGAGTTCGAGCGCAAGTTTGGATGAGAGGCGTAAAGAACCCTAGATGGTGCACGCTTTCCATCTTAAGTAAGCCCCCGCAATGCTTGGATGGAAACCGCAAGGAAGCCAAAGATACTATTCAAAAATTTCACCCTGCCGATGACAAGAGGGCCCGGGACCACCCCGACGTTCAAGTCGAGGTTCTTACCCAGGCAAACGGTTGTCATCATGAAAGGCGGGAAGCCCGAAGGCGGCGGCCTGACAAGGCGCGCGGAACCGATACGATTTTCGTGTCGGGAACCGGTGACCTTCAATTGCGTGAGATCCGCACGCCAAAGATCTCATTTGCCGCACCCGGGATATGCCACGCGGTGAGGATTTAACTCCAAAACTATCGCCAACGGCACATCTGAAGACCTTTGAAGACTCGGCTCAAAAGTCGAAGGATGGACTCACCTCCGGCGGAATGACTTCGCCCAAGAGGTCTTCCCCAAAGGTAGGCCCAGGGGGCCACTGTCGGTACCCTGGGTACCGTATACCCCTTGAGATTGCAAAGATCTCAAGGGAATGTCATCTACTTGATTTGAAGACCTTCGGAAGCCCACATGTCAGACATAAATGGACCCGCTTCCCCAACATGGTTAGTCCCAGGATCGCCACGTGTACCATCGAACCGGAGCTACCGCCCACTAGGGGGAAGCTCCGGGCTATGTACCATAACGGCACCCCTGGACCTAACCCCAGACCGAGGGAAGCTCCGGAACTAACACGTGTCTGGTGGCACCGGACCTATCTGTTCCCCACAGTATGCTCCGGAGCTGCCACGTGTTCTACCGTCGGATCTTCAGCCTTAAACCTCCGGTAGACTCCACAACGACTCCGGATCTTCAAAAGGGAATCAAGGACTTCAAGACCCGATTAAGTGTCATTAATACTATGTTAATGACACATGATCAGTTGACTTTAATTACCAGTAAAGGTGCTGTCAAAGCCCGTAACTCGGTCATTAAGGGTAATTAAGTGCATCAAATGTGTATCAATATTAGTAACCGCCGGGGCCACATGTCGGGCCAGGCCAACTTGTAACGGCCTGTCCTTATACTATAAAAGGAGAGGCCGACGATACATAGGGAGAGACGAATCGGAAGGATCTGACCTGCTCTGATCGGATCGTGCAGTCTCAACTCACGTCACCTGAGTTGAGTTCAAACATCCAATACAACACCAACACACCCCGTGGAGTAGGGTATTACGCTCAGGCTCTTCGTGTCTCTTGTGTCATTTTACATTTCACCTTCTTGAATCTCCGCGCACTCACACCGTACTTCAAACTCCACAAACACTTTAGTAGTGTCGGGAGATCTGCCGGATCAAAACCACCGACACACACACACACACACACACAGATATATATATATATATATCTATATATATATATATATATATATCACAAACCCTCGTTCATGTTTTTCTGTTTGACATGCAAAAGACCTCGACCATGCATGTTTGACGACGTTAGGTTTTTTCTAATTTTGTTGAAAGATCGTCATATTTGAGGCTCGTTGATCATGTTTGGGGTGTAGCAAGCATGGACAAGTAACATGCCCTTGAAAACCTCGCGATCATGTTTGATGACAACATTATTACGTGGTTTCTCTGACTTTTGTTGAAAGATCATCATATATATATATATATATATATATATATATATATATATATATATATATATATATATATAGTTTGAGGCTCGTTGATCTTATGTTTGGGGCGTAGCATGCATGGACAACTATAACATGCATGTGAGAGATACGTCGATGATCATGTATGATATGACGTTACGCATGTTTTCTCTCTTTTTATTGAAATATTGTCATGTTTGAGGCTCGTTGATCATGTTTGGAGCATAGCAAGCATGGACAAGTAACAAGATACACATGAAAACCTCGCGATCATGTTTGATGACAACATTACGTGTTTTCTCTTTTTGTTAAAAGATCGTCATATATATATATATATATATATAATATATAGTTTGAGGCTCATTGATCACGTGCTGATTATTAGCTGCCACATCAGAAGAGCTTGTTTGGCTCATGGACAAGGAAAATTCTTTGTACGTAGTACAAAGTATAAGTTGGTGGCGTTGCCGTTCGTAAGCGAAGGATGTGGCCAGGTAGTTTCTCTTGCAAGTGTATGCTAATTACGTGAGTGTTTGGCTGGGTCATGTGGTTAGTCCATGATGCATCCTAAACCCAGTGTTGAGGCCGTGTATGTGCGTACACTCTAGTGACATGTGACAAAGTGCTCAGTCATCAATTGCATTTGGTTTGACGTCGAATTTGGATTAGATATAGGATCATCCATTTCTTTATATATTTGATCATCCAAATTAATGTTTGGTTGGATGGACTGGACGATCCAGTTTTTTGTTTGATAGGTTGGATGAAACTTGGGTGGATTACTGAATCATCTAAGTTGATAATTTCATAATATTAATTATTTATATACTACTTATCATATTACTAGCAAATATTAATGTTATTATCATAATTGTAATTATTAATCAACAATAAAAAAGTTAATTATCACTAATTACATTACTAAGAAGCATAATTAGATAAGGTGGATGGACTCACATCCAACCAAATATCCTGGACCATCTCATCCAGCATCTGCGAGGAATAATTTATATTCCTCGAATTGGATCACCCTGTCCGCCTGACCGCGAAACAAATAACACATGACTGAACCATCCAATTAATCCAAGTCAATCCAATCCAAGGCAAGCAACCCAACACAGATATTTTTGGCCGTGTCGTGCTTGTGGGCATGATGATGCATCGTGCACGCCGAGCGCCGAGTTATTCGGATCGCTGTGCAAATTTTGGATGTGGAGTTCATGTGCCCGTGCGCGCTGCAGATTCAGTGCGTTGGCATACGTGACAATCATCAAGGCAGGTTGGCACAGTTGTGGGAACCGTGCAGTGCGCCCTTGGCTGTATGGCTGTAATATTCAGAGCGTGGACATACGCAGCAACCATCTGGGCATGGTCGCACAGAGACGACTGTGCGGCCCTGCTGCAGAGAATTTGATTCCCGCACCAAGGGGTTAAGAGATAAGACCATCCGTAGCGGTTTCCTCTAAAACTTACTCTATGTCTCTATCCCTCTATACTTCCAGTATATCCTCTGTACATCCAACATTTCACGTGGATACCTCTATACTTCCAGTAATCTACTCTATTTACAGTCTAGTTAGCTTTACCATCAACCACTGCGGATGGTCTTAAAGGCAGGCCCGGCTCTGGGCCTAGGCGGAAGAGGCTACCACCTAGGGCCAGGCCGGGGGGAGGGGGGGGCACGATGACATCTGTTAAAGAGAAAAGAAAAGAAATAAAATTCATTAGTATTTGCATCATCCGTGTGCGATGTACAGTTACATGGTCTAGCTTTTTATTTTCATAATTTTTTTGAAATATAATACTATGTCCTAATGTGTTTAATATTTATTAGATATAATATTACTAATGTGTTAATTTTCCATATGCAATGTTTTTCGATAAAAGGAGGAGTTTTTCGTTAATGCATGTACTATAGGACACATTGTTCATGAACAAAAAATACATTTTTCATTAACATAAAAACAACACATATTACAAACAAGAAAAAACACATAGAAAACAAAAGAAAAAACTACTACTAATCCTACTGTACTCGGAGGAGGACTGGTCCACCTCCTCCGCAGCCACCTCTGCATCCGCCAGCAGTGCCTCCACCTCCGCCACAACTGCCGGCGGTGCCTCCGCCTCCGCCGCAACCGCTGATGGTGCATCCTCCAATACCAGATCAAACTTTCGATCGACGGCGTTCACCAGTTACTCACGAAACTGCACCCCAACCTCCTCACCGATCGTCTTATAGAGGAGTCGAGACGAGCGGCCACAAAGCTAACTCGAAGATGTAGTAGCCTGCGGAGTCCATACTAGTGTGGTGGGGAAGGATCCCAAGTCCCAGGCGGTGACAGGAGTGAGATGTATTGTCAAATACATCCTATGCCATTTTGTCGAGTGCTTTTGCTTGCACGTCGGTGGCGAACAGGTTGCCGGTGACCTCCTTAACTTGCTGTCGAGTTTGTCGATGCGTTTCTCAATGAGGCGGACAATCTCATCATAGTCAAATGGAAGAGGTGCGGGCATCGCGAGCGGAAATGGGGGTGAAGGAGGTGCAGGAGCCGCCTCCAGTTCCACCGGCATTAGCAGCGACAAAAACAGAGAAGGAGGTTCGAAGGACGTTGATGGCCTTGAGCGCTTCGGTGCGGGGCTACCCATTTGTGCAGCAATGGAGGTGCGAACAAAGAGAGAGAGAGAGAGAGGTGGTCGACGGTGGTGCGGCGGAGAAGCAAGAGAAGTTTGGAGGCTAAAATCGATCAAGAGGTGCGGCAGAGAAGAAGAGGACAATGTGCCTTTATAGCGGGTCATCGTCTAAGCGTGCGAGTGGAGATGATCAGACGCCTCGAGAATTGTGCTTTTGAATCGATGGAGTTACTCCAAACCGCGGTTTGCCTCCTCTCGAAATGGCTCAACACGTGCCATCGGCCAGTTTTTTAATTTGACATGCAAAGGGCCCAGGGTGTGCAATGACCCACCTGGCATACTTTGTAGGTCCGCCCGTGGTGTTCGTAACATTTCGTGTGAATGATTTCAACGAGGTGTGGAAGATTGACGTGAACGCGCATGGAAATAGACCGAGAGTCCATATCAAACCTGATGATAATTGTCGTGATCATATATGATGTTGGACATGAATATAATGCATGTGAAAGAGACTCGCGATCAAGCATGTTTGATCACGTGTTGAGGATTTATGTACCCCCTTGTTGAGGATCATGTTAATTTGATGACGTTGAGGATCGGATGTGGCGTACACGTTTTCACAAGTGTGTTCATTTGTTCCTAACATCACAACACGTAGCGGCTAGTGCCTACGGCTATTGTTTCTTCAAAAGACGAGTACAGTGATACATAATGGCAGCATGCAATCGATTATGTTGATGAATCACGTACGTAGTGAGAGTTGTGTGCTTATTAGACGATGGTAGTCCACATTCTATCCTCGTACCGTCGAGGGAACATCCTTGTGTCAAATTTGTCATCTCGATTGATGACAGGATAATATTCTTCATTAGTGTGGTAGATAAACTGCCATATAGGTTGAGAGCATACACATGCATGGTATAATATATGATAAATATAGAAATATATATACATGGTAGGAAATATTTTATTCTTGGAATACATGTTTGGGGCGTAGCATGCATATGTACCTCTAACATCCATGTTAAAGACCTCGATCATGTTTGATGACATTACGTGTTTTCTCTTTTTGTTGAGAGATCGTCATGTTTGAGGCTCGTTGATCATGTTTGGAGCGTAGCATGCATGGACAACTAACATGCATGTGAAATAACATGCATGTTTTTAAAAGCCCTCGTCTTGGCCCGCGCTGCTGATCTAACTGATGGTGGCAGCACGCCCGCCGAGGTGACGGCGAGGTGGAGACGGGGGGGGGGGGGGGGGGGGGGGGGGGGTGGCACGGCGCGCTGTGGCGTGGAGCTCGGGGCGGAAGCGCTCGAAGCTCATAGAGGCGGTGCCGCCGCCAGCCGACCGGCCTTAAGAAGGGTGGAGTAAGTTTCTTACTTATTCGAAATTATTAATATGTACTCTCTCCATCTCCCAAATTACTTGTCACTCTTATATTAATTAGTTCATTTTTGAACTAAAAAGAGTGACAATTAATTTGGAATGGAGGGAGCTAGTAGTTGTAATTCCGTAATTGTAAGGACTATGTTAATGTATAATTGCTTAACCTATAAAATTAATGGTTAATGATTAATCGCAAAATAAGTGACTAATGACAGTAATTATAACCTTCTAATGATCTGTTGCCTAAAATTTTCTCAAATTTCAGAAACATGACAAATAGACTCCAGCTAATTCTTTTGTCACAAAGACTATTCTTTTTTTTTTGAACAACGATCACATAAACTACTAAAACATTAACTTAAATGCCAAGACAGTGGCGATGAAATCCTCTGCCCTGCAGTTATTACTTCAGCTGAGATGTGGACCCGACAACGGTGGGGCACACGTCTGATATGAACCCAAGATATAGTGTTTCATCAAGAAAAAATAATTTTATGAGAGATTGGGCGCACAAGCAGAAAAGCTAGAACTTGAGCGCTGCACCTCGAATTCGATGGTGGGATGATCGACGGCAGCCGATCCGCAAACTCTGTGGTTAGATCAGTAGTCGCCGAAGAGCAGCTTGCGGCTGACCTTGAAGGAGACGAAGGCGTCGATGCACGCATAGTTGATATTCTCGCCGGAGAGATTGTACGCGTCCTAGTTGCTCGTCCTCACCCAGTAAGGCTTCTCCATGTCGGCGCCCATCACGGTGCTCGTGATGTCCTTTAGCCCCGCGCGGCGGAGGCTCGGGCGATGGATCTCCTCCGCCGCGAGCTCGGCCAGGTCCACCGTTTTGACCACCTTCAGCTGCCAGTCCTTCCAAAGTCTGTCGGCGTCACCCTCCACGCCCATGCTGGCGAAGTGGTGGTTAGAATTGCCGAGGAAATCTTCCAGCTCATCGGAGAAGTAGTCAGCATGGATGACCTGGAAGATGAGGCAGCAGCACCCGACGCAGAGCTGCAGAATGGCGATGGGGTTCTGTTCGGTGGAGTAGATGGGGTGCTACTTGACGTCGAGCCCGACGACGAGCTTGTGAAGGTGCCAACAGTAGATAGGTCCTCTCTCCTTGTTGTCTCTATGATTGCCGTCTGCGGCAGTGCGGCGCATCGCAACTTCTCTCTTGTGCAAACCTTCATCTACACCTTTAGTTTGGATTTTGGAAATTGGCGTGGATATATAACTGATGCAGTTACAATATGAGCGGAGGAGTTTCGAATTTGACAGGCCCGAGCCCCGAGTAAAAAAAGGAATGAAGATTTTTAATCTGATATACTCTTTCTATTTTTTAATTCTTATCGTTATGACCACAAGTTGCATTGTCTCAACCAAACACCACGTGCAACAACAATAACTTTTCTCAGGGGCGCACCCACTGGGTATGCCGGGTGGGCCACGGGATACCCTGGGTCCAGCCACCAGAGAGTAGCTAGTGTGAATGCATGCTGGAGAGATCAGCGGAATCGGGAATTGACCAATGAAGATGGAAGTCACCAGTCTCACAGTTCATGTATCGAAACGGGTGCCATCCTTTTTCTTCTTCCCTTTTTCTTATACGTATTATTTTTCCACCAATCTTCTAACCGTCCTTTTTTGAAGTTGTACGGTTGGATCCGGATACGTGGCCGGCGTGAGGCGAGAGCCGTGTGTGCAACACCAGGCGGAACATCGTGGAGAGATGTTGCTCCCCTTGTCGTGGATCATGTTACTTTGATGACGTTGAGGATCAGATGTGGCGTATGTGTTTTCACAAGTGTGTTCATTTGTTCCTAAAATCTGAACACGTAGCGGCTAGCGCCTACGGCTGTTTTCTTCGAAAGGATGAGTACAACATGGTAGGAAATTATATTAGTGTGCAAGGCATGTGATTAATTTGATGAACCGCGTACCTAGATGGTATTCTATCCTCAAACCCTCGATGGAACATTCTTCATGTCAAACATGCACGACGAGAGTGAGGACGGTGCTCGGTGGACGACACTTTGTTACTCTGGGCTAAAGTTTTTTTAGATAATGGAAATAATTAAACCTACCTTTCCCTCAGTAGATAGTACGACCACACTGATACACTAAGTTTGTGAATATCAACAACAAAAGACTCAACCCGACACAATAGTGAAAGTAAAACACCCAATACATTTTGTTAATATGAAAGTCTATAACTAAAACTCACTCCAAATCGGGCAAAAACTTCGATGACCTTGACTTCTGTCTTTGCAAGGCATCCAAATCAAGTCTTTTTTGTCTTCACCATTGCAATGACGCCCACGAGCATTTAATCTGGGCTAAAGTTGATACTCCAGAAACTGTTCTAATGTCTTTTGTGATTTACTATGTACTTTGTTGTTTTATTGCTCATTATGTTGGATTCGTATTGGGTTTCAATATACAGAGTGGGCACAGGGTGAGGGGGAAGTTTCTCCCTGGTGTGCTGTCAGATGAATTTGGTGGAAGTTACTTTCTGGATCTCCAGCTCAGTAGAGTTGGAAGTGGAAATATATTCCATTCTAAAAAATAAAAGAGATAAATAGTCCACCAATTTATCATTAGAACAACAACATTAGATGAACAATTTTTGCACATGAATAAACAGAAAAATAAAGTTCATTACCTTAAGACGATATATTACAGACAAGAAAAAAGAAAAACACAAACTAGAAACAACAATAGAAAAACAACACAACTAAGAACAAGAAACAAAAAACTACTTCTTCTCCTCCACCTCCACCTCCTTCTCCTCCTTCTCCTCCTCCTCCTCCTCCTCCTCCTCCTCCTCCTCTTCCTCCTCCTCCTCCTCCTCCTCTGTAGGATCGAAGAGCACGTGAAAAACTACCAGAGGAGGGCGTAAATGGTAGATTTAAAAAATCTTGCACAGTGGAAACAATTAAATCCCAACCCCTTCGGCAGAAAAACGATATGTTGAATAAATCGTGTGTGAGACTAAAATAAACGTGTTTCACCGGGACAAAAGTGATATATATCAGATAGAATCAAGTCACGAAGAAAACACAAGAAGAATAACTCAAATTCGTTGAGAGAAACTCAAGTTATGATCAACAGATCGAATAAAGGTCAATCTGTCCTACCCGAGAAAAACAGTTCTGGAATGCTGCAAAGATACTTGTGTAGATCAGAAACCACAAATCCAATGAACGTGAAATTTTGACAGATAATAGATAATCAAGTTGTGAAGACAACCCAGAAAGAATCACGTAAATTGGATCTATAAAACTCGAGTTATGATAAAACCACCGACAAAAGGTAGTGCTGTCCAGAAACTCGACGAGTAAAACTTGTCTGGAACAAGTCGGACGAACAAGGCACAAAAGTTCCTTCTAACTATGAATTTTATTCAATAGAACACAAGAGGAACAGCCCCAAAGTCGTGCACCATGAGCTCTGGCCTCCCTTGCTTATATAACCAGCCCTTAGGCCAACCCAATCTCAACTAGGACTCTAATCCTACTCTGATCACGAATTGGAACTTTCCGTAACTGCTTAGGACTCTTCTATACGCAGATAGAAGCAATCTTAAGACTTCCAAACATCTTAGGAACGTATACCAAATTCCTAAACAACTCAAATTCGTGACCCACATGAAATCCTATCATAACCAACTCAAATCTTTCCATATTTGAGTCAAACCCGACTCAGCCGCAGCCTGAGTCCATAACCTAGTCGGTTGGACCTTTCCGACCAATTCTTTATGTCCACATCTCTTGATCACGCCTCAGAACCATGTAGCCACGACCATGAACTCCTTGCACACATGCAAACATCTTCCAATGACGTCTACGACACCTTCATATGCATTGTTCTTCATTAAAACATGCTGCACAACCTCTCGATCAACTCAACCACAATTCCTCTCGAACTTGGTTGTTGAACCTCATCTTCTCTCTAAGACTAGTTCAATGGATCCCGTCACCAGCCATGTCTTGAACTCAAGCAACACCTGGACATGAATAAACAACAAATCCGTACGAGCCCAAGTCCGCGACTTGACTCAAGTTAGTTCTGAACAAAACACCTTACGTGAGCACCTCACATAAGCATGTTGCAAACCATAGCAAAATGATATCAACCATATCAACCAAAATGCACTAAAAACTTAGAAACTGAATACTAAGCGATCTTTCCAAGAATATAAAGCAAGTTCAAAACAATTCTCAGTAAAAACAGGATCATTGCGATCAAGCTCCGAACCTTGCCAAAGCTAACCGGAGCCTGAGCCAGAGCTTACCAAAGCTAGTACAACCTAGCGTCGGAGCTTACCAAAGCTAGAACAACCTAGCGCTGGAGCTTACCAAAGCTAGGACAACCTAGCGCCGGAGCTAACCAAAACTAGTCGGAACTAGTCATCTGATAAGTCGGAGCTAGAAAAAACATGTCGGAGCTAACCAACATAAGTCGGACCTAGCAAAACATATCGGAGTTTAACAAATACATGCCGGAGCTATCAAAGACATGCCGGAGCTAAAGACAAAGCTCACCAGAGCTACCCAAGAACATGTCAGACCTAGAAACAGAAAGTCGGACCTATTGTGGGACCATGCTAAAAAGATGTTATGGCAGCATTCAAAACTTTTATTGTTAAAGCCAATGCATTCAGCACACATAGGTCTCACAATCTCCCCCTTGATGAATGCATTGGCAACACCATTCAAAATACGGACATTGGCATGAAAAGTTTTGAGAAGAATTTCCCCCCTTTTTGAAAATCAAATGAGATAGAAATAAAGTTCTCTCTCCCTCTATACATATTTCTCCCCCTTGCATACTTCACCATATTATCTCTCTCCCTTTGACAATGTATTCAGCAAGGTTCAAAAGAGAAATTTTAATTGTTATGAGCATATTATAACATATACATATAAAACAAAGCTTATCCAAGTCATACTATCAAGTAACTTACACTATCACATCAATGAGATACATAAAGTAGTGTAAGCCATGCTATAGATCAAATGTAATTTTCAATTTAAACAAGTCATGATCTCACAAACTTAACTATTTCAAAACCTGAGAGCATGACACTTGTTGCTGCATTTTATTATTTTTCAAAGCACAAATTTAGATCATATGATATTTGCAAGAGATTATATGCGCATCTGCCTTATTCTAACCAACCAAGCCAAGCCTATGTCATTTGACAATCAGAAGCTTAAGGACATGGTTTTAGTCATACACAACTTCTTCCAAGTTCATATCTAAGTGCAATGATAAGCCATCTCAAAAGAAGAAGTGCGATGCATGCATATTCTCTTGATCTTTTCTCAACTTATATTTGTTCACAAAAACTCAACATGTGAGTTGATTGCTTGATTAATTCTTTATGATTAAAAACACTTGTGAGCATGCAACAAGTTCAAAAGAGCAAGAAAGTTTGACCATGGCCAGATTTAGTGTAAGTAGTTATTCCAATTACTAGGCATGGCAAAAACTACAAAATGTATAACACGAGTAATGTAGTAAGAATTTTCAGCATGTAAAAGGAATCACAAAGTCATATATGTATGAAATACTATGCTCATATTATTTTAATTTCAGATTCACACATAGACTTCCCAAGTTTGAAAACTCCCCCTCAATTCAACCCATGAGGATGCATAACCCCTATTTCACTACGAATGTAATGAAAACGAGTGAAATCCAAAGGTTTTGTAAAAATGTCAGCCAATTGTTGTTCGGTATCTACATGGTGAAGCACAATGTTTCCTTTTTCAACATTATCACGGAGAAAGTGATACCTAATATCAATGTTCTTAGTTCTAGAATGTTGCACAGGGTTTTTAGCAATGCAAATGACACTAGTGTTATCACAAAACAGTGGACCACTATCTATATCAACCCCATAGTCCTTAAATGTTTGAACAATCCAAAGAATTTGTGAGCAAGCACTAGCAGCAGCTACATATTCAGATTCGGCTGTGGATTGTGCAACTGAATTTTGTTTTCTAGAGAACCAAGCAATAAGTGAATTACCAAGAAAATGACAAGCACCGAAAGTACTTTTCCTATCAATCCTACAACCTCCAAAATCAGCATCGGAAAAAGCTTTCAAAGTAACGGTTGAGGAAGAAGGAAGAAAAATGCCAAATTCTTGAGTTCCATGTAAGTACCTGAGAATCCTTTTGACGGATTGACGATGTGAAGCACATGGGGAGGCTTGAAACCGTGCACAAAGACATACGCTGAATTGTATGTCCGGTCTTGATGCCGTGAGGTATAAAAGTGATCCGATCATGCTTCTATATTCTTTTTGATCCACGGGTTCACCATCTTCATCAAGTTCAAGTGTTGTTGTTGTTACCATTGGTGTCCAAAGAGGCTTGCATTTGTCCATGTTGAAGCGCCTTAGGAGGTCTTTTGTATACTTCGTTTGATGCACAAAGGTACCCTCCTTGGTTTGCTTGATTTGCAGCCCCAAAAAGTACATGAGTTCTTCCATCATACTCATCTCAAATTCTGAACTCATTATAGCTGATAACTTGGACACAAGATCATGAGAAACACAACCAAAGATAATATCATCCACATACACTTGAACGAATAATGAGTCATTGCCATGCTTAAGCACAAAAAGAGTTTTATCAACCTTGCCCATGGTAAACCCCTTTTCAAGTAAGAATGTTTTTAACCTATCATTCCATGCTCTAGGGGCTTGTTTGAGACCGTACAACGCTTTGGACAGTTTGTAAACATGACTAGGAAAATTTGAATTTTCAAAACCTGGTGGTTGTTTGACATAAACCTCCTCATCTATGTAGCCATTAAGAAAAGTAATTTTAACATCCATTTGATATAGCTTAAAACCTTTAGATGCAGCAAAAGCTAACAAAATTCTTATGGCTTCTAATCTAGCAACAGGAGCAAAAGTTTCATCAAAATCTAGACCTTCAACTTGAGTGAAACCTTGAGAAACCAACCTAGCCTTATTCCTAAACACAACCCCATCCTCACTTTGTTTATTTTAAACACCCATTTAGTTCCAATTAAAGTGTGACCTTGAGGAGGAGGTACAAGTTTCCAATCATTATTTCTTTCAAAATTTTCTAACTCTTCTTGCATGGCAATAATCCAAGATTCATTAGTGAGTGCGTGTGATATATATTTGGGTTCAAAAAAAGCAACAAAAGCAGAATGAGCATGAGAGTTTGGATCGCAAAACCTGGACCATGTAACTCGTTCGTTACCGGGCTATTAAGGGTAATTAACCTCATTAATTGTGTATCAAGCATGCGTAATCGCCGGGCCACATGTCGGGCCAGGCTAACTGTGTAACGACCAATCCTTGTACTATAAAAGGACTGGTCGACGATACACAAGGTACGGCTCCAGACCTCTTCTGGACTCCTTGACCTAGACGAGCTTCTTCTTATGGAGCTTCTTCTAGACTCACACGCTCAATACAACACCAACACACCCCGTGGAGTAGGGTATTACACTCAGGTGGCCCGAACTACGTAAATCCTTATGTCCACTTGTCATTTACCTTCTTGAATCTCTGCGCGCCCATTACCGAACTACAACTCCGCGATCTACCAACAGTAGTATTGGGAGATCTGCCGGATCCAAACACCAATAGTTGACGCGCCAGGAAGGGTGTCGCCCAAGATTTCAAGGATGGTGAACTCAGCCGCTGGATCGGCAATCCTGCTGTTCAACCTTCTGGGAGCAATCCCTCCAACATGCAGCAACCAGCAGGTGCCACGGCTCCAGCAGGAGTCATGCCTCCACCGCCACCGCCTGCACCAACACGTCAAGCTGGGCAGCGTGACGGCACATCGGCATCGGTCACCGCATCGGCCAATAACAACAACCCTGAACATGCACTCCATGCAGCGCGTGCTCTCCTCCAACGTCCACCACCTCCAGGTGCATCCCAGGGTGCAATGGAGCAATGTAGGGCTGATGTGGAACATTTGGTTGCAGCAGCAGCCGATCACATTAGTAACCAAGGTCCTCCCCCTTCAGGGCAGGCCCCATCGCAGCGCCGGACTGTGTCGGGCAGACTTGGTCAGCACACTTCCCAAAATAGGAGGCATGCTGCATCTCAGCAAGTTACGTCGCTACCTTCCGGGGCGCGACGCAGTCATACAGTAACCAAGATTTCAACTCATGACCTCCGGGCGGAGCTTGATCGCCGTTACCGTCAACAGGACGGCCGTGTCTATATCGAGTGTGTTCGCGAAAGGCGAGAGGCTCGAGACAGTCTGCTCCCAAGGGAGTAGGAGGAGGCTGTTCTGCCCTGGCCATGCACCTACACATGGTTAGATGGCCACAAAAGTTCTGGCCTCACCTGCCGGAGAAATTTGACGGGACTATTAATCCCAATGAGTTTCTCCAGATTTACTCCACCGCAATCCTTGCGGCCGGAGGTAACGAGGCCATAATGGCCAACTACTTCCCAGTGGACTTGACTGGGACCGCCAGGTCCTGGTTCATGAGCCTTCCTCACAACTCCATCAATAGTTGGGAGGAATTGTGCCAACAGTTCACCGCCAATTTCGGGAGTTCATACACCCAGCCAGGCACCGAACTGGACCTTTTTGCTATCGTGCAGAAGGTGGGAGAATCCTTGCGCTCATTTGTCCAGAGGTTCTCCCAGGTACGAAACACTATTCCTTCTATCTCCAGTGCCTCTGTTATTGTGGCATTTAGACAGGGCGTACGAGATAAGAAGATGCTGGAGAAGCTGGCGATCAAGGAGATCACCAGCATCACGGAGCTCTTCAGCTTGGCAGACAAGTGTGCCAAAGCTATGGAGGGCCATGAAATGCACTCCAAACCACCTCCAGAGGATGGTAGAAAATCCTCCAAAGGCAAAGCCACTACCTCCGGGAGTGGCAAAAATAAGGAAAAGTCCAATGGCAAGAAGAAGCCGTTGGCCGACACATCTACTGCTGCAGCTGCTACAGCTCCGGGTGGCCGGGGGCCACGCTTTCAGAAATGACCTCGGTCGTCCTCTGAAGACGGTGGAAAATCCAAAGTGTGGTGTCCTATTCACAAGTCGAACAGCCACAACTTGGAAGACTGTCGGGAGGTCCAAATCCTTGTCGAGTGCTACAACAAGCGCCGGGAAGAAGTTCCTTTCCGTCAGAGGGAAGGAAAACAGAAAGTCGATGAAGCTCCGGCTGAAGAGGAGTTAGGATTTCAGGATCCTAAAAAGGTCCTGAAGGATGTTTACACTTCCGTCAACGATGACTCCGATGTCTCCGACAATGAGCATCGGAAGACCATGAACACCATCTTTGGTGGTTCGTGGGACATCACCTCCCGCCGTGTCCTTAAGACAATGCGGCGGGACATGGCTTCGATAGCTCCCACCGCCAGGGCAGAGCCACACCGGATGTGGATGGATACCGCCATCACTTTCGACATGTCGGACTGCCCTCAGAACATGATTGGAGCTGGTCAACTTCCATTGATGGTATTACCAACCATCAACAACATTCAACTCCACCATGTAATGGTGGACGGAGGTTCGGGGCTGAACCTCATAAGCTTCAAAGCTTTCGTCAAGCTTCAGCTCTGACCTTTGGACCTTCGCCCCTCCTGACCTTTCTCCGGAGTAGGTCCGGGGGCCATAACCCCACTCGGTGCCATTACTCTCCCCGTGACCTTCGGGACTTGAGAGAATTATCGCACTGAGAAGTTGTTCCTTGACGTTGCTCAGATCAACTTACCCTTCAACGCCATTCTGTGCAGACCCGCCTTGTACATGTTCATGGCTGCTGCTCATTATGGCTACCTGGTGTTGAAGATGCCAACATCAGCTGCTGTTCTCCGAATCCGCGGAGACCGCACTGCCGGAGTGACAGCTCTAGAAGAACTTCACGCGCTTACTACAGCGCAGTCGGAAGAATCCAAGCAGGAGCAAGCTCCGAAACCCCCGAGCATTCGTCAACAAGGCTCACCCCCTGCACCCCGTGTGCAACCAAGCGGCGACACCGACATTCCCGTCAAAGTCGTCCAAATCGGTTCCGATGCCGCTCAGACCACCCGTATATCGGGAGGTCTGAATGACAAATAGGAACTCGTGCTCATCACATTCCTCCAAACTAATGTCGACGTGTTTGCCTAAGTAACCGTCACAAATGCCTGGGATCCCTAGGGAAGTGATCGAGCATAATCTGAAGATCTATCCTGACGCTCGGCCTGTACACCAGAAGTCTCGGAAGCAATCAGTAGAGCGACAGAACATCATACGACAAGAAGTGAAGAAGTTGCTCGAAGCTGGATTCATCCGAGAAGTCTTCCACCCAAAATGGCTGGCAAACCCAGTCGTTGAACCCAAGGCCTGTGGGAAGCTTCGGATGCGTATCGACTACACAACACTGAATAAGGCATGCCCAAAAGATCCATTCCCACTACCTAGAATAGATTAGATAGTGGATTCCACCTCCAGGTGTGAATTACTGTGTTTTCTAGATGCATATTGTGGGTACCATCAAATCAGAATGTCTAGGGAAGATGAAGAACATACTTCTTTTATCATAGAAGATGGATTGTACTATTATACTGCCATGCCATTTGGTCTCAAGAATGCAGCTTCAACATTTGTACGAGCTATGTACAAAACCTTTGGAGAGCTCATCAGAGACGTAGTGGAAGTGTATGTTGATGACATTGTCGTCAAGATTAAGGACAAGGAGTCACTCCTTGACACTTTGCAAGCTATCTTTGACAAGTTGAAAGTCACTCGCACGAACCTGAACCCAGACAAGTGTGTCTTCGGGGTTAGCTCCAGAAAGCTTCTTGGTTTCCTGGTAAACCACCGGGGCATAGAGGCAAATCACGTGAAGATTATAGCCATTGAGGATATGCGGCCACCAGCCCGCATCAAAGATGTCCAGAAGCTGACTGGATGTCTAGCCGCCCTTAGCCGGTTCATATCAAGACTGGTGGAACGGGCGCTACCCATCTTCAAGCTGTTGAGGAAGTCCGAACCATTCCAATGGTCCGAAGAAGCAGAAAATGCATATCAAGAGCTAAAGCAGCTCCTCACCACTCTACCAACCTTGGTAGCTCCGAACCCTGGTGAGCCTCTACTGCTTTACATTTCGACAACTAACAAAGTTGTCAGCATGGTCCTGGTTGCGAAGAGACCATAACCTTTACAAGCTCAGGAATCCATACCCCTCCGGGAGGGTCCGGGAGTTCCTGAAGGTGAGTCTGGGTCCCAGCCCCCAGACTTGGATCTACAAGGAGTTACTCCAGAAGATCTGGATCCCTCCAGGAGGGTCCGGGTCAGTCTAGTAGAAGCTCCGAGTTCCTCCAGCAAGGACCCGGAGGTCCCCGAAGCAGGTCTGGACCCCTCCAGGAGGGTCCGGGTCGATGTGGAGGGAGCTCCGGGCCCCTCCGGGAGGGTCCGGACAGTCCAGCGCCCAGTGTACTTCATCAGTGAAGTACTACATGATGCCAAGACTCGATACTTAGAGGTGCACAAGCTGCTCTACGCAGTTCTCGTCGCCTCCAGGAAGCTTCGCCATTACTTCCAAGCTCACAAGATCTCAGTGGTGACTTCGTATCCACTGCGTGCGATCTTGCATAATCCCAACTCTACTGGGAACATTGCAATGTGGGCAGCGGAATTGGCCGAATTCGATCTTGAATTCGTCCCAAGACAAGCGATCAAGAGTCAAGCATTGGCAGACTTCGTGGCAGAATGGACCCCCTCTCCATCAAACCCTGGGGGCCCTAGTGAGCAGAAACTGGAACTCAAGGCTCCGGTCTTCACCGAGCCTCACTGGACCCTCTACTTTGACGGCTCCATGCAAAAGCAGGGGGCCGGAGCTTGAGTCCTTCTCCTCGCTCCAACCGGGGAGAAGGTAAAATACATGGTCCACCTTGACTTCAAGGCGACCAACAACATGGCGGAGTATGAAACACTCATTTACGGATTAAAGGTGGCACTATCATATGGTGTCAAGCAGCTGTTGGTCAAGGGAGATTTGCAGCTCATCATTAAACAGGTGAAGGGTGAATGCTCCTGTCATAATCCTCAACTAGTTTCTTATCTCCTTGAAGTCCAGAGGCTTCAGATGGACTTCGATGTCCTTGACCTCCACCATGTCCAGCGTGTCCATAATGCTGAAGCTGACGAACTCTCGACGAAAGCAACAACCGGAGCTCTGGCTCCTGACGGAACCTTCGTCCAGAGGTTGTCGAAACCCACAACTCAGCCTGTTGAACTGAGCGAAGGGGGCGAGACCAGCATCCTGAAGCTGGCGGTCCCGATGGCCCTGTTACCATGGCAGCCATCAAGGGTCGTAGGTGCTGCCGGAAGCTCCGAGCAACCCAGCACGCAAGACTCAAATGCTCAAGATAGCTCTGATGCATGGATCTTGGAGATCTGGAGCTACTTGAAAGACAATATCCTTCCTGACGATGATGTATCCGCTGACCGGATAGTCAGATTGGCTAAAAGATACATGCTAGTAGAAGGGGATCTCTACCGGAGCGGTGCCAACGGCGTCCTAATGCGGTGCATCACAAGGGAAGAAGGCTACGAGCTCCTCGTAGAAATCCATGGGGGCGAGTGTGGGAACCACACGTCTTCCCGCACGTTGGTCGGTAAAGCCTTCCAGCATAGCTTTTACTGGCCTACAGCGCTCCAGGATGCAACAGAGCTGGTGAAGAAATGCGAAGCATGCCAGTTCCATGCAAAGCAAATTCACACACCGGCTCAGCCTCTACAAATGATACCTCCTACATGGCCTTTCGCTGTGTGGGGGATGGATATCTTGGGACCTTTCCCAAGAGCCGTCAGAGGTTACAAGTTCCTGTATGTTGCCATTGACAAATTCACCAAATGGCCAGAAGCAACTCCAGTTGTGACAATAAACAAGCAATCAGCTATCAACTTCGTGCAGTCCATTGCATGCAGATTTGGAGTCCCGAACAAAATCATAACAGATAATGGGACCCAATTCACAAGCTCTGCTTTCCATGTATACTGTGAAGACCTCTGCATCCAAGTTAGTTATGCCTCCGTAGCTCACCTGGCAAGCAATGGCCAAGCCGAGAGAGCAAATGCAAAAATCCTGAAAGGACTCAAGATGCGCACATATGAGCGCCTGAAAAAACATGGAGCCAACTGGATCGAAGATCTTCAGCCCACTCTATGGGCCAACAGGACAACTCCAAACCGGTCAACTGGAGAGACACCCTTCTTCCTGGTGTATGGAGCTGAAGCAGTCCTTCCTCCGAAAATAACCTTGGGGTCGCTCCGGGTCCGGACCTTCGACGAAGCCACACAGGACTAGCTCCGGCGTGAAGACCTTGACCTCCTTGAAGAGGGAAGGTGCCGAGCAGCTGTTCGGAATGCCCGATACCGCCAAGCTCTTTGGCACTATCACCAACGACATGTTCACAGCCGACAGCTCGTGGAAGGCGATCTGGTGCTACGGAGAATACAATCCAGAGAAGGGTTAAACAAACTCTCCCCCAGTTGGGAGGGACCCTTCCGAGTGATCAAAGTATCCTGTCCCAGATGCGTTCGCTCGGCAACTGAGGATGGGACACCTCTCCCAAATCCTTGGAACATTGAGCACCTCCGTAAGTTCTACGCTTAATATCACGGAGGTGAGTCTGTAATTACCTGTGATGTATGTTATAGAGTCGTTGTACAGAGTCAGGTGCTCCTCTGGAAGGGCAGCCGGACCTACCCCGTTAGGTCCGCAACGTCCATGCAACACTTGTCACAGTCTCAGAACTAAAAGTGTAGCTAGCTACCTTGAGTCAAATGAGAAACGAAACACACTTAGCCTAGTTCCGTACCCTAAGAGTTTACTTGTTTTCCCTGTACCCCGGACCTATAATGAAAGACATCATTATGTGAAAACAGACTCCACGTGCATTTACTTTGTACAGACTCAATATTTTTTATTTTTCTCTTTCTTGTCTATAACAAAGTTGTGCAGTTCTTAAGAAACTTTAGCTTGACCAATTCATGTACAATTTGAGTTGCATTGTCTATTCTTCTGGGTCCAAATATTGTTCATGGTCTACTCATCTGAATGCCGCCAAGCCAATCTAGGGCCGGAGTGTGCTATCGACTTACCCTGGTCATGCACCCTAAGTACACCACTCTACCTACACCCCGGCAGGCCGATGTAAGGCGAGTCCAGAAACGATCGGGCCTGAAGGAAACAAGACAGCGCTCTTGATTGTATTTAGAATTGTGTTCGACCTAAAACTTTCTTGGGAATAGTAAGCCACAATGAAGTTATAGATAGGAAATGGATTTTACTGTTTTTCTTCACTTCAGTGTGCAGGAAAAATAAATATTTCATGATGATGGTGAATGAAGCCGGAGCTGCCAAAGCTCTGACATCCTCTAGGCGGCTTGTGGTCGATGTTCAAACATTGACATCGAGCGTCGTTGGAGCTACTCAGCTCCGGTAAAGCTAGGGGGCAAGCCATCAACGTGAAGAAAAGATGGTGGAAAGACTCTATAGTGGAGTCTGCCGTTGACACACCATGCGTTGACAAAGGCCACTGCCGGAGCTACCAAGCTCCAACACCCCAGAGGGCTAACCGTCGATGCTTTACGCATTGATGGAGACTACTTCCGGAGCTACTAAGCTCCAACGATGGTCAATGTCGGAGCCACTAAGCTCCAACAACCTCAGGGGGCTTACACTATCGAAGACTTCGGACCAACATTCTACAAGTTCGAAGCACGAAAGTCTTCAACAACTGTTACATCCTCTTGGTACATGTTCACAATCAAATTGTGTACATATACCAGGGGGCCAAGTGAGACAAAGGTGTTGAAGACAAAAATGAAATACACAAAAAATTTGGATTTCATTCATCTGGAGACAAGAGATTACAAAATTGGAGAAGAAGAAGAGAGAATACAAGTGGGAGCTACAAAGAGATTGTCTTAGACCCTGTGGAAGAACTGGGCGACCTTCTAGGCAACCTCCGACATGCTGGCTTCACCCTCTCCTTCGATGGGGCCTTCAAGCACCGGGTCCAGAGGGAATCGAGGGTCCCGGCTGGTGTAGCACGTCAGCATGAACTCTGCGACGTTCTTCGCCAAGGACTATCCCTCAGTTTCCAGCTGGTCCGCGATGACATCGCCCATCTTGGTGAGCTTGTTACCTGCTGAACTCAGCGCCTCCAACGCCTGGTCCAGCTCCGGCTCCGGATCATCCGGACGCACGGGAATAAAGACCATTGCCGTCAGCACGTCGTTGGCTTTGCCCATGAAGTCCCAAACTTGTTGGGACTCCGCAGCCCTTGCGCTTCGCATCTCCTCCAAGGATCTTTTGGCCACTGCCAGCTCCGAGTTCTCCCGAGCAAGACGCTCCACCTCTTCGGCATTCTGCTGAATCTTTTCAGCAACCTGCCTTTTGAGTCTACTGAGCTCTTCCTCCTGGAGGTGGATCTCATTCCGGCGGTTGACCAGATCCTTCTCTCGGCCCCGCACTTTCTTCTCCCTGGCGGCGACGACATTCTCCTACTTGTAGAGATCTTGCCTTGCTCCCAGGCCTTCTTCTCCTCTTCCTCGCAGCGCTCCTCCAATTTCTTGGTGCACTCTTCGAGGCTATTGTCAGCCAGAGCTTTCTTTTGGACAAGCTCTTCCTCCCTCTTCACGAGGTCATCCTGCAGCTCCAGGAGTTTTTGCTCTTCCTCTTCGAGCTTTCTCTCCCGCGCCTCAAGAGCCTCCCGACGCTTGACGAGACTAGCGTGGATGGTGGCGAGCCTCTCCTGGCGATCATCTGTTGTGCTATTAGTAGCTTTGGCCTGCTTGTAGATTGCTCGGGATTGGTTGTCGAGGGATCGCGTCATGCTTTCCCTATCATCCAACAGCTTACCCCAGTATTCCAGGCGGACCTTCTCTCTCTGCACCCACTCCTTGTCGTCAGCCAGCCTCGACTGCGCCAATTTGGTCTCAAAATGGAGCCGGTTGCGCCACCTCCTAAGAGTTTGGCGCTCCTCCTCGAGGGCCTTGCTGTCGTGGTAGAAAGCCAGCTGGACCTGGCGAAGACTGGATCAGGCATTGTCAATAGACAACGATAGGGGGATCGGGTCCGGACCTGCTGGGGTCCTCTCCGTTGGCTCCAGCGGATCTTCAGTGACAAAAATTGGGTCCCACTCTACAAGAGCGGTCCCTTGAGCTTCCACGGCACTAGGGCCGTCCTCCAGGATAGCCTCGGCCGTCGCCGAGGAAGTTCCTGCAGCATAAGTTCTGACCTCCGGAATTGACTCCGAAGGTCCCGCCACCAGGTCATCAATAACTGGCCCCTCAGGCGGGGACCAGCAGCTTCATTTTGGCACCCTGGCTCAGCAGCGGGCACCTCCGGGATCACCACTTCCGGACCAGGTGTTGAAGGTTCGGTCGGAGTAGAAGCTACTTCCAGCTCTAGTGCACGCGCCTCCTCCGCCGATGGCTCAGGCGCTGGCGCTTCGACCATCATGGGATCAGACGCTGGTGCTTCGACCATCATGGGCTCAGGCGCCGACACCTCCGCAGCAACTGGCTCAGACGCCAGAACCTCTTCGATGACTGGCTCTATAGCCGGAACTTCTGCAGCAACCGGCTCTACTGCCGGAGCTTCCTCAACAACCGGCTCAAGTGCCGGAGCTTCATCAACACCCGGCTCTACCGCCGGGACTTCATCAGCCACCGGCATGACTGCCGGGGCTTCAACGACATCCGGATCTAGGGCCGGAATCGCAGCTACCTCCGGCTCTGTGGCCAGAGCGTCCAACATCTCAGCATCCAAGCCTGAAGCTTCAACCTCCAGGGCTGGTACCGCTGGTACATCTTCAATCCCGTGGTTCAGCGCTACCACGGGAGCTTCTGGGGATGAGTCGAGGTCCAAGACCACGACAGCCAGCGTCGGAGCTGCCGCAGCCTCAGCCACCTCTTGGGGCGGCACTGGAATTGGAGCCGGAGCTTCAGCCTGCACAGCCTCAACTGCTGCTGCAGGCACCGGAGCTTCAACCCTTTTCTTAGGCATGCTGTGGATGAAGGATGAAGAAACTCAAAATACAGTTATAACAATAAAACAACTGACTGAGGTAAAAAAAATCAAAAAATACCTCGGAAGGCTTCCGCACCAGTTAGAACGGAACCTCTTTTTCGGACGCTCCGGACTGGCCCAAGCCGCCACTGGCGTGGTAGTCCCGGAAGGTCCCCCGGAGCTTGCTGCTGCTATCGCCGTTGCCTTGGTCGAGGCCCCCCTCGACCGGGAAGGACCTCTAGACCCAGAGCCCTCAGCTGGCCCTGGTACTGGAGTCACTTGGCCGGAGCTAGCACCCCGGGAAGATGCCGCTGCTGGAGTAGATGCCACCGTTGAAGACCTCCCCCTCCTGGGAGAAGGAGCCTCCGTGGAAGAAGCGGGCCTGATGGACCTTCTGTCGGCAAGCTTCAACTTCCTTTTACGGCTCGAGGGCTCGGCCAACTCCTTGCCCTTGCCTACGACTTTAGTTCTTGGCTTTGGGGCAGGAGCGGGGCCGCCTTCAGGAGCTCCGTAGATCACCAACCCGGTGGTCGAACGCCTCTCAACGACACCAAGGTCGTCTTGCACTGGCATCGTCCGACGGAGCTCCCTGCTGAACTCTGCCTCCATGTTCAGAGGGAGGAAAGCTGCCAGCGGAGCCAAGTCATCGTCCTCGACGTCGATGCTGTGCTCGAACTTCTTGAGGTGGAACTCCAAAGTTGCACCCTCCATGTTGGAATTCAAACCGGTCTCTATCCGGTCATCGTCCAACATACTATTGACGGCCCAAGCAAGCTTCTCCCTCTTCTTCAGCGGAGCCCACCTGTTGGTCAGGAAGTTGCAAAACACCGCCTGAGGAGTCACCCCTCCTTCCACGCACTGGCGGATCCTGGTCAAAGCAGGGTTGAAGGCGTCCGACAACACCGGAGCTTCACTCGAAGCTACAGTGTCGACGTTGGGGAGGCCTTCGAGCAGCTCCAGCTTCTCGTGCTCCTCCACCCTGATGACGATCCAATCCTTCTTCCAGTCGTCCCACTTCCTAGAAGGGAACAACCGCAAGTACTTGAACGGGCACTTCTTGTGCTTCACAAAATAGTAGAAGCCAAGGTACTCGTCACTCCTGCCGGTAGTGTGGACAGTGAAGAAGGTGCGGAAGAGCGCAACGCAGGGGGGAATGCCCACCCACATCTCGCAGAAGTGGACAAAGATCGACACCAAGAGAATGGAGTGTGGGCCAAGGTGGTACAGCTGCAGACCATAGAAGTCTAGCAACATCAAGAAAAAAGAGGAGAAAGGTGGGATCAGTCCCACCATGGCGTACGCGGAGAAGTACACCATGTCGCCAACGTGTTCCTTCTCGAACGGAAGCTTGCCGGTGCGGACCAAGTGGTTGAAGAAGTCAGGGGACCACCCCATGAGGGCCTGGACCTTCTTCAAATCACCGTCGGTCTCCAGTCGGCTATGGCGGAGACCCAACTCCATCGCGGCACAGCGGGGCAAGAGATGGAAAACAAGCGAAAGTTTGGAGGTTTGAGCACAAGTTCGAATGAAGGCGTAAAGAACACCCAAACGGTGCGTGCTTTCCTTCTTAAGTAAGCCCCCACGACACTTGGATGGAAACCGTAGAGGAGCCGATGATACCAGTCAAAAACATCACCCTGCCAATGACAGGGGGGTCTGGGGCCACCCCAATGATCAAATCGAGGTTCTTGCCCCAGGCGAACGGTTCTCATCATGAAAGGCGGGAAACCTGAAGGCGACGGCCTGAAAGGGCGCGCTGAATCGATACGATTTTTGTATCGGGAATCGGCGACCTTCAATTGTGTGAGATCCACACGCTAAGATCTCACCTGCCGCATCCAGGATATGCCATGCGGCGGTGGTTTAAGTGCGAACTATCACCAACGGCACATCTAAAGACCCTTGAAGACACGGCTCAAAAACTGAAGATTGGACCCACCTCCGGCAGAATGACTTCATCCAAAAGGTCTCTCACAGAGGTGGGCCCAAGGGACCACTGTCGGTACCCTACGTACCGGATACCCCTTGAGATTGCAAAGATCACAAGGAAACTCCATCTACCAGATTTGAAGACCTTTAAAGGCCCCACATGTCAGGTGTAACCGGACCTGCTTCCTCGACATGGTTAGTCCCAGGGCTGCCACGTGTATCATAAGACCGGAGCTATCGCCCACACATGGGAAAGCTCCGGACTAGATACCAGTATGGCATCACCGGACCTAACCACAGACAGAGGGAAGCTCTGGTGCTGACATGTGTCCAACAGCACCGGACCTACCCGTCCACAACGGTAAGCTCCCGAGCTGCCATGTGGCAGACCACCGGACCTTCAACTTCAATAATCAGGCTGGTGGACCCCCAATGACCCCGGACCTTCAAGGAGCAATCAAAGACTTCAAGACCCGATTAAGTGTCATTAATGCCATATTAATGACACACGATCGTATGGCCCTTAATACCAGTAACAACACTGTTAAGGCCCATTACCAGGCTATTAAGGGTAATTAACCTCATTGATTATGTATCAAGCATGCGTAACCGCCGGGGCCACATGTCGGGCCAAGCTAACGGTGTAACGACCAGTCCTTGTACTATAAAAGGACTGGTCGACGATACACAAGGGATGACTCCAGACCTCTTCTGGACTCCCTGACCTAGACGAGCTTCTTCTTCTGGAGCTTCTTCTAGACTCACACGCTCAATACAACACCAACACACCCTGTGGAGTAGGGTATTACACTCAAGCGTCCCGAACCACGTAAACCCCTATGCCCACTTGTCATTCACCTTCTTGAATCTCTGCGCGCCCATTACCGAACTACAACTCCGAGATCTACCTAGTACCGGGATCTGCCAGATCCAAACACCGACAACAAAGCTCTCCGGAGCTACCCAAAAACATGTTGGACCTAGACAAAGAAAGTCGGACCTATTGTCGGACCTTGCTAAAAAGATGTTATGGAAGCATTCAAAACTTTTATTGTTGAAGCCAATGTATTCAGCACACATAGGTCTCACATCCTCCTCCTCCTCCTCCTCCTCCTCCTCCTCCTCCTCCTCCTCCTCCTCCTCCTCCTCCTCCTCCTCCTCCTCCCCCTCCTCCTTCTTGGGCTCCTAGCAGGGCGGGGGCACCTGCCGCGGCGGAGATGGGATGCCCAGTTTATTGGGCTCGCCGCCACCAGGTTGTCGCGGCCAGCGACGCCGAGCTCGACCGCCAGCGTGTCCCAGAGGACGTCGAGGCGATCGGTCAAGTACGTCATGCCGATGATGTAGTGGCCCGTGGTCCCCATTCCAGTATACTCTGGAAGGGGACCAAGTCCAAGGCGACACATAGAGCGCGATGTATTGTCAAATACATCGCGCGTTATCTTCCGGAGAGCCCACTCCTTGTCCGAGCGGGAGTCTGGTCGGGGACGCTTCCTCTTGGCGTCCTTTGGCAGGCTTGGCAGCGGCATTTTCTTGTTTGCCATTGTGTTCATGGCGCGATATTGGGAAGAGAGGAAGAGTGGTTGTACGAAGAAGATGATGGCGTGCCTGGGTGATCTTATAGCATAGTAGCAGCCTGGTTGTTCTCTTCTCTTGACGCGTGCAGTAGTGGTGATGGGACGCAGAGCGGTTCCAATTGAATTCAAAGATGCACATGCGCTGCGCACGTTTAAAGCGTCTCGGTAACTGGCGCGCACGTAATCTTGGTATGCCTGGTCGCATCAGTCGCCTGTACAAATGGCTATGGCTTTAAGGACCAAATCTTATGCGGCAAACAACAACATATAATACTTCCTCCGCCCCAACTCAACTCTATTTCTAGCTTTGGTCAAACTTACCTTTGACCAATGATTTATATGGTATTTATTAACATCAATAACATGTAGATTGTATATTATGGAAATATTTTTCATGGTGAATCTAAAAGTACAATTCTTGTATTGTTAAAACAGATCAAAATTACGTAAATCATTGGTCAAAGATAGACGTTGACATGGGACACACGATGGGGGTTATAGTGCGCCGGCACACCCGGACCGTACGTGTACCTGGCCAGCCGTGTAGCTTCGTTTTATGTTTTATTTCCTAGGCTTCAAAGTTTGCTTATCCTTCCTGTTTGCTCTGTTTGCTCTTCCCTAGGCTTAAAAGTTTTATATTTTACAATATTTTTACATATGTAATATGCACATAGGATATATCACTTGATAGTTTTGCAAAAAAAAACATGGAGGGGAAATATGTATATCACATGAAACTATGTAAATCAACCCCAATTAATTTGCTAGCTATTTTTTAAGATGATAAAAATTGTTACCCTTTCTAAGTGAGGTGGCCGGGGTAGATGATGTGACATAATAGCTTATGTGGCATGCCAATGTGGATGTCCAACTCAGACTAGGATGAAAGTGAAACGTTTGTGTGAAGTTGAGGGACTAAATAATTGACACATTTGAAAGTTCAAGGACCAAACTGAGTTTTGATTGAAAGTTTGAGGATGAAGTTAGGTATTGTGCCAATTCTAAATGAGCCAAGAGCTTGCGAGCTTGATGAGATCAAGCTCGAAAAGCTCGAGTAAGCTCATTTATTGTTGCCATCTATAATATGTACGTACGTATGATCAACTAAACAATATAATTCTATTAAAAATATTTTATGGGACACAATTTTTATATATGATAGCAATAAATAATGTGCAACATCGTCCACCTTCCTACTCTATTAGTTGTGAATCCTAAATTTAGTAGATTCTTTTGTATATACATGAATTCTGGGCTCGACTTGAGATCGACTCAGTGTTTTTTAAACTCAAGCTTAGAAAGACAAGCTCGCTCGTGTTCAACTCGTTGACAACCCTAGATGCAATTAATTGGTGTGACCGATGACGGCCGACACAGACATGTAGAACGGCGACGGGGTTCTGGTCAGTGGAGTAGCTGCGGCACCACTCGACATCGAGCCCGACGACGAGCTTGTGAAGGCGCTGACGGTGGACGGAGAGGACCTCCTCGAGCAAGTCCTCCATAGCCTCGCCAGAGGACATCACGGTGGTGGTGATCAGGGCGCGGTGCAACTTATCTCTTGTGCAAAACCTTTGTCTACACCTCTAGTTTGGATTTTGGAAACGGGCCTGAACACATAATTGATACAGTTATGATTTGAGTGGAGCAGTTTCCGAATTTGACGGGCCCAAGCCCTGAGTAAAGAAGGTAATGAAGATTTTTGAATCTGATATACTCCTATTTTTTAATTCTTATCTTTATGACCACAAGTTGCATTTTCTCAACCAAACAACATGTACAACAACAACTTTTCTCAGGGGCGCACCCACTGGGTATGCCGGGTGGGCCACGGCATACCCTCGGTCCAAGCACCAGAGAGTAGCTAGTATGAATGCATGCTGAAGAGATCAGTGGAATCGGGAACTGGACAATTAAAATGGAAGTCAGAAGTCTCATGGTTCATGGATCGAAACACATGCCATCCTTTTTCTTCTTCCTTTTTTTCTATCCACGAACCGTGAGACTGCTGAGTTCCATCTTCACCGGCACATGTACGGTCCGAGTGTGCAGGTGTACCTTAACCCCTGTCGTGCGTCCCCAGTGGTGGTTGGAAGACCCCTGCAGGTATGTTCTGATTCCTGTCCTCCAGCTCCATCTAGGTTTCCGATGACGCATGCAGTTCACCACCAGACAAACCACCAAAGCCTTGGTGATGAGCGACATGCAAGTTTTTTGATGAAAAACTGACTGCGGGGGCCGGTGATGAGCGGTATGCAAGTTTTTTTTTGATGAAAAATTGACTGCGGGGCAACCCTTGCAGTCAATTTTTCATCAAAAAACTTGCATGCCACTCATCACCGAGGCTTTGGTGGTTTGTCTGTTGGTGAACCGCCTATGTCATCGGAAACCTAGATAGATTTGGAGGACCAAAATCAGAGCATACCTACAAGGCTCTTCCCAACCACCACCGGGGACAGACGATGGGGGGTTAAGGTACACTGGCACACCCGGACCGTATGTGTACCCGGCCAGCCGTGTAGCTTCCTTCGAACCTCCGGCTGCTGCCTAGATGGTATACTCCCTCCTTCCCATAACATCGTCGTCTTGGACAAGATTTTTAGTTAAAAATGAACTAAAAATCTTGTCCAAAATGACAATTATTATGGAATGGAGGGAGTACCTTTTATCCTCAAACCCTCGAGGGAACATCCTTCCTGTGAAACATGCATGACGAGGCTCGGCCCTGCAGTCAGTTTCTCATCAAGAAACTTGCATGCTGCTCATCACCGAGGCTTTGCTGGTTTTGGACTCGACGTCATGGCAGAATAAGCGGAAGCATGCAGGGAAAGATTACTGGTATCGTGATACCATATACAGAATGGTTACTAGACTATTTGCATGGGGAATGTTTGTTGTGTATTCATCAGGGAACACAAATACACTTAATATAGGCTAGCTAGTGTAGTGTGAGACCAAAGCTAAACCCTTTCACACTACACAAATTCAAAGGCTAGCGTTAATGACTAAACGTAGGCCAACGCAGTCAAACAATGACTGTTATTGTTAGACCAACGCAGTCAACAATGACTGTTACATGTGTGCGTGCTTATCCTTTCTACAGTCTGGTGGTGAACTGCCTGCGTCATCGGAAGCCTAGATTGAGTTGGAGGATAGGAATTGAAGCATACCTGCCTGGACCAGGATCGCCTAACGTAGCGACATTTTACTGCATGCGTATAATAAAGACTACATCCACCTTTGATCCGACGATTGTGCTTCCCAGCTATCCAACTAAGGGGTCCATTCAAATCGTTTCTTAAACTCTTTCCTGCTTTCTTCAACATGAGAAAGAGTTTACATGCATATAATGATGCATACTTCAAACATCTAAATAAAACAAACTTCTATAACAAATTAAAAGGATTAAAAACACATCAACTATCGAGGACATTAGGGAGGGTTCCGATGCTTTCATTTTGTAAACTTGACAAGAACTCAAGAGTTTTTATTTTAATTGCCTCTTGTTTGCATCAGCATGAAGTACGATCTTTTTTCTTTTTTGCCTGGAGCATGAAGTGTCGTATGGACCACAATAATTAATGAAAAAATACTATATTTAAGACTTCTGAAAATAGGATTTCTTTTAGGTGACAATTGATTCTACTTTTGAGATTCATGCAAATCAACTTTTTGTCACCTCTTTCCTTCAAACCGGAATATGCTTTGAATGAAACCTAACTACCACGTGCTTAGCAATGCTGATGATCTATTAATTGCTAAAGATTATGTTTATTGTAAAATAACCAGTCAAAATAATGTTGTATTAATGTATAGACTATAGAAAAAATATTAATTTTGTCATATGTTAGGATTAAGTTTTGATTATAAGGATTACTTATTTATTAGCCATCACAAATAAAAAATGTGAAAATAGATAATACTTTCAATATTATATCAATCCTTAATTTGCAAAGATGATATATGAAAAAGATTATCGACAAATGCGTAAAATAATTGATAGCAAAATATTTTTAAAAACCCTCCCTAATGTCCTCAATTATAGAAGTTTGTTTTATTTAGATGGTTGAAGTATGTATCAGTAAGAGTAAACTCTGTCTCACATTGAAGCAAGTAGGCAATAGGAGAGGAGACGATTCAGGTGGACCCCTCTGTTGGGCCCAGTTGAGGATCGCTGGGAAGTATAGCCGTTGGATCAAAACAAATGGTGGATGCAGTCTTTACTGCACGCATGCAGTAAAATTCACTATGTCAGGCGATTCTGGCCTGCCTACAAGGGTCTTCCCAACAACCACCGGCCACGTACGACAGGGGTTAAGGTGCACCGGCACACCTGCCCGGACTATACGTGTACCCGACCAGCCGTGTAGCTTCATTTTATATTTTATTCCCTAGGCCTAAAAGTTTGCTCTTCCTCTCTGTTTGCTCTGTTTGCTCTTCCCTAGACTTAAAAGTTTTATATTTTACAATATTTTTATATATGTAATATGACACAGGATATATCACTTGATGGTTTTGCAAAAAGAAAATGGAGGAGAAATATGTATATCCCATGCAACTATGTAAATCCACCCCAATTAATTAGCTAGTTATTTTTTAAGATGATAAAAATGATTATTTTTTCTAGGTGAGGTGGCCGGGGTAGATGATGTACATGGCATATTAGCTTATGTGGCATGCCAATGTGGATGTCCAACTCAGACTAAGGATGAAAGTGAAACGGTTGTGTGAAGTTGATGGACTAAATAATTGACCCATTTGAAAGTTCAAGAACCAAACTGAGTTTTGATTGAAAGTTTGAGGATGAAGTTGAGTATTGTGTCAATTCTAAACGAGCCAAGCTTGATGAGCTCAAGCTCGAAAATCTCGAGTATGCTCATTTATTGTTGTGATCTATGATATGTACGTATGATTAACTAAACTATATAATTCAATTAAAAATGTTTTATGGGACACAATTTTTATATATGATAGAAACAAATAATGTGCAACATCATCCACTTTCCTACTCCATTAATTAGTTGTGAACCTAAATTTAGTATATTCTATTGTATATAAATGAATTCTTTGCTCGACTTGAGATCGACTCGGTGTTTTATCAAACTCAAGCTTAGAAAGACAAGCTCGCTCGAGTTCAGCCCTATATGCAATTAAAGTTTTAGTGCAATCGTATAATCATAGATTTTTCATCCGTTGGATCGACATCTTACGTTTATTACATCTTTTCATTTAACACCTTCCACCACCACCACCCCTCCACCTGGTGGAGGGGGTTAAATAAAAAGATTAAACAACCGTAATGTAGATCAATCCCACTGTTGAAGATGTTGATTGCATGATTGCACCAAACATCTGATTACATTCTAGTTGAACCCAACTTTAAAAAAGGAAATCTTTTGACACAGATTAAACCAGTCGTGATGTTTTTCTTTTCTTGTTTTTGTGATGTAATTTTTTTCTTGTTTTGTGATGTTTTTTTTCTTGTTTTGTACTTCCTCCTTCCCATATTACTTGTCGTTAATAATTAGGACAAGTTTTCGAGTTCAAATATGAACTAAAAAACTTGTTCTAACGACAAGTAATATAGGAAGGAGGGAGTAATGTTTTATGATAATGAACTCAATGTTGTTCGTCTTTTCCATCTGTTATTTTGTTTTCTAGCTGCTGTTTAGTGAACTATCTGTTCTATCTGTATTCTCTATTAATGAACAACCCTCCACACCGCCAGTGGCCTCTAAAGTGGCATGCACGATACTTTAGCCGCTGGAGGTGCTAGGAGATCGCCCGCAGCGAGGCCTGGAAAGCGGTCTGTAAAGTACTCCCTCTGTCCCAAGTGAATGTTATTTCTAGCCTAAACGTTTTGTCCCAGCTCAACCTTATCTCAAGATCATTTCACTACCATCGCATCATCTCGACTTGCGTTCTCTCTACTAGCTTTTCATTACTCCACACTCTCTCTCCCTGCTCCCTTCCTCACCCATGAAGGGTTTTGAAGTCATTTCACTTCTCCTCTATTCTATTTTGAATCCTAAAAATAATGTTGAGCTAGGACTGAGGGAGAAGTATATAGTAATAACAGGAAAACGCAACAGGTAGCGACAACCGAAAAGAAAAGTGGAGACAATGAACAGAGAGAAAAGAAAAGAAAAGAAAGGATGAGAAAAATGTTAGAAAAAGACAGGTAGAACTCCAACGTACCATTGGCTCTATGCCCCTATACGTGGTGGAATCATTACCACTACTCCTATACGCAACGTAAAGTTATTACCACTGCTTGAAGGGAAGTGCTGCGGACTAAATGTGCCGATTAGTTTACTTTGTGTTTATTGGGTATTATGTAATAGCTAGTTCTATCGATTAGCGATGACTGGATTAAAAAGTGGAGACAATGAACAAAGATAAAAGAAAAGGAAGGACGAGAAAAAGGTTAGAAAAAGATAGCTAGTATGTACATACGAATTAAGGTGAAAGAGCATGGAGAACCAAACTATAAAACATGAAATGTTTGGCGCATATTACTTTCA
This sequence comes from Tuctoria greenei, assembly GCA_036927565.1. Taxonomy (NCBI): domain Eukaryota; kingdom Viridiplantae; phylum Streptophyta; class Magnoliopsida; order Poales; family Poaceae; genus Tuctoria; species Tuctoria greenei. Next base: position 86,611,180 of record JAYESD010000005.1, on the reverse strand, counting down.
AACATAGTATGTTATCTCTATTGATAACAGGATACTATTCTTGTGCTGATGTTGAAAACGGAGCGGTTCCATTACTTTGCGCATCCCATCAGTGCATGCAAGAGACATGGGCCCCATAGGCTATGGGTTCACATGTCAGCCACCCTTAATGCACCTGCAGTACTGCACAGGATGTGGAATCCACCACATTCAGAAGCCGAACCATCACTGCACGTGATCCCCCTCAGTACGCGTGGAGAAGACGATGGCATGTGTCTTTATATAATGCCTCCATCATCTTCTCCACGCGTACTCTATAGACACCATCGTCTTCTCCACACATACTCTAGCTCCCTCTTTGTCTTCGCCGTGTGCACCCTAATTGGTTCCCTTCGCAGCACGGTAAAGTCGAAGCCTATGGAGTTGTCATTAACGCACGATACTACGATTGAGATCGCGGGGAGCATCGCTGAAAGCTCCCTGCGACCATTGGATGACCTCTCCAGTCTGTGTGCCACCTGCAAGGCCATGCATGCGACGTGCCAGGATGGCACCGTGGCGAGGCGCGTGGAGCTGGAGCGGGTGACCCAGAGGATGTGGCACAACCTGGGGCGGTACAAATTTGTCATGGAGAACCTGACCATCGTCGGCAACCCTCATGCATGCTACATCACCGGGCTCAAGCTTGTCTTCGCGGTCGATCGCGTGCAGCAGGGCGCCCAGTTTCTCGCCCGGGCGGCCAGGGTCGGCCACATGGAGGCGGCCTATGTCCTTGGCCTCCTCCGCTACGATGCTGACTGTGGGTCCCGCGACGCCGTCGAGTATATCTGGCAGGTCGAAGGTGAGGTTGACGTCGGTGAGAAAGCGGCCGGTTCCGTCGCCATCATGAGGACCAACAATGAGTGCAGGCGGTGTCGGATTTAATCCTTGGATGAAATCTGTAATATGACATGAGAGCATCTGCGCCCACCTCCGAGACCACCGATGGTGTCACTGCCCAACAAGGAGGTTGACCCGTGCACGGCTGCCGGCTGCGGGAAGCAGGGGTGGAGCGGCTACTGTGTCTTCTGTAGTGAAGACTGTAGGATTAGACATGAGCATTTTGCAATATGCCGTGAGGTGTTATCCGGTGTGGGATATATACTTATAAGGCTGTTATGTTGTTTTTCTTGTTTCATGATGTCGTTTTTCTTATTTTGTAGTAATGTTTTGTGTTGATGAACTTAATGTTGTTCGTCTATTCCAACAGTCATTTTTTTTTCTATCTGTTTGTTTAGTGAACAATCTGTTCTATCTGTATTCTCTGTTAATGAACGACCCTCCACACCACCGGTAGCCTATAAAGTGTCCAGTACGATACTTTAGATGCTGGAGGTGCCAGAAGAGATCGCCTGTAGCGGGGCCTGCAAAGCGATCTTTAAAGTACTACCTCTGTCCCACGTGAACTCTATTTGTGGGTTTGGTCAAATTTACCTTTGACCAATGATTTATGTAATCTTGATCAATTTTAACAATATAAAAATTGTGATTTTAGATTCACCATGAAAAATATTTTTATAATATACAATTTATATATCATTGAAGTTAATAGAATCTATAGAAATCATTAGTCAAAAGTAAGTTTGTCTAAAGCTAAAAATAGAGTGGAGTTGGGATGGAGGGGGTAGTATATAGTACTACCAGTATGTAGTAATTGGAAAACAAAATAGGTAGCGATGACTGGAAAGAAAAGTGGAGACAATGAACAGAGGGAAAAGAAAAGAAATGACGAGAAAAATGTTGGAAAAGATAGGTAGTACGTAGGAATTAAAGTAAAAGTGCATGGAGAACCAAACTATAAAACATGATTTTTTTTTGGCGTAGATTTCACCAGTCTTAGGGTGTGTTTGGGAACACAATTTTTAATATCAAAGTTTTGTAAACCACCATTTTTAAGATGTCATGAAAATATCAAAGTATTTCAATACTACAGTTTTTTAATATTGCAGTTTTGACTATTTGGGAGTAAAGTAGCAAGCATCAAGAGGAAGCAAGCAGAGAAAAACTTTGGTTTTAAATACCATAATATAGATAAAATAATAGTTTTAAATACATAGTTTTTGAGTTGGTTGCCAAACACCATTCTGTAAAAAAACCATGATAATCTCAAATACCAAAGTATTGCTCTAAAACTCAAAAATTATTGTGTTCCCAAACAAAGCATTTAATCCTGTCAAACATAGTATGTTGTCTCTATTGATGACAGGATATTATTCTTGTGCTGATGTTGAAAACAGAGCGGTTCCATTACTTCGCGTGTCCCATCAGTGCATGCAAGAGGCGTGGGTCCCATAGGCTGTGGTGTTCACATGCCAGCCACCCTTAATGCACCTGCACAGTACTGCAGAGGACGTGTGGAATCCGCCACCGCCGAAAGCTGAACCATCACTGCGCGCGACCCGCATTATTACGTGCGGAGAAGACAATGGCGCATGCCTTTATATAATGTCTCCATTGCCTTCTCCACGCGTACTCTATAAAGACACATCACCGTCTTCTCCGCACGTACTCTAGCTTCCTCTTTGTCCTCGCCGCGCGCACCATCATTGGTTCCCTTCGCAACACGGTGATGTCGAAGCCTATGGAGTTGCTGTTCACGCACGATATTGCGGTCAAGATCGCGGGGCGCCTCGCCGCAAGCTCCCTGCAACCCTTGGACGACATCTCTAGTCTACGTGCCACCTGCACGGCCATTCATGTGGCACGCCGGGATGGTGCTGTGGGCAGGCGCGTGGCGCTGGAGTGGGTGACCCGGAGGATGTGGCGTGACCTGGGGCGCTACAAAGCCCTCGTGGAGAACATGGCCATCAACGGCAACCATCGTGTGTGCTACATCATTGGGCTCGAGCTCATCTTCGCAGACGATCGCACACAGCCGGGCGCCCAGTTTCTCGCCCGGGCGGTCAGGGGCGGCCACATGGAGGCGACCTACGTCCTTGGCCTCCTCCGCTATGGCGCCGACCGCGGGGCCCATGACGCCTTCCAGTATATCCGGTAGGTCGAAGGCGAGGTCAACGTTGGTGATAAAGCGGTCGGGTCCGTTGCCATCATGAGGGCCAAAAATGAGTGCAGGCAATGTCGGATTTAAGCCCTGGTTGAAATCGGTAATCTGATGTGGGTGCATCCGTGCCCAGCTCCGAGACCGCCGATGGTGTTGCTGTCCAACGAGGAGGTTGACCCGTGCACGACTGCCGGCTGCGGGGAAGCAAGGGTGGAGCGGCTGCAGGGTCTTCTATAGTGAAAACTGTAGGATTAAACACAAGCATTTCACATTCTGCCGTGAGGTGTTATCCGATATGGGATATATATAAAAGACTTATAAGGTTGTGTGCTGTTATTTTTCTTGTTTCATGATGTCGTTTTTCTTGTTTTGTAGTAATGTTTTATGTTGATGAACTCAATGTTGTTCGTCTGCTCCAACTCTTATTTTGTTTTCTATCTGTTTGTTTAGTGAACTATCCGTTCTATCTGTATTCTCTGTTAATGAATGACCCTCCACACTGCTGGTAGCCTCTAAAGTGGCTGGTACGGTACTTTAGCTGCTGGAGGTGCCAGAGGAGATCGCCCGTAGCGGGCCCTGCAAAGCGGTCTGTAAAGTAGTATACAATACTAGTACGCAATAACAGGAAAATGAAATAGGTAGCGACGACTGGAAAGAAAAGTGGAGACAATGAACAGAGAGAAAAGAAAAGAAAGGATGAGAAAAATGTTAGAAAAGATAGGTAGTACTCCAACGTACCACTGGCCCAATGCCCCTATACTTGGTGTCATCATTACCACTACTCCTATACGCAGCCAGAAGTTATTGCCACTGCTTGAAGGGAAGTGCTGCGGACTAGATGTGCCAATTAGTTTAGTTTGTGTTTATTGGGGATTATGTAACAGCTAGTTTTGTTGATTAGTTTGTTGCCTGGAATGGTACGTTGAACACTACTGTTTGGTTCTTTCGATGTTTATATCTAGTATTTAATCCTTGTTTATATCACTGTGTTGCTGCGATTCAAGAGATTTTATGCGTATGCTTTATTTTGATCGGAATGCCACCCCCCTTGTTACATTAACTTATTTAGATAACAAATTGCCAGAGCTAGACACGCGCCCGTAGATTGGCTCACGCGTCATAGGGACGAACACCAAGCGTCCCAGCGCAGTTCTGGCCCACGAATACAAAGTGACCCAGTGCAGTTTCAGCCCACGAATAACAAGCGGCCCAGCGCAGTGTTGGGCCTACTCTGATAGCTTCTCAGCCGCTTTGTCCTGGCTGCCTACCCGCAGGACCCTCTGATTTACATCGGCCCCTTTCCTGACTGTACGAAACATGCTTGGAGGAGCATTCGCCGACCATCGGCCGCCACACTCTTGGAGGAGCATCCGCCGGCGGCCACGCTCTTGGAGGAGCATCCGCCGGCTGTCACGCTCTTGGAAGAGCATCCGCCAACCACCGACGTGGAGGAGCATTCGCCGCCCGCTGCACGTGGAGGAGCAACAGCGCTAGGTACAATTGCTCACATAATGTTATTGTAGTTCTATCCTCCTACGGATACACTGATTGAATTGTAGGAAGCGATGTCAGAAGATAATACATAGATGGGAAAAGACAGGCGTGCGAAGGAGTGGCGGGATGGAATGAAGTCATTTTTCAATTTAGCATTCCAGGGAACTTGTGAACAAGAAACTAAGCCTTGTCCTTACACGAAATGTCATAATATTTGCCACGAGACACGAAAGCAAGTTCACCTTCACTTGCTTGGTAATGGGATGTGATTTGATTATACTTGTTGGTTACACCGTGGATAAAAACGAGTTGAGAAAAATAATTCTGAGCAATCAGCAAATAATGTGGAGATAATTTAGGATGATGCTGCTATGAAAAATATGTTGTCTAGTCTACTTAAAGGCACTGATCATGGTGGTACTTCAATAGATGTTGATGATCCATAAAATGCTATAAACCAGTAGAAGCCAATTGGGTGTGCAAAGGCATTCTATGACTTATTAAATGATGCCAAAAAGGAGTTGTATCCAGGTTGTGAGAAGGTGACCCAATTATGCTTCATTGCCAGGTTGTACCAGATAAAGTGTTTAACTGGTTTGAGCAAAAAAGCGTGTGAGTTGATCCTTGAACTATTTTCATATGTGCTTCCAGAGGGCCACTTCATTCATAATAAACTTGATAAAGTTAGGAAGGTTGTTCGTGACCTCGGGCTGGTCTACGAAAAGAACGATGCATGTGTCAGTGACTGTGTGTTATTCTGGAAGGACTATTCTCTATTGGATCGATGCCCAAAATGTGGTGAATTAAGATGGAAAAATAGTACTGGTGGGGATGCAAGAGAGGCTTTACCTCGTGGAAAAGCCAAGAAGCTTGTAGCATGCAAGATTCTACAATACTTTCCTCTTATTCCCCGTCTTCAAAGGTTTTATATGGCAGGATCAATGACATCAAACATGTGCTGGCACAAAGAAGAACATATTGATGATGGAATATTACGCCATCCCGCTGATCCAAAAGCATGGAAGCATTTTGATAGCATTCACCCAAATTTCTCATCTGATCCTTGCAACATAAGACTTGAGCTAGCATCTGATGGTTTCAATCCTTTTGGAACAATGAATGTTTCTTACAGTACATGGTCTATGATTCTAATCCCTTATAATCTACCACCTTGGTTGTGTGTGAAGCAACCTTATTTGTTGATGTCAATGATAATTCCTAGGCCAAAGTCACCTGGAAACAACATTGATGTGTACCTGCAGCCTTTGATTGATGAGCTACTGAAATTATGGTCTAATGGTGTTGAAACATACGATAGTTCAAAGAAAGAGACATTTCTGATGCGAGCTTCTATATTGTTGACAATAAATGATTTTCCAGCATATGCAATGCTATGTGGATGGAGAACAAAAGGTAAGCTAGCATGTCCATACTGCCATGTAAACACTGACGCCTTATGGTTGAAACATGGACGAAAGTATTGCTACATGGGTCATCGTCGTTTCCTACCTCAGAATCACAGGTGGCGTCGAGACAAAGCTTCTTTCAGTAGCAAGATAGAGAATAGAGAGGCTCCAACATCACTCTCTGGTGACGAAGTACTCCAACAATACGAGAGTTTTGAACAAGTGAGTTTTGGACAGGCGAATAATAAGAGAAAGCGCACTGAGGAAGATAGATGGCATAGTTGGAAGAAGAAAAGTATATTTTTTCAGCTCCCATATTGGAAGACATTACTAATAAGGCATAACATGGTTTTCATGCACATTGAGAAAAACATTTGTGATAGCATATTGGAGACATTGCTTAATATGGATGGTAAAACAAAAGATAGTCTACAAGCTCTTCTTGATATGCAGGATACGGGTATATGGCCACAACAACATCCGGTGGATATAAATGGGAAGTATGATTGTCCATCAGCATCATATACTTTGCATAAAGATGAGAAGACCACCTTGTGCATGTTTTTGGGTGATGTGAAGATGACCGATGGTTATGCCACAAACATCAAGAGATGTGTGGACATAAAAGCACGTAAGGTATCAGGTCTAAAAACTCATGACTGCCATATTATATTTCATAAGCTCCTTCCTATTGCAAGACGTGACCTATTGCCTAAAAAGGTTGTTGCACCTTTAATTGAGTTTATCAGATTCTTTTTTGGAATTTGTTCTAAAGAATTGGCGGAACCAGATTTGGATAAAATGATCAAGCAATTTACTGAAAGAATTTGTAAGCTTGAGATGTTGCTTCCTCCCGTTTCTTTGATATCATGGTACATCTTCCAATCCCTCTTGCCGAAGAAGGTCGCTTGGGTGGACCTGTTTCTTACTGATGGATGTATCCATTTGAGAGGTACCTTGGTACATTGAAGAGGTATGTACGTAACAGAGCTCACCCAGAGGGCTCTACAGTTGAGGGATATATTATGGAAGAGTGTATGACTTTTTGTAGTCAGTTTTTGGATAACATCAGCACCAAGCTTAATAGGCTAGAACGTCATGAAGCTGCAGCTAGGAATGAACCTTCTCTCGAGTCTAATATATTTACAGAAGTTCATAATTCTAAAAAAGGGTTTAAATGGGCCCAACTTACTATGGTGGAACTACATAACATCAGGCATTATATTATTTCTAATGTCGAAGAGGCCGCTCCATGGATCAAGTATGTATAACTAAGATGTTGTATACTATATTGGATCATGCTTATTGTAGATGGCTAATTTAATTTTGTACCCTTTTCAGTGAGCATTTTGAAGAGCTGAAAAAGATTCATTCTCGTGATGTTGAAAAACGCCATAGATATGAGTTTGTTTATTGGTTTCAGAAACGACTAAGTACATGCAAGCTTTTACTTTGATGAGATATTGAACAAATATGTGTTCTAGAGTTGGTTTATCAATGACCCATTTTATACTAATGTGTACAGATTACGACATTACACAAAGAAGGCAAATTAACCGATTATTTGTATGCATTATCATTAATGGCTTCTTCTTTCGAACTGCAGAGGTGGAAAAAGATGTACGGATGCAAAACAATGGTGTTGTTGTTCGGGATAGTGATCATGAGTGGTTTGGAGTAATCAAGAAAATGATTTCTGTAGATTTTGAAAAAAAATCAAGACGTTCTATTAGTTGAATGTGACTGATTTGATCGGCCTCGTTCCGATCAGAGCCAAAGCGGAGGCTACAGAATGGATCGATACAGAATGATAGATGTTGACACTACTATTTCTCAGTTTAAGTATGAGCCTTACTGTGACACCCAGTTCCGAAAATGAACCAAGCGTAAGGCATATGTGTGCCCAGGATGTTCAACACACATACACAAATGTTTCACAATTGATAAACAAATTATAACCATGTATCAAACAATAATACTAATAATAGTACCTTATTACACACCCAATAGTATCGATTACAAGCACTAAAGAAACTACAGCGGAAAAACTAAACACTAAAGACTTCAACTCCACAGGCAAGTTTGACGCTAACACGCACACCTAGTACTCCTCAAAATCCTCCTGGTACTACACCTGGTTGCCTGCGTATGGATTTGGTGGGGGAATAGCAAGGGTGAGCACATGTCGTACTCAGTAGGTGTGAGAAAGTAATGACATGTAGCTTTAACAAAGGACGATAATAATATAGGGTGATTGCATAAAAGTACATTCAAAACGGTTGAAAATACAATTATATCATTATTAGTTGAGGTCCTTCCGAAATAACCCAAATAATCATCACTTTCAACTTAAATAACCAGCTTCAGTAATAATAATCCATAATCAACTCATAACTGCTCATATATCTTGATTTCAACAATTCCATATACTAAAGCCAATTAATTATTCAGTACCTATTCCCAATTCAATTTCAGCCATTAAACCAAGCTAAAGTCCAAATTCTAATCATGTGAGGGTCCAGGTTGCTCATGATCAGGAGCATGGCTATCATGATAGTTTTAGACACACTCTGCAGAGGTTGTACTACTTTACCCACAAGTTCGTGATTTCATCACCTTTCGATGACTATGGAATCTCAATTATGTTGTCTCACACTTCCTTAGGTGTGTGGCCAAGAGATCACAAAATAGCCTTTACAAAGTTATTACTAGCCTATTTAGACCCCACTGAGGTTTCACCGGTGGTGATGTCTCCATCTGAGCACATCCAACCAAGGGCCCCCTCTTGAGCCATTCGGATCCCAGGGTAGTCCCACCATCAACTACAAACCCATTCCGACTACCCCTTCGCTGAGCAATCTTAATGGTCCAAACAACACTGGCAATTCACTAATTAGTCAGCTAAGCCGCACCCAAACTTGGCCTTGTGGTGGCACTGTAAATCCTGGATGGTCGCTCCACGAACCGGTCCTTAGATCTAAAGCAAGCAAAACCACCGAAACAGTCCAACCCATTCCACATTACCAACTTGCTTAGATCCTTAGGCACCATGGTGCTAAAGGGTCATTATTATCAATTCTCATCATTCACATGTTCAATAGTTCATAATTAAGGAGTATGAGTGTTTTTTAAACCCAATTTGAGTATAGCGATGCAAAAGTGTAAAATACCCTTCCTGACTCTCTACATAGGGTTCAAGCGACAAGGGTGGTCATACAGAACTTGTAAACACCTACAATTGGGTTTTCCCATCATATTGACACAAGCATGCAATTTTGCAAACAAAACATTTAAAACGGGATCAATATGGTCAAGGACACTTGCCTTGCTCTTGAGCTTGGTTTGGATCAAAGGCTTCATAGTTCTGGTTTTGTAGGTCCTCGAAAGCACTCTCTATGGAAATTCCTTCTTTTTCGAGCGACATACATGCAAAACACATAATTCAATAAATTAATGCTCATATAGTACTCAATATGCCATGATATGCATGCTTAATGCAATTGTGAGGTAAAACTTGTCAATGAGTTGCTAGCAATGTTTATTAACTAGTTCTAATAGTTTTCAACAAGTTTGAACAAGTTTGGAATTGACTTGAGTTTGTTTGGAATTAATTCAGCACAATTCAGATTCAGAGGCCGGAATAGTCCATTTTCAGGGTTGGACTAGTCTGTCCTGGACAGAATTGGATTTTTAGGGTTTTCTTGATCTACAAGAATTGGGGTTCAATTTACATAGAAACTTGGATGTAGAGGGTGTACCACGTGTTTAGAGATCCAAAGATCAATGTTTTGACATGAGGCTTGGATCTTGGCAATTAGGGCTTGATGGAGATGAGTTGATGAAGAACTTGAATGAAGAACATCAATGGTCGAGGAATCGATGAAGATTGATCTTGACTAGTCCTTCTTCGTGTTTCTCCCCTCCTCCTTGCCTCTGGACTTGATCTTGACGACAGTGCAATGCAAAAGTGGCAGCAAGGGGTTTTCAACTTGATGGAGAGGTGAGGGGGTATTGGGTTGTTTATATAGGGTGGAGAGGTTAGGGTTTTGGGGTGGATTCCAAGCGGAATTCGATAGGGGGATGGATAAGGGCCGAGGTGGATTCAACTTGGGCCCCTCTGAGGTTGGGCACGGAGTTCTTGGGCCCAAATTAGGAAATTACCCAAAACAAAATCGTGGAGAAAAAAATAATCCGAGTTGATTTCCAAAGGCCGGACTAGTCCGCAATAGGGACCGGACAAGTCCGTTTCGAAAAAGAGGAAAAATTGGACTAGTCCGGTCTATAAAGCCGGACAAGTCCAGGGTTCAAAGAAAAAGGTTATTCGGGCTTAGATTCTGGATACAATCGGACTACTCCGCTCGAAATCGAACAAGTCCGAAGAATATCAGGGCCATCAACGGACTAGTCCACACCCTGTGCCAGACAAGTCCAGACTCTGAAGAAACTGAATTTTCTGAGTCAGAAAGGCAATACCGGACTAGTCCGGTTCAGAGGCCGGACAAGTATGTACTCTGACAAACTGAAACTTCCAGATTAAGCCTAAATTCATTTTAATCTTGTTCCTTTCCGCATGGCTTAATATTAAACATGTAAGAGGATGTATGCAATGCATTATGCATGAAAATGAGGGTGTTACAAACCTACCCCCCTTAAAATGAATCTCACCCTCGAGATTCGACATGAAAGGAAAGAGATAGGGAAATTCCTTCTTGAGTTCACCCTCCAGCTCCCAAGTTGCCTCTGATTCTGTGTGATGCTTCCATTGAATTTTGCACCATCTAATAACCTTGTTTCTCGTGACCCTCTCCTTGGTTTCCAAGATTTTTACAGGTTGCTCGGCATAGGTCAAATCCTCCTCAAGCTCCAACTCTTCTATCGGTACTTGCTCTTCTGGCACCCTGAAGAACTTTTTGAGCTGAGAAACATGAAACACATCATGAACATACAATAGATGTGCTGGCATGTCCAATTTGTAGGCTACTTTTCCCCGTTTGTCCTAAATCTTGAATGGTCCAATATAGCGAGGTGCCAACTTGCCTTTGACATTAAATCGCTTGTGACCTCGCATATGTGACACTTTGAGGTATACGAAGTCTCCCACCTCAAAAGCTATTTTTCTTCGCCTATTATCCGCATAACCCTTCTGTCTTGATTGAGCAACCCTTAAGTTCTCGCGGATGGTCTGCACTTGCTTTTCGGCATCTTGGATCACATCAGGTCCAAATACTTGAGTTTCCCCCGTCTCATTCCAAAACAAGGGTGTTCTACACCTTCTCCCGTACAATGCTTCATATGGCGACATCTTCAAGCTTGCTTGATAACTGTTGTTGTAGAAAAATTCAGCATATGGCAGACTTTTGTCCCAACATCCTCCATATTTTAGTGCATAAGCTCTCAGCAAATCCTCTAGTATCTGATTTGTCCTCTCGGTCTGTCCGTCCGTCTGAGGGTGATACGCAGAACTGAATTTCAATTGAGTCCCCATTGATTTATGCAGCTTTTGCCAGAACCTCGAGGTAAACTGATAACCTCGATCATACACTATTTTCATGGGCACTCCATGTAAACACATTATTCTTCCCATATACAGTTCTGCCATCTTGGCTCCACTATAGGTAGTCTTGACAGGAATGAAATGCGTTGATTTCGTCAACCGATCCACAATAACCCATATTGAGTCATAACCTGTTGAAGTGCGAGGCAAACCAACTATAAAAACCATACCAACCTCTTCCCACTTCCATTCTAGAATCTTCAATGGTTGTAATAATCCAGCTAGTCTTTGATGCTCAGCTTTGACTCATTGACATACATCACACAATGCCACATATTCTGCTATGTCCCTTTTCATACCATCCCACCAGTTGCACATCTTCAGGTCCTTGTACATCTTTGTACATCTCGGAGACGCTTATCATTGGGCACAACAATCCATTTCCCAAGCCATAGAGTACCTTGGTCATCCTCATCAAATCTGAATTCTCTCCCTTCTTGGGTCCATTCTTTGATTTCCTGGATTTCCTTGTCCTTCATTTGACCTTCTCGAATTTCTTGTTCCAGGGTTGGATTCACTTCCATTGCTCCCATCTCATTCACAAATCCAAGATTCAACTGTTCAAACTCCTAGCAGAGTTCAGGTGGTAATTAACGAACGGTAAGCTGGTGGCTTGCTCCCTTTCGACTTAAAGCATCAACCACTATGTTGGCTTTCCTGGATGATAATTGATTCCTACATCATAGTCCTTGATGAGTTCCAACCATCTTCGTTGCCTCAAATTTAGATCTGTCTAAGTGAATATGTACTTGAGACTCTTATGATCCATATAAATCTCACACCTATGACTAAGAACATAATTTCTCCAAATCTTCAATGCATGCACTAAGGCGACGAGTTCGAGATCATGCGTAGGATAGTTCTGCTCATGTTTCTTCAACTACCTGGATGCATAAGCTACTACTCAGCCTTCTTGCATTAATACACATCCATGTCCTTGCCTTGAAGCATCACAATAGATGTCGTCGCTCTTGCTCACATCTGGCAATACCAACACAGGTGTTGCGGTTAACCTCTTCTTTAGCTCCTCAAAACTGTCTTGACAAGCTTGGGTCCACTTGAATGTCTTCTCCTTCATTACCAGTTCAGTCATGGGCTTCGCTATCCTGGAAAATTCCTTGGTGAATCGACGGTAATATCCAACCATTCCAAGAAAACTCATTATTTCCTTAACATTCTGCGGTTGTTCCCACTTCAACACATCTCTAACCTTCCCTGGGTCGACTAACACTCCTCCTCAAGATATGATATGGCCTGAGAATGATATCTCCCTCAACCAAAATTGGCACTTGTTGAACTTGGCATACAACTGATGCTCTCGCAATTTCTGCAATGTTAGCCTTAAATTCTTTTCACGCTCTTCTTCACTTTTCGAGTAGATCATGATGTCATCGATGAACACTACCACAAACTTATCCATGTACTTCAAGAAAACCTTGTTCATAAGATACATGAAGTATGCGGGTGCATTATTCAATCCAAATGACATGACCGTGTACTCATAGGATCCATACCGTGTCTTGAAAGCTGTTTTGGGTATGTTTGACGGTCTAATATTCATTTGGAAATATCCTGACTGAATATCAATCTTAGAGAATATTCTGGCTCCCTTCATCTGGTCCAACAGATCTTCAATACGTGGTAGAGTGTACTTATTCTTGATTGTCACCTTGTTGAGAGACAGGTAATCTACACACATTCTTTTGGATCCATCCTTCTTATCTACGAAGAGCACTTGGGCTCCCCATTGCAACGTACTTGGGTGTATAAAACCCTTCTCTAACTGCTCTTGAATTTGCTTCTTGAGCTCTGCTAGTTCCTTAGGAGGCATCCTATATGGCCTCTTTGCTATAGGTGCAGTTCTAGGTATTAAATCAATGAGAAACTCGATGTCGCAATCAGGTGGCATACCTGATAATTCCTCAGGAAACACATTTGTGTACTCTCGAATGACTAGAATCTCCTCCAAGGTCACTCCTTCTGCATGATTTACCATGGCCCTCTTGGTTGTCGGTTGAACTGCCTTGAACTCTACACTGACTCCTTCTTCATTTGTCAATTGAACTGTCCGAGTAGCACACTAATTACTCCGTTATGCTTCCTTAGCCAATCCATTCGAAGTATGATGTCCAAGCCTTGCGAGTTCAGGACTACTTTTGGACATACTATATTTGTCCTCATCTCTCCTCCAGGAGATTTTACCAATAAAGTAAACTTCAGGTATGATATTGGCATGCTATGCTTTGCAACATAATTTGATGAGATGAATGAATTGGATGATCCATAATCAAATAATACTGTCGCGGGGTTGGAGTTGGCGAGAAACATACCAATCACAACATCTTCAGCTTGCTGAGTCTCTTGTGCAGACACATGGTTCACCTTGCCACGAGCAAAATTCTGTGGTCCTCAGTTGCCTTGAGTTGCTCCTCCATTGGACCTTGGATTCTGCTTTGCAACATTGTTCATCTGACCCTGACCTGACCTTGGGCATTGATTAGAAAAATATCCTGTCTGACCACAAGCATAGCAAGTCTTTCCACCTGTGGTGCCAGCAAAGTTAGGATGAGACTGATTTTGAGCATAAGCAGCATATTTGGGCATGGTGCAGGCTGCATAGGTAAGCGAGGTGCTTGCATGGGTGGGCGTGGCTGCATTGGCTGTTGCAGTCGCGATGGATAAGCAGGGCGATATGCAGCAGCAGATGAGTTGTAATAGGGTGTAGCAGGTGGCGCATAGCGAGGGTGGGCATTGCTTCCTTGCGGTTGTCCCTGATATGGCATCTTCCTCTTGTGGCCTAGATCCATCTCCCGAATCTTGTTCTCAACCACAATAGCCTTGTCAACCAACTTTTGGAAGTTTGCACAGTCAGCATTGAGCAATTGAACCTGAATTTCGTTGTTAATACCCCTCATGAACAGATATTGCTTCCTGCTATCAGTGTTGATGTCTTCTAGAGCATATCGAGACAGTTAAGTGAATTTATTGAGGTACTCACACACACTCATCCTTCCTCGCCTGAGGTTTTCAAATTCTTGTCTTCTCAGTATCATAACTCCCTCTGGCACATAGTGAGAACGGAACTTCTCCTTGAATTCAGCCCAGGTGATTCTCTCTTTATTTTCAAGGGCATTGCATAAAGATTCCCACCAATCTGCAGCAACTCCCATCAAATGGTGTGAGACAAAAAGAACCTTCTGCCTGTCGCTGCACTTGACAATAGCATGTTTCTTTTCAACAGACTTCAGCTAGTCATTAGCTTCCATTGGATCTATGGTTTGAGCAAAGGTAGGCGGACTGATCCTCATAAACTCTCCCAACCGGTTGTGATGTGGCGGGGGTGGTGGTGGCAGCATGTGAGGCTGATTGTTGTTACCAGCTTGCAGTTGTCCCATTGTCTGTATCATGGTCTGCATGAGCTGGTTCTGCATAGCCAATAGCTACTCAAGCTTGATAGCTCCCTGGGGCAGGTCCCTGGTTGTTCTGAGGCGCTTCATTGCTCTCCTGCTCACCATTGGCATTCCTCTGGTTACGAGTGAAAGTGCATCTAGGCATCCCTTGTTGGTTTTGGTTGATTTATGACAAACAAATGAGATCCCAACCAAATTGTTGAGATGAGCGCACGTTTCGATGAAATTATGAAGAAAGCGCAAAAAGAAAGGAGAGTGAAGAATCAAGTTGAAAAGAGCTCAAGAGATGAATAGAATATTCTTTGTGTATGAAGTGTGTTAGAGAAACACACCCCAAAAGCTCAAGCAAAATAAAACACTCTCACTGCACAAGTTTACACAGGTCCGGACTAGTCTGATGTTCACCGGACTAGTCCAATAACCTCTCTGTCCAGGATCGGACAAGTCCTCCCAGTGCAGACTTGTCCGCATCAGACTTGTCCACATCAGACTCATCCGATAAAGTCCGAACTAGTCCGATAATCCTTCTGATCAATATCGGGCAAGTCCGATATTCCATAGACTAGTCCGAAATCCCCACTGACCAACATCGGACAAGTCCCTTCAAAATTCCACGACACCGAACTAGTCCAATCTTATCCGGACTAGTCCGATAACCTCTTTGACTAAAATCGGACAAGTTCTCCAAGTGCAGACTTGTCCTCAATTCACTAAGAGATTCACCATGCTGCAATAGTCCGATATGTGCTGGACTAGTCCGAACATCTCTAGAGACAAAATCGGACTAGTCCGCCCACGGCCGGACAAGTTCGATAATTCAGGACACTTAGTGATTCCCACACGCCGCACAACGAACTAGTCCGGAGTCCACCACGGACTAGTCCAGACTTTGTAAACCTTAACGGTAACCTTTGGAAACCCTAGTATAAATAGAGGTCTACGACCCCTAATCAAACTCTCTCGACCCCCTGTGCCATCACACCATCTAAGAGCCCAGAAAACAAATCTCTCCACACAATCCAACACAAGAAAGATCAAATACTTGAGGATTAATCATAGATCGAAGGAGAGACACATTCTTCACGTCTTGAGCTCTTGGGTTTGATTCTCTCACACACTCTCGCTGTTTCATTGCATACTTTTTGAGTGTGTTTGTTGGTGTTTCGATTTGTAAATCTTGGGGAGCCCTCAACTTGTAAGAAGGGCCCTTGAACACGGTTATTTACCCCTTTGTGATTAGTGGAAGAGAATCGGCCTCCGTGGTGATTTATGAGGGTAGGGTTGGTGAAGACCCGGTCCTCCGTGGGCTCCTCAACGTGGATGTAGATTTCCTCTGTGGATTCGAACCACGGGATAAAAATCATCGTGTACTTGTTTTTGTTCTTACTATTCATTGTGATCTAGGGTGTGCTCAATCTCGTTCAACTTACGTTAAAACTTTGAAACTAAAGTTAACTTGTGCACATCTAGTTTTATTGAAGCAATACACTCTATTTGTAACTCAATTTCCGCTGCATAGAGTACTTTGATCGAAATCAATGATCAAATATGATCAATCTAGTCCGCATGCACCGGACTAGTCCGCACTCGACCGGACTAGTCTGATTCCTCTGTGTTTGATCAGGTTGCTAAGTGTTTCAGGACTCATTGAAAAATTCAAAAAGCCTATTCACCCCCTCTAGGCTACATTCAATTGGTATTAGAGCAAGGCTCTTCAAAAGGAGACTAATCGCTCGAAGAGAAGATGTCGGACATTAAGGATGTGCACAAGAACTTCAACCAAGAGAAAGTTGAAGATGAAAAGACTCAGAAATTGGAGAAGCTCCTCGACGCCATCCAAGACTTCGAGGATGATGATGAGGAGACGCTTGAACTCAAGGTGCTCCTAAGGAAGAAGGCACTCTCCAAAGGGAAGATAAAGATTAATGATGAGAAGAAGAAGAAGAAGAAGAAGAAGGGGAGTAGTCACACCGACTACTCGAGATATCCTTTCAACTATGATCGTTTAAATTCAAACAATAATCATTATTTATTAATTCCTCTAGGAAAAGGCTCATACTTTGATGGCAATGATTATTCAATGTGGAGGCAAAATATGAAGATGCATTTAATATCACTTAACCCCATCTTGTGGCATATAGTGTGTACAGGGATAGATATCCCGGATGACGATGAAGAGCTCACACCAAGTCAAGAGCAAGATATTCATCAGAATGCTCAAGCTGCGGCGGTCATAACTTCATCATTGAGACGAGACGAGTTCACCAAGGTGGATGGACTCGAGATTGCTAAGGAAATATGGGGCACATTACAAACTGCACATAAAGGCGATCGTCATGTGTGAGAGGCCAAGATTGAAATGATCGAAGTCGAATTGGAAAGATTCGCCATAGAAGAATATGAGTCACCGCAAGACATGTACAATCGGTTGAAGACTCTCATCAATAAAGATCGAGCCTATGGAAGAAAAAAGTGAAATGATCATGAGGTGGTGAAGCTAATTCTTAGAGCCTTCATGCCTCGCAACGTGACTCTATGTTCGATGAGTAGAGAAAGTACTGGGTACAAGAAAATGACCCCGGATGAATTGCTTGGAAAGATCATCAATTTTGAGATGATGGAAAAGCAAGCAAAACATGTCAAAGAGATTGTCAACCTCACCCTGGCAAAGAAGAAAGGAGTTGCTTTGAAGTCGACTTGCAAGCCCATGTCAAAAGAAGCTCGAGAAGCTCAACAAGAAGAGGACATCGACGACGAAAGCAGTGATATAGATAAAGATGATATGATCCTCTTTATGAAGAAATTAAAAAATATGATGAAAAGAAGACAAGGTGGTAAATCAAATGAAGGAGGACACAAAGACAAATTAAGACCTAAGTTGAGGCGCAATTGCTATAACTATGGTGAATACGACCACTTCATAGTTGATTGTTCTTATGAAGAAAACAAGAAGAAGACCGAGGATACAAAGCATCAACCCAAGAAGATGTTCAAGAAGAAAAGGCAAATTGGACAGGCGCACCTAGGAAAGGAGTGGGACTCCAATGATGAGTCCTCATCTGAAGACGAAGAGGAGATGGCTAGCATAGCCATGAAGAAGACAACCAAGAAATCCACCCTCTTCCCAACTATTGGCGCAAGGAAGGAGAACGACACATGTCTAATGGCAAAGGAAGGTAAAAGAAAGGTAACAACTAAATCTTCCTCCCCGCACTTTTACTCTAGCGATAGTGATGCTTATAGTGATAATGAAGATATGCTTGTTGTCTTAGATAAGAAAACTGGTGCAAAAATGAAATTCTTGATGGATAAACTTATTGATAAGGAGGAGCTTGTTGATCACCAAGAATATATGATCATCCTTCAAAAGGAGGAGTATCTTAAGATCAAAAAGCTCCTTGAACTTGAAAAGGAGTGAAGCAAGTCACTAGAGTTTGAGTTAGCTTCAAGCAAGGAAGCTTGCTTGAAGTTAAGCGACTCAAATGTAATCATCAAGGATGAACTTGCTAACTTAACCAAAGTTAACAAGATCCTTGAGGTACAAGTTGAGTAACTCAAGCAAAGTGACCCTTCATCCTCTTCCAGCTCAGCTTCTCAACACTTAAATTCTGAAACCACTGTTACTTGTGCATGTGTTAAAATTGACACTAACTTGAAGGATAAGTCGAACTTGACAAAGGGCAAGCATCCTTCCCGTAGTGGCATATTTGACAAGGAGAAGGTCAAGTATGCAAGCAGTGCATACTTGGCCACAAGACCTCCTAATGTCAAATATGGCATTGGGTATTCTTATGGTGAAACCTCCTAATGTCAAATATGGCATTGGGTATTCTTATGGTGAAAAGCAAAATGCTAGAACCCACAAGAATAACAAGGAGCGCATTGCTTTTGTCAAGGGAAACTCCTCTCAAGCTAGAAAGCCTAATAATGTTGATAAATCCAAACATGTTAACACATATGAACAACAACTATTGTTTAGAACTTTTGACGCATCATATGTTCTCATGAAAAGTAATTTTGGAAGAGTTTATGCTAAATATGTTGGGCCACGCCATGAGAACACCAAGTCTCATGTGTGGGTGCCCAAATCACTTATAACTAACCTCAAAGGACCCAAGAAGGCTTGGGAACCTAAAACCAATGCATAATTTGTTTTTGCAGGCCTACTCCTCCGGTGGAGCAAAATGAGTGCTAGATAGTGGATGCACCAATCACATGACCGGAGAAAGAAGGATGTTTGTTGAGTATGAAGTAAATGAAGATCCAAGCGAATGCATCTATTTTGGAGACAACAGGCAAGGAAGGGTGCTCGATACCGGTAAAATTGCAATATCATCTCGACACACTCTTTGTCATGTTACATGTCAATTCCTTATATTATAACCTATTGTCCATATCTCAATTATGTGACAAGGGTTATAATTGCTTGTTCACTAATGAGGGTTTGACCGTCTCTAGAATGAGTGATGACTCGGTTGCATTCAAGGGTGTGTTGAAGGGAAAGCTTTATCTTGTTGACTTCAACAAAGATAAAGCTGAACTTGACACATGATTGATTGCAAAGACCAACATGGGTTGGTTGTGGCATAGACAGCTAGCTCATGTTCGTATGAGGAATCTTCAAAAACTCTTTAAGGGCGATCACATCCGAGGTTTAAAGGATGTTGTTTTTCGGAAAGACAGGCCTTGTAGCGTGTGCCAAGTTTGGAAGCAAGTAGGAGCACCCCATCCCGCGAAGAATGTCATGAAAATGACAAGACCGCTCGAGCTACTTCACATGGATCTATTTGTTCCAATTGATTACATAAGCATCGGTAGTAACAAATACAGTTTAGTAATTGTTGATGATTTTTCCGCTTCACATGGGTTTTCTTTCTGCATGATAAGACAGAAACTCAAGGAACCCTCAAGAAGTTTCTCAAGCGTAGCCAAAATGAGTTTTCATTGAAAATCAAGAACATACGAAGTGACAATGGCACGAAGTTCAAGAACACCCAAGTTGAGGAGTACCTAGACGAGGAAGGTATAAAACATAAATTTTCAGCACCGTACTCTTGTCAACAAAACGGAGTAGCCAAAAGGAAGAATCAAACCCTCATAGAGATGGCGAGGACAATGCTTGATGAGTACAAGACATCAGATAGATTTTGGGCTGAAGCGGTCAACACCACTTGTCACGCCATAAATTGACTCTATCTTCATCGCCTACTCAAGAAAACGTCATATGAACTACTCACGGTAACAAGCCTAATATTTCCTATTTTTGAGTTTTTGGTTCTAAATGTTATATCTTGAACAAGAAGCCTAGGACTTCAAAGTTCGCTTCGAAGTCCGATGAAGGTTTCTTGCTTGGCTATGATTCGAACTCTTATGCCAATCGTGTCTTCAACAAGGTATCTGGACTTGTTGAAGTAGCACGTGACATAGTGTTCGATGAAACTAACGCCTCTCAAGAAGAGCAAGTTGATCAATGTGTCCTAGATAGAGAAGAAGTTCCATGTCAAGCGTTGAGAAGAATGGTGTTGGGCGATGTTTGACCACAAGCGCCACCTCCAAATGCAAATGAAGAAGATGAACCACAAGTGGAGGTAATTGATCAAGGGGGAGATTCTACACAAGATCAACCTCATGAATATCAAGGTGACCAACAAATCAATGAGGGCAACCATCTAGGGGGAGAAGAAGATGACCATGAAGATTGAAGACCACAAGTTCCACATCCAAGAGTACATCAATGCATAGAGATCACCCTGTCGACAACATAGTCGGTGACATCCAAAAGGGAGTAACAACTAGATCCCAAATTGCTAATTTTTGTGAACATTACTCATTTTTATCATCTTTGGAATCTCACAGGGTTGAAGATGCATTGAAGATCCGGATTGGGTGGTGGCAATGCAAGATGAATTGAACAACTTCAAATGAAACGAGGTGTGGGAACTAGTTGAAAGGCCCAGGTTCAACGTCGTCGACGCTAAATGGGCCTTCCACAACAAAAAGACGAACATACGGTGGTGACAAGAAACAAGGCGTGACTTGTGGCCAAAGGGTATTCACAAGTTGAAGGTTTGTATTTTGACGAAACTTTTGCTCCCGTAGCTAGGCTTGAATCGATTAGATATTACTTGCATATGCTACTCACCATGATTTCAAGCTCTATCAAATGGATGTGAAAAGCGCCTTCCTCAACAGACCAATCAAGGAGGAGGTGTACGTGGAGCAACCCCCCGGATTCGAAGATCAAGAGTTCCCTGACCATGTGTTCAAACTGCGTAAGGCTCTCTACGGCCTCAAACAAGCTCCTAGAGCTTGGTATGAGTGTCTTAGAGATTTTTTAATTGAAAATGGATTTAAGATTGGCAAAGCTGATTACACATTGTTCACCAAGCACTTTGACAATGATTTATTTATCTGTCAAATTTATGTTGATGACATCATATTTGGTTCAACTAACAAATCCTTTTGTGAATAATTTAGTAAGATTATGACAGATAGATTCGAGATGTCCATGATGGGAGAATTGAGATATTTCTTGGGATTTCAAGTGAGGCAACAAAAGGAAGGGACGTTCATAAGCCAAACCAAGTACACTCAAGACATACTAAAGAAGTTTGGAATGGACAAGGCAAAGCCGATAAAGACTCCCATGGCAAAAAATGGACACTTGGATCTCAATGAAAACGGATCAAACGTTGACCAAAAGGTATATCTCTCCATGATTGGATCCCTACTTTACTTATGTGCATCTAGGCCTGATATTATGTTGAGTATGTTTGTGTGCAAGATTTCAAGCCAATCCTAAGGAGTGTCATTTGACAGCCGCAAAGAGAGTCTTGCGATATTTAGTTCACACACCCAACCTAGGCCTTTGGTGTCCTAAAGGTTCAAAGTCCAATCTCATTAGATACTGCGATGCAGATTATGCTGGATGCAAAGTAGATAGAAAAAGTACCTCCAGTACATGTCAATTCCTAGGTAGATCCCTAGTTTCTTGGTCCTCCAAGAAACAAAACTCCATTGCCTTATCCACGACTGAAGCGGAGTATGTTGCAGCCGAGAGTTGTTGTGCTCAACTCCTTTGGATGCGACAAACTCTAAGGTATTACGGTTACAATATGAGCCGTATTCCACTCCTTTGTGATAATGAGAGTGCTATTAAAATTGCCCATAACCCCATTGAGCACTCTAGGACCAAACACATAGACATCCGACATCACTTTTTGAGAGACCACTCAATAAAAGGAGACATAGCCATCTCCCATGTCAACACCGAAGAAGAACTAGCTGATATATTCACCAAGCCACTTGATGAAAAACGTTTTTGTGAGCTCCGAAATGAACTAAATATCCTCGATGCTCGTAACGTGGCTTGAAAACTTGCATACCTGGATGCCATCTTCGAAATCTATTGCTTGTGTTATGAAATTCATCTCTCTCTATTTTCTTCGAAAAAACTATTTCAATTACTTGATCTTGGTGAATTATGGTCATAGATTGATTGTTGGATGTTTACTGATCATATTCATCAAGATTATTTGTGTGTTTTGCCCCCCTATTTTCTTTGTAAGCACCTTCGAATATATACGAATGGGCTAAATGATTCTGCTCTAGGGACCACGGACTGGTACGTGGTTGCCCGGACTAGTTCGCACACTGTAGACTAGTCCAGAGAGGTCCGGTAGTCCGGACTAGTCCTGTTGACCATGGACTAGTCCGATTTTTTCGATTCCATAACTCTAGGGCCGCCAAACCCTAATATCCTTCGATCTCACAACGTTCCTCACACTATCTCTCTTCACTCGAGCGCCCCCAAGGTGATTTGGCGATTTCTCCACCAGATCTCTTAAACTCTCTGTGGAAAACTATCTTCATCACAAGGGGATCGAGGACCACGGACTTGTCTGCACCATCAACATCTCCAACCTCAAGAATCGAAGAATTTTTGTAAACTTTCTCCAAAACCCTAGATTCTTTGATCTCTTGTGTTATGGACCAAATTAGTCTGGTCTCTGTACGGACCAGAACAAGTCTGTCCGCACTTGAGCACCGAACAAGTCCGATTTTTTAATGAAGTCAACTCTAAATTCCAACTACTCAATGCATTTCCTTA
Organism: Tuctoria greenei; assembly: GCA_036927565.1. NCBI lineage: Eukaryota > Viridiplantae > Streptophyta > Magnoliopsida > Poales > Poaceae > Tuctoria > Tuctoria greenei. The sequence continues at coordinate 86,588,187 of JAYESD010000005.1, read as the reverse complement.
CCATCAAACCTCATCCACATATTGTATAATTCTCTTGTCAGGACCATGTCGAGCTCCAATGATGGGATCTCCGACTATGAGGCCGAGATAGACCAAGAGTCGTTGCTTCGGTCCTCGATGGGCCAAAGCAAGAAGCGGCAACACCGTGCCGCTAACCTGTCGCACACTCCACCTCAAGTGTTGTGAAAGGTCGTGCCCAAGAAGCCCGCATCCAAAGGAAAGGATGCAGCTGGCCCTAGCTCGGCAGCTTCTCGCCAAGCTAAGGGCAAAGGGAAAGGGATCGCCTCCAGCCCCATTGGCCCTCTCCAGATGAGTGCTCCAAGACAGGGGAACATGGACCCCTCCGAAGAAAGGTTCAATGGCAAAGGAAGCGATGTGGCTTCTAAGCTCAGTACAATTGATTGTTACAACAGTTCAATGAAGGCTGCTGATGTAAGGTTTTGGAGCAACTTCCATGCAGACTACTATAGTTCCGTGTATCTCACAATGAAGACTCCGGTGGTTCGTAACCAGTGGATTGACTGGAGCCACTTTGAGAGGAAGAGCTGCCCAACCTTTGATGATGTGATTGCAGCTGTGGTGAGGCATGGTCTAGAGGATCTGTTTGCCTTTGGATACAACTAGAATGATGAAGTTATTGCTCAGTTTTATGCTACCTGCTATTTTGCCAGTGATGAAGAGGAAAGGGTAACTTGGACGACTCACATATCCAAGTACACCGTGACGTATGATGAGTTTGCAAGATTGCTTCACCCGGAAGACACTACCAACAATGACCTCATCATCCACAACATTGGCGTCCTAGAGAAGGACAAGATGGAGTTCCTCTATGACAATCGCCTAAGATTCAATCCCCCTTCCACCATGAAGATGAAGACATTCTTTATGGTTCTAAATATAGTGTTGAGGAAGACAATAGCTCCAAAAGATGGAGATGCAGGAAGTGTTCAAGGTTACCTGAGGACACTAATGAAGGTGATAAGCAAGAACAGGAAGTTTGATGTCTTGGACTATATCTGGAACAACATGGTGAACATCTCTTGCACCCCTAACCGTTCATGTGGCTATGCGCCCTATATCATGTTTATGATAGAAAAGGTCACAGGAATCGAGTTTGTGAAGGATGTTGAGAACACTGCTCTAAGGCCCTAGAAGCCTTCCCAAGCCACTCTTCCAGCTGCTCCATCTCCAGTGTCAGGTGAAGAGGCTCCAAGGAGGGCTCAAGGAGATGCAAGGATTGCTCCAACTACTAGGGCCCCTCCTCAAAAAGGGTCTCCTAGTGGCATCTTGAAATACTTGGCCACCATCTTTGGCTCCTGCAAGAAGGTTGAGGTGAAAGTCCACAAGTTGAACAAGGCAAGAAAAGAGGATATGAGATACATAAAGCAAAATGTCAAAGCCATATGCCAGAAGCTGGAGATTGTGCCTATTGGGTCTCCTGTCATCTTCGAGGACTCTCATTCCGACTTCTCGGAGCTTCCACCTCTCTCTCCCTCAGAACTCGCCTATTTTGGCGTTTGGAGCACTTCGAGTGGGTCCGCTCCTCCTCCTCCTCTGCAGCTTGAAGATGAAGACGATGAGAGGATCGACAACAAGGAGTGAGTCAACGGCGATTGCTAGATCCCTCCTCTCCTTCTTTCTGGTGCCTTGATTCCAAAGGGGGAGAGATTGAGGTGGAGTCACTAGGTCTAGCAGAAGTTTGAGAGATGAGAGCTCTTTTGCTCTTTGTTATTATTTTTATTTTGTAAGACTATTGTTGGGGTTGTAAAACTTTCATTATGCTTTTATTATGTTTCCATTCATGGTTATGAAGTGTGTGATTGTTCTTTGATATAATCTATGTCTTTGCTATGAAATTGACATATATGCTTGATGTTGATATGATTATGCCATTTATCTCATACTCATCACGAATATTGCTTACACACACTTAGTTTTGCACCCCACCATAAAGAGTGCACATATGTCTTATGTTTTTATTGCTGAACTTGTTCCAAGTTCATATGTGCACAATTTATGAAAATCTGGATTTTTAATCTTATTTGTGAAATCTCAAGTGGTTGTCATGAATCACCCAAAAGGGGGAGACTTAAAGTGCATCTAGGCATCCCTTGTGGGTTTTGGATGATTTATGACAAACAAATGAGATCCTAACCAAATTGTTGAGATGAGCGCAGGTTTCAATGAAATTATGAAGAAAGCGCAAAAAAAAGGAGAGTGAGGAATCAAGTTGAAAAGAGCTCAAGAGATGAATAGAATATTCTTTGTGTATGGAGTGTGTTAGAGAAACACACCCCAAGAGCTCAAGTAAAAGAAAACACTCTCACTGCACAAGTTTATACAGGTCCGGACTAGTCCGCTGTTCTCCGGACTAGTCCGATAACCTCTCTGTCAAGGATCGGACAAGTCCTCCCAGTGCAGACTTCTCCGCACTGGACTAGTCTGATAAAGTCTGGACTAGTCCGATAATCCTTCTGATCAATATCGGACAAGTCCGATATTCCACAGACTAGTCCGAAATACCCACTGACCAACATCGGACAAGTCCCCTCAAAATTCCACAACACCGAACTAGTCCGACAACCTCTGTGACTAAAATCGGACAAGTCCTCCGTGTGGGGACTTGTCCTCAATTCACTATGGGATTCACCACGCCGGACTAGTCCGATATGTGCCGGACTAGTTCGAACATATCCAGAGACAAAATCGGACTAGTCCGCCCATGATCGGACAAGTCTGATAGTTCAGGACACTTAGGGTTTCCCACACGCCGCACACCGGACAAGTTCGGAGTCCACCACAGACTAGTCCGGACTTTGTAAAACCTAACGGTAACCTTTGGAAATCCTATTATAAATAGAGGTGTACGGCCCCTAATCAAACTCTCTCGACCCCCTGCACCATCACACCTTCCAGGAGCCCAGAAAACACGTCTCTCCACTTAATCCAACACAAGAAATATCAAATACTTGAGGATGGATCATAGATCGAAGGAGAGACAAGTTCTTCACGTCTTGAGATCTTGGGTTTGATTCTCTCACACACTCTCGCTGTTTCATTACATACTTTTCGAGTGTGTTTGGTGGTGTTTTGTTTTGTAAATCTTGGGGAGCCCTCGACTTGTGAGAAGGCCCCTTGAACATGGTTATTTACCCCTTTGCGATTAGAGGAAGAGAATCGGCCTCCGTGGCGATTCAACGAGGGTAGGGTTGGTGAAGACCCGGTCCTCCGTGGGCTCCTCAACATGGATGTAGATTTCCTCTATGGAATCGAATCACAGGATAAAAATCATCGTGTCCTTGTTTTTGTTCTTACTATTCATTGCGATGTAGGGTTTGCTCAATCTTGTTCAACTGATGTTAAAACTTTGAAACTAAAGTTAACTTGTGCCACATCTAATTTTATTGAAGCAATACAATCTTTTTGTAACTCAATTTCTGCTGCATAGAGTACTTTGATTGAAATCATTGATCAAACTTGATCAATCTAGTCCGCATACACCAGACTAGTCCGCATACGCCAGACTATTTGGCACCCGACCAAACTAGTCCGATTCCTCTGTGTTTGATCAGGTTGCTAAGTGTTTCAGGACCCGACGAAAAATTCAAAAAGCCTATTCACCCCCCTCTAGGCTACATTCAATGTGTCCTCGGCATCTGTTGGTGAAAGAATAGTAGATATGGAAGAATTTAGAATTTGAAAAGGAATGCCCCAACGATATGCATCAAGGTATATATAACTAATAACTCCTTTATTAATACTATATCCCTATTAGAGGATGTGGACAAGGATCCCATAACACTCTACAACGTGCGGATGTGTACAAAACTCTAGACGTCCCACAACTTGCACACAACACACAAGCACAAGCACACACCAAGGAAATTTAGCACACCACACTAAACATGACTAAGACAAGCTAAAAGCTTCTGTAACTTCTAGATAGGAGACATAGACTTAATTGTGTGAGCCGTGGCTGTCCTGGCCGTGAGGTGGCGAAGGCGACGGCTGTGGCGAAGCATACATGGGCGCACGCCAGGGTGAGTTGGCCGTCCATGTTGGTGCTGGAGAGGTTGCTACACCATTGACCTCCACAGTGGCACAATCTTTCTCTTGCTCTCCATGGTAAACAGTTTCTTGCGGAGGTAACGGATCTCTTCCATGGCATCATCATAGCGATTTCTCAAATTCATCAATACTTCCTAAGATCTGTCAATTGCACGAGAACTAACTTGAGCTCCATCCTGTAGTCTTAAGATCTCCATTGTCCCCTTCTTGCATTCTGGGTGTAGTGTAAAACTAGTACCTCCAATCTGCTCCCGATAGATGTGGCACAATCAAGTAAGTGCATCCCAAGCGACATCATCAATAGCTTGCTCCCCGGTGGCTCTCTGTGTGGATGCAAAGTGTCTGGTGACTACCTCATCTCTAGCAAGACAGTAATTTGATCCCTCCATTCTTCACATCCATGGCGAGGAATTCTCTTAACATAGTACTCTGGGTGCATCTTGAACAGATCAAGAAACTCCTTCAATTGCCTAGCTGCGAATCCTCCATCAGTGTTGTTAGAACGGAATTCTTGGGCTTCACGGTAAACTATGCATTTGTCCTCCTTCTTGGCTTCACTAGGCTACGATGCATTCCTTTGAGCTTCAGGTACCTCCTCTTGTGGTTCCTCCTCATCTTGGGATTCATCTTCATTCCACTCATGTGTATCATGCTCCCCTTCATCGCTTTCATAGACTTCCACCATCTCCGGATCTTCCTCTTCCTCATCATCGTAAGATTCCACCATTTCGGGGTTTTCCTCCGCCGCGTTGGAGTTTTCATGCTCAACTTCTTTTGTGGGAGAATTCACTTCTTCCTCCTCTTGGGCTAGTTCCATCCTCGGCTCCTTGCGAGGCCTAAGCTTGCTTCCAAGTGGTGGCAAACGAGCTCTCTTGCGGGCTGTCATTTTGGTGTGAGCCATCTACAAGATAACATGAGAAAAATAGAGGAAATACAAATATCAGTTCTGAAATTGCAGCAGCCATAAATTTAGATGAGAGGATGTTCATTTGCTCAAAAAGATGCAAAAACAGCAAAAATTGCAGCAGCGGCAAAAATGCAGTTTTCCCCACCTTATATAGCTAGTGGGAGGCAAAATGGCGCAAAACAGGATAATTTTGAATAGGAAAGAAGTCCTAAGTGATTTGTGGTGTCCATTCTAACTAGGCATGCGTCATACGGTCAAACACGGCTCCGATACCAATTTGTGACACCCGGTTCCGAAAATGAACCAAACGTAAAGCATATGTGTGCCCAGGATGTTCAATACACATACACAAGTGATTCACAATTGATAAAAATATTATAACCATGTATTGAATGATAATACTAATAATAGTACCTTATTACACACCCAATAGTCTCAATTACAAGCTCTAAAACTGCAGTAGAAAAACTAAACACTAAAGACTTCAACTCCACAAGCAAGTTTGATGATAACACGTGCGCCTAGTACTCCTCAAAATCCTCCTGGTACTCCACCTGGTTGTGTGCATCTGGATTTGGTGGGGGAATAGCAAGGGTGAGCATATGTCATACTCAGCAAGTGCGGGAACGTCTGACATGTAGCTTTAACAAAGGATGACAATAATATAGGCTGATTGCATAAAAGTACATACAAAATAGTTGAAAATGCAATTATATCATTATTAGGTGAGGTCCTTCCCAAATAACCCAAATAATCATCAATTCCAACTTAAATAACCAACTTCAGTAATAATAATCCATAATCAACTCATAACTGCTCATATATCTCAATTTCAACAATTCCATATACTGAGGCCAATTAATTAAGCAATACCGATTCCCAATTCAATTTTAGCCATTAAACCAAGCTAAAGTCCAAATTCTACTCATGTGAGGGTCCAAGTTGCTCATGATAGTTTGACACACTCTGCAGAGGTTTTACCACTTTACCCACAAGTTCGTGATTCATCACCTTTCGATGACTATGAAATCTCAATTATGTCGTCTCACACTTCCTTAGGCGTGTGTCCAAGAGATCACAAAATAGCCTTTACAAAGTGATTACTATCCTATTTAGACCCCACTAAGGTTTCACCGTTTGTGATGTCTCCATCTGAGCACATCCAACCATGGGCCCCCTCTTGAGCCATTCGGATCCCAGGGTAGTCCCACCATCAACTACAAACCCATTCTGACTACCCCTTCCCCAAGCATTCTTAATGGTCCAAACAGCACTGACAATTCACTAATTAGTCAGTTAAGCCGCACCCATACTTGGACTTGTGGTGGCACTGTAATTCTAGGATGGTCGCTCCACGAACTGGTCCTTAGATCTAAAGCTAGCAAAACCAACAGTCCAATCCATTCCACATTACCAACTTGCTTAGATCCCTAGACACCATGTTGCTAAAGGGTCATTATTATCAATTCTCATCATTCACATGTTCAATAGTTCATAATTAAGGAGTATGAGTGTTTTCCAAACCCAATTTGAGTATAGCGATGCAAAAGTGTAAAATACCCTTTCCAACTCTCTACATAGGGTTCAAGCGACAAGGGTGGTCATACAAAACTAGTAAACTCCTACAATTGGGCTTTCCTATCATATTGACACAAGCATGCAATTTTGCAAACAAAACCATTAAAAATGGATCAAGGACACTTGTCTTGCTCTTGAGCTTGGTTTGGATCAAAGGCTTCGAAGTTCCAGTTCTGCATGTCCTCGAAAGCACTCTCTACGGCAATTCCTTCTATTCCGAGCGACAAACATTCAAAACACATAATTCAATCAATTATTGCTCATATAGTACTCAATATACCATGATATGCATGGTAAATGCAATTGTGAGGTAAAACTTGTGAATGAGTTGCTATCAATGTTTACTAACTAGTTCTAATAGTTTTCAACAAGTTTGAACAAGTTTGGAATTGGTTTGAGTTGATTTGGAATTAATTCAGCACAATTCAGATTCAGAGGCCAGACTAGTCTGTTTTCAGGGCCGAACTAGTCCGCCCTGGACAGAATTGGATTTTTAGGGTTTCCTTGATCTCCAAGAACTAAGGTTGAATTTACGTAGAAACTTGGATGTAGAGGGTGTCACTGCAAGGATTCCGGTTTATTGCAATGAAAAAATTCATCGCAATAGGTCACTATTGCAACGACAACGAGCGTGGCGATAGTTTTTATGAATCTTCGTAATAATTCACATGGCGATAGGTTATTGCGACGCATTGACATCCGTGGCAAATAGTGTGGTACTGCAACGACTTCAAATCGGTGGCAAATAGTACGCTATTGTAACGATTTCACGTATTGCGATGATTTAAAGTATTGCAACGAATAGTACGGTATTGCAACGAGTTCACGATCGTGGCAAATAGTATGGTATTGCAACGATTTCATATTTGTGGCAAATAGTATGCTATTACAACGATTTAGCGTATTGCCACGATTTAACGTATTGCAACTAATACCATGGTATTGCAACGATTTCACATTCGTGGTAATTGTATGTGATTACAACCACAACCGTGGAAATAGTATGGTATTGCAACGATTTCACATTTGTGGCAAATAGTGTGTTACTGCAACGATTTAGCGTATTGCGACGATTTAATGTAATGCAACGAATGGCATGATATTGCAACGATTTCACATTCGTGGTAATAATATGTGATTGCAACGATTCCTCATTCGTGGCAAATAGTGCAGTATTGCAACGATTTCACCGCTGTGGCTAATAGTACGGTATTGCAACAATTTATGGTATTGCGACGATTTATGATATTGCAACGAATATCACGGTGTTGCAACGATTTCGCATTCGTGGCAAATAGTATGGTACTGCAACGATGTCACAACCGTGGCAAATAGTGTGATCATGCGATGGTTTAATGTTTATAGCAAATAGTATGTTATTGCCACAGTGCACAAACGTGGCGAATAGTAGTGTATTGCAATGATTACAGATACATGAGAAATAGTATGGTACTGCAACGATTTCACATCCGTGGCGAATAGTTGGGTATTGCAATGATTTCTTATCTGTGGCAACAGGTTCATAATGCAACGTTTCCTGATCTATGGCAATAGGTTTCTAATGCAACGTTTTCTGATCTGTCTCAATAGGATCGTAATACAACGTTTTCTGATATGTGGTAGTACGGTTGTAATGCAACGTTTAATGGTTTGTGGTGATAGAGGTGTAATGCAACATTTTCTCATATGTGGCAATAGTGTTGTAATGCAACATTTTCTGCATGGTAGCAATAGCAGTATAGTGCAAAGTTTTTTGAGTCGTGGAAAATTGTTTATACTACAACGTTTTGTAAATCGTAGCAATAGCTTCCTATTGCAACAATTTATCATTCGTGACAAGAAATTCGTAATGCCACATTTTATAATTAGCGGCAGTAGAATCCTAATGCACCAGGTTTGAAAATTAGTGGCAACAGAATCACAAGTTTAACAATAAACATCCATCAATTGATATTGCAACACGCATAACAACACTCAAATATTACGGTCGGGACGTGTTTGGATGTAATTTGCCTAAGATGACCAGGACTAATTGTTGCAGCAGGTGGCTTTTGGCGGTTCCTTGGTTGGACCTTTTGTAGAGTGGTCTTCATCCTCATTTTGTGCATTTCAGCCATTGAGACGCGCATGTCCTGCATTTCCTTAGCTGTCTGTTCACGATCAGCTGCTATCTGACCTTGTATGTTCTGGACTTGAACGTTTAACTCTTCATTCTTCTGGTTTATGCAGTCCATCTGGGTGTTTAAGCTATCATTTCTTCTTTCCAACTCCTGAACTATTTGATTGAGGCCTGCATTTATATCTTCTAAGTTTCGAACTTGGTCGTTGAGGTGTTCAGACATCTGGATACACATACGTTCACGTTCAGGACCAGTAGGGTTAGCCATATAACCATGCCCCCAAACCTGTGATCCTGCACAATTGACTGAGGATCTATAACAATGCTAGAAGATGTGGTTTCTCTCCTCATTTGGAATTGGGCCTCCCTGCTCAGCTTCCATGTCGTCCACTTGGGCACGTGCCTGGATCGATATACGAAAAGAAAATTCATAGGTAAATTACAAATATTTATTTAATTGGGGATTGTTTGAAGTGTTACTCACATGTATAGCTTCTGCTAGCTTGTTTGCCCAGTCACAGTTCTACAACAAATGTCTTGCCTCCCATAGTTGTATGTCATCTGGTTCTTCTCTGGTCCTTGGGTCTCGCTACATAAAATACAAGTAAAATTCAACATGTCGATATACATATTTTTTACAGTGCAAAGTAAAAGCGTGATTTATTTTTCATACCTTCTCGTAACTAAGCTGGGCGTAGGATTTGGAGCCAAGCAAGTGACTCGCCCTTTGTCTTCTTCGATTTTGAGAATTGGTTCTGCTTATTGACTGCAATAATTTTAAGAAATAATTTCACAAATGAATGTGAATCAAATAGTTTTTGTATGATGCGAGGCTATTAAAAAGTTAGCTGACCTTGAACCGCTGAGACCCAAAATATTCTATTAGGTGCAACCACTCGGGCGCCGCTACGTCAGCAGGCTTGTTTCGTATACGTTCTTCATCAGTAGAATAACTCTTATAGGTGGCATGCAAAGTCGAGCGCCACCCCTTGTAGCGCTCACCAGCAATTTTCAAAGTTTTTCTTGCACTCTCCGGTGTGTCCTCCATGTCCCAGGAATCCTGTACATTGTATAACAAGTTGTTGTAAACGTACAATGTGGAGATTGCAAGAAAAAAAATACTTGTGTGGGGGTGTGACAACACTAACCAGAATGTCTTGTACTATATCTCTCTTGTTACTATGGCCAACCTCTGCCCACTTCCTCGCACCGCTGATGGATGCATGTCTTTTTATAAACATAACCACATCATCGACAAAGTGCCGCTGGTTAATACAAACAGCAGCACCCAACCTAGTGGAGAACTAAATTGGTAGCTTCACATGCTCCGTTCTACTAACTTAAGTCCTTTAGCCACACGTCTTCCAAACTTCTTTCCTTCTGTTACATTGATTCAAACGGTAAACGATTAAAGCAAATTACCACCTAACCAAGTTTAGTATCATGTACAAATAGTGTGAAAAGAAGAAAAATCTGATGTTTGTACCATTATCTGGACGAGTGCGGCAAATATGAGTGTGGGAGGACTGCGTCCCAGCAGCATTTTGTTTTGTATTACTCCCTCCTGGTTTATATTAATTGTCGTATCAGACCAACAAATGAATTAAAAATAAACTTGTTAGGACTGTCTGAACGACAACTATTTTGATCAGAGGAGTACATTGTTGACTTCTTTGTTGCTGTTAATACCCTAAAATGAGCCATCAGGTACACATGTCAGTGGCGGTACACACTCGTAGTACTGCAGAGGATTTTCAATCCAGCAGCAAAGCAGGCAAGAAGGGGGCGGGTATGCAGCTGGCAACGCTAGACTAGACAAAGATAGGGTTCATCGGTTCGGTCTGACTGACATCAGCCGGAGTGCGTCTCGAAGGGAATTATTAGTTGCAGGGCAGGTAATGAATGCCAGCGGTAGCAGGTGGCGAATGCAAGACAGATAAGGCAGGCAGCTTGCAAGATTGAAATCCTCCGCAATACTGTACTTGCATTAGCTGCCACTGACATGTGGGCCCATTACTACGTAAGAAAGGCTCATATGAGACGGGCCCGAACGAAGAAGGGAGGCAAACAAACTGTGTGTCTCCGCCATCGCGTCTCGCATTACGGTGGCATTAGAGACGGGCTTCAAGGCGCGTCGCCGATCGAACTAGATGCGAGACACGCTCAAAAGAAGCGCATGTCCTTTTTTTTGTCACAACAGATGACTTTTATGGTGTCATTGGAGACGGTGCTGGCGCGCCAGCTTACAAGTGTGACAGGCCTTACAAAGCACGTTGTAGATATATTGACTATCCGAGACGCTCTATTATGTAGCGCGTCGCAGATTTGTTAACTTATGTGAGACGGGCTTTATTATAGCTTGTATTCTTTATGTAGGTTATCCGAGATGCTCTCTGCTACAACTCGTCGCGGATTGTTTATAGACACTACTATTCAGAGCTAGCCAGGATTTGGCAGCCGTATTACTAGTGTCAGCGACATACTGTTCATGAACATATGTATAGCCAAAATTATCACACGTTAAATTATAATGACGAATCAAATATTACCAAAGTGTCAATCGTGGTTATCAAGTATACTAATTACACAACAAAGACTATTCATCCTGATTACAATGTAACTAATTACACACATCATACTTGTCATCATCTAATCCTGTATACCGTAATGAAAAATATCCTGATCAATGACTTCATTGACGATGTGCCTTCATAGCCTCTAATGCTCCGACTGAGGCATCCTAAAATTCAACTGTAATAAACACAAGAATAAATTGGTATAAAATTGTAATAAACACAGGAACTATTAGTGAATGGAGAACAAAGCTTACTTGTAGCACATGCAGTTGGTGAGCATCTGCAAGGCATCAGCAGAGAAATTGTTCTCATGGTAAAGGGCATGGTAGTGAGCTAGTGTGCTTGTCCCCTAAAAAACAAATAATTTACATTCCACTGATGCTTTTATAGCCTGATATCAGAAACTCGTGCGAGAAACACCAATTATCGCATAGGTACTTTGATTCCAGCACGGCTGCAGAGGTAGAAATCAAACTTAGTTGGATGGCAAATGCTAGTGTCAACCACAGTTCCTGCAGTTTCTAGGGTTTGCGAATCAGAATTTATTATACATTGATAATCCAAACAAATACATTACTTCTTCATTGGACATAAACAAGGAAGATGAATGTATACCGTAATGAAAATTCTCTCTTTGGATCAATGACTTCATTAACGATGAGCCATCATTGGACATCCTCAAATTCAATAAAATCACTGAATGCACGCTCTGAGGGCAGGATCGAGGCGGCAGTGTGCTCTAGAGACAGGGGACACGGCGGCGTGCTCCGGGACGAGCTGGCGGAGGCACCAGAGTGGCGGTTCCTCAACTCTCTTATGACAGCAGGACGGCGTGCTCTAGGGATAGGGAGAACATTTCCACTTATGTGAAGGTGGCGGCATGCTCATACGGATTACTAAGGTCAGGGTCGAGGCGGTGGTGTGCTCTGGAGACAGGGGACGAGTCAGCATGCTTCAACGTGCTCAACTCTCTGATGATGAAGGTCGGGGTTGATGGTGGGGTAGGGGTCGATGCAGGCAGCTTGCTCCGGGGATAGGGGATGAGGCAGCGTGCTACAGGGTGCTCAACTCTCTTATGACGTGAAGGTCGGGGTCAACGGCGGCGGCGTGCTCAGGATCTGCGGTTTATAGGTCGGGAGAGCGCGGGACAACTAAAATTTTTTACCAAATGTTGAGAGAGAGCGCGCGATAGACAAAATTTTTGGTGTAAATCGGAGACACGCAAATGTAAGGCGCGTCTCTCATTATTTTGATGCCTCGGACACCCCAGAGTGTCCTAAATGCGCCACGGTTTACTGAAGCCAGGAACAACATCCAGGACATTCCGGCATGTCCAACGTGCAACTGTGCACAATGCCTTATATGATCATTGCATTGCGCTCAACTTTTCGAGGTGGGACAAAAATCTTTATCATGAATCAGAGACGAGCTTAACATAAGGCGTGTCTCGGATTTTGTTTTGGCCGTATGTTCGGTGTAAATCGGAGACGTGCCATTGTAAGGCACGTCTCATTATTTTGTGGCCTCGGACATGCCCCAGTGTCCTAGATGCGCCACGACGTGCTGAAGACAGCCAGGAACAACATCCAAGACATTGTGATGTGTCCAACTACCAATTGTGCGTAATGCTTTATATGATCATTGCATTGCGCTCAGCTTTCCAGGGTGGGACAAAAGATCTTCGGCGTAAATCGAAGACGAGCCACTGAAAGGAGCGTCTCGCATTATCTTTTGGCCCTAGAAATGCTGGAGTGCCCTAGATGCGCCACGGTGTGCTGAAGCCAGAACAACATCCAGGACATTCCAATGTTTCTAACTGATAACTGTGCGCAATGCCTTATACAATCATTGCAATGTGCTCAGCTTTATGAGGTGGGACAAAAGATCTTCGAAACAAATCGGAGACGGACAATGACATTGCAATTCAGAGATAATTTGCAACTCAATGAATTTCATAGTTCATACACATTGCGTGCCCTCTAAACTAATTCGAATCTAAACTAATTTCGAATCTAAATTGTACCGTCCAGCTTGCTCCCGAACACATCTCTTATATTGCCCTAGATACTGAAAATATTGACATTATTTAAATTGACAAATGTCGAAGGAGGAATGAATAACCAATGTTGGTCACTAAAACAAAGTGTCTAACCTTGATAAGTAGATTATAGCAATCATTTTCAAAATTAGGCGCATTTGGCTGATGCAGCAAACGCTGAACTTCAAGTAGTATAGTTTTGATTGTAAAAGCAGTGCAACACCCCTATGAAATATCAATTTAAGCAACATAAGAAACCAGTTCAAATAAGTTCGGCAACAATTACTAATTACATGAGAAAAATAGGTCTATTTTACAGTCTCTTGATCAAAAATCCCAATGCAGAGTGCTCCTAAGCGATGGACATTTGGATGGAAGAAACCACTTGGAAAGGCGCATCTTGGAGGCAACAATGGACAGTCCTCTGAGAAGGAGATTGTCAGGGGGTAGTAACCACCTTCCCAGTCAGTCTATAAAGTAAATTCATTAATAGGAGGATGATTGTTAAACTCATATTGTGCTTGTTCTTGATGACTTACCCCTTCTTTACTGGGGACAATGCACTGCCACTTCAATAAATCTCCTAATTCAGGCTTAGCAGAGAAACCCTACGCAGACTGAAAAACAAAATTAAAGTTAAGTTCATCAGTGCATTGTAGATCTACATATATACAACTATGCGAGAGGTGTGCCATATGTACATACATGGGGATGATTCTTGAACCACGCCAAGAGCTCCTCCTTCAGTCGGCTACGCGCCAGGACGATACCAGCCATGAATAATGATGATGAGGAGGAGGACGGCGACAACAACGATGAAGAGGATAGCAACGATGACGACGACGAGGACGACGACGACTACGGTGACCGCAAACAGAGGAGGTGGTCGCACTGGAGTTGGTTGATTAGTAAAGGACCGTTGGTTGATTAGTAATAAAGGAGCACCGGAGGCGAAGAAGAGACGAGAGAGATAAATGCGAGACACGCAATAAGTTAAAGATCATCTTCCATTGTCAAAGAGACGAGGGAAATAAATGTGAGACGCAAAATAACAAAGAGAGACACGCGCTAATCTAAAGCGCATCTTCCATAATCGAAAGAGAGACACGCGGCGCGAGGTCTGCGGAGAACTTAATTACGGCGTCATGGTGCAGAGACGCGTGCGACGTCCGTGCACGACCTTTCGTTTTTCCGAGGCGGTATCGATGCGTCCCATATCTCTATCAATGCGCGGGAAACCAACCGCTCCCTCGACGACTCCGCGCAGACCTTATTTAAGATGCGCCATCACCAGCGAGTTCTCCACAAGCACGTTGCTCACATTAAATCATCTTCTTTCTTAGATCATCTTCTCCACCCCAACGACCCACCACCACCATGGCCGACCTTTCGCCGCTAAGCCCGCCGAGAGAGCCACCCTGCAAGAAACCGTGTTGCAGCTCCCCCAAGAGGTTCAACAGCGAGCAGTGCCTCCTTATGGTGCAAGAGGCGTACAACAATACGTCTCACGTCATGAGTTCCTTGGGTCTAGGTACCCTTCCCCAATTTACTGGAATGGGTACCATTGGTCATTACCTCTTCGCCCTCACATGAGTGGCCGATCGTCTCGAGATTCTGTTCGAGATGATGACCCAGGTGCTTGCCCCCGAGGGCCGCAAAAACTTGGTGGGGGCGACGGAGAGCAACCTCGTTCACGGGGTTGCTCCGCCAGTGCAGCCGACGCAGCTGGCCCAGGCTCCTCTTGCACCGGCGTCGGAGGACGAGGAGGAGGAGGAGGAGGAGGAGGAGGAGGAGGAGGAGGAGGATTAGGAGTAGGATTTAGTTTTTTGTTGATGTTTTTAGTAGCTTCTGTTTTGTAAATATTGTTAATGAATGAATTCTCTTGAATATTATCTTGTGTGTTCTTCAACTTTATGAATATTATCTTGTGTGTTCTTCAACTGTGTGAATGGAAGAATTTGTGGTGTGTTCATCGTGTTCCTCAGGTATCATAAGGAAGGATTTAATTATATTTAGTTATCAAGTGAGAATGTGCTCTGAGTTCAGTGATGTGTGATATCAATAGTGAATCAAAGCAAAATGGAGAAATCATGAAGCTAAAGGTGACGTGAGGAATCGGATATGCGCTTTCAATTAGAGCGCGTCTAGCAGAGGGGAGGGAGACGTCAGTCATAGGAGACGAGCTGTGTTTTATGCTCGTCTGCCGCTTTTCCGAGAGGATAGCATGTCTCGGATACTATTTAACTGAGACAGGCTTTATTTTAACGCGTCTCCTTGTACTTTAAGCTGAGTCATATCAGATCCTCGCTGAAGCGGGCTCGTCTTGCTTAAAATTATCAGAGATGCCACCTTTGAGCGTGTCGCCCATCTTTGTCTCCTATTTTGTTTTCTTACGTAGTGCATGAGACATCGGGTCCACTTGTTCGTGGCAGCTACTACAGGTGCAGTACTGCATAGTCCAAGCTTGCGACCCTCAACAAAGTGAGAGTTTGGTCTCGCCGAAACTCTCGAGGAGGATTGGTGGTAGGGCGAGTAATGGCCAGAGATTTGTGGGCGGCGGGGTCATCATGGCATGCGAAGGATGGGATGTGGCGATGGGCGAGGGAGACGCGTTGGGGAGGACACTGAAGTGACCAGCAGCAGGGTTGGCGCCGGTGCCGGCCAGAGTGGCCTGCGGCGAGAGAGCACAACATGGAGGCATCAAAAAATCACGCCATCACACTGGCTGATGAACTGTTAACTATAAAGACTACTAAGAAAGTCGAATCTCAAGGCATGCTAATACAATTAGTAGAGCCTAGGAAAGAATGCAAATGACCATGATACACCCATCATCAATACATCTAAAGGATAGAATGTAGTATCTCAAAATGCTTCAAATTCAATGCCAAAGGAGTAAAAAACTAACACGCTCTGCCAAAATAAATGGCACGGTAGAGAGGCAAGTAGTAATGTGATGTTATATGGGTAGTTGGAAGCTACCGATAGAGTTGGAGTGGGACATGTTTTAAGCTCCAAAAGTAAAGTTACACTGGGGCGGAAGGGGTATTTCTGTTTTGTATATCTATACCTATTTTTGGTTCATGCATCTTAGTACCAGGGAGTGAAGAACCTCGGAGTTCCTGAACATCATGTGCTGCAATATTCTCTGCATATTATGCAAAGGATTTAATGTTTTCTAAATTTTTTTAATTTTTATAGTAAAGACATTGATAGTTGTACCAGGTGCTTGTTGGCCACCATGAATGCTTGTAGACGACATCACAGTTTGATGTCTTGTTCCTAATGTAAAGAGCATTGTAAGTAGTCATTCCAAATAATAGTGATAATGTCAGATTACATGACCGACATAGATTTTGGATCGGATGGTGTGGTTTCTATAAACTGCAGTGTTTGTTACGAACGGAGGAATTAGAAATGAAGGAATAGAAAACAAAACGTACGATCCGAGAAAGCCACAAGAAAGAAAAAAGTGTAAAAAACGTGGGAACTGAAAATCTTAGGAATACAAATTTGTAAAATAAGAATGAGAGTACAACATTTGGAGTGGTTGATTAGATAACCCGTGCGTCATTTACTTCTAAATCCAGAAATTACATACTACTTCTGGTTTTTAGTATTTGTCGTCCCGGCCAGGAATTGAACTAGAAATACACTACCTTATTTTGGGACAGATGTAGTATATGATATATATATATATATATATATATATATATATATATATATATATATATAACTAAATTCGTGAAACAGAAGACCGCATTTCTTCTTTGTTAATTTATTTAATCGGCATATATCATGATTGATCGTGTAGAACCAAGCCAATATAGCTCTATAAAAAGACGGCATGGATCGTGTAGTTTACCTAGCAAGAAACTAGAGTCCGGGATGCGATGTCGCAGGGAGGTGTCGGGGATGAAGAGGTTCGGTAGAGCCCGTCAAACTTGGTCGCCCGACGTTGTGCCTAGGAGTCAACACCACCAAGAGCTTTGATGCGTCACTGCGAGATCCACGGGGGAAAACATTGTAAAAAATGTGGGAAATGAAAACATGGGAATTCCTTAGGAATACAAGTATAGAACACAGGACAGAGAGACAACACATTTGGAGTATTACGAGATCATCGGAAGGGCGGGGCAGCGGTGTTTTGGGAACGGAGGTCAGTTTTTCCATTTATGCTCATCGTGACTGAAATACGGTTACAATAGGTGGGACTGAAATTGGAGGCGCAGGGAGTGAAAATTGAATTGTCAAAATCTCAATTGTGGCGCGCCAAGAAGAACGAAAATATTTCGCAGGAGTGGAGAATTTGACGCAGGTCGTGCCTTTGTGCACGCATGCAATCGTGATTAATTACATGTCATGTCGCGTCTATTCCGGCACATGGTGCAAGTAGCTAGAGGGGTAGACTTCTTAGGACAACTTGCTCGCTTCTTAATTCATCCTTGTTGCCATGCATGGAGATCAAAATCTAAAAGTAGTCATTTGCTAGCTAGTGGGACATTCCAAAAAAATATGAACAAAATTATGAATCACCAAATGTATATGTGCTAATGCAAAAGATATGCAAATACAGAACACCCAAGTCCACAAAAGGACGATGGCAAACAATCAGCATTCTGTAACATTAATCACAATGAAATGATAACATGTAGTATATACTACTACTAAAAATACATTTTCCCATGCGCCGACTACAAATGAAAAAATTGAGTGAAAGAACACAAAAGAGGAGAAACACAGCCTCAACCACGATCTCAGTGGAGTTTCAAGCAAGAGTCGTCGATTGTCGCAACACAAAGAATTCTTGGCTAGACATTGACCAACAGTTATCTCGCCCCTTTTTTAGAAAGGAGTTGTTTTTTGATAATGCATAGGACGCATTGTTCATGAACGGAAAAGACATTTTTCATTAACATAAAAACAACACATATATTACAAACAAGAACTACGAAAGCACATAGAAAACAAGAAAAAGAAAAACTACAAATACTACTCAACTCGAAGTCAGAGGAGATCTCCTCCACCCTTTTCTCCGCCGCTGCTGCCTCCTCCTCCGCTGCCGCCGCTGTTGCCACCTCCTCCGGCAATTGAGTCAGAAGTTTTCGTTCGACGGTCTGCAGAAGATGCTGGCGGCCCTACACCTCAGCCACCTCCCCGATCGTCTCATAGAGGACGTTGAGACGACCGACCCTAAACCCTAACCTGAAGCAGTAGTGGCCGGCGGTGTCCTTGCTGGTGCACACGAGAAGTTTCCCAAGACCTGGACAGTCACATGAGCAAGATGTATCGGAAAATACATCCCACGCCGATTTGTCGATCTTTTTTGCGCGCCCAGCGGTGGCGGAAAGGTGCTCAGTGGCCTCCTTCAGGCGCCGATCGAGTTCATAAAAGTGGTGTTTGACGAGGCGAACAGTCTCCTGAACCCAAACGGGATGAGGAGGTGCGGGCGCCGCGGGTAGAGAAGGGGATGGAGGAGGTGCGGGTGCTGCCTTCAGTTCCACTGGCATTGGCTGCGACGGAAATGGAGAAGAAGGAGGTTCGGAGGATGTCAGCGGCTGGAGCGCTTCGGTGCGGGGCTACCCATTCGTGCGGCCATGGAGGTGCGGAGAAGCAGCGAGAGGTGGTCGGCGATGGTGCGGTGGTGAAGCAAGAGAAGTTTGGAAGCTACGGTCGATGGAGTGGTGTGGCGCAGACGCAAGAGGATGGGTGTGCCTTTATAGTGGGTCGTCGTCTAAGCGGGCAACGACTGTTGTGCAATCTGGACTTTTGTGCAAGCGTGCAATCCGCGAATCTCAGTCATTGGACAGACATCCAAGGGTGGCTGACATCTTACATATAAATCCTTCCACCTGTCTGTGTAATGGGAAGAATCTATGTGTAAAATGTCAGCCACCCTTGGATGTCCGTCCAATGGCTGAGCTTCACGGATTGCACACTTGCACAGGAATTCAGATTGCATAGCAGTCATTGTCATCTAAGCGCGCGAGTGGAGATGATCAGACGCTTCAAAAACTGCGCTTTCGAATTAATCTAAACCGCGGTTGGCCTCATCTAAATTATTGCAACGGCTCGACGTGTCCCATCTCCGCTTCACAGGCAAATTTTTAATTTGACACGCAAAGGGTCCAGGGTATGCAGTGGCCCACCTGGCATACTTTGTAGGTCCGTGCGGCGGTGTTTCAGTTTTTCAGTTCTAGTTTTTATGTTCGACACACAAATGGCCCACCGACCCAAGGTATATGCAATGTTCCAGTTTTTTTCAGTTTGTCACGGAAAAGACCTCGATCATGTTTCATGACGTTACGTGTTTTCTCTTTTTGTTGAAAGATCGTCATATATAGTTAAAAGATCGTCACAAAACACAATAAAAAAGTACAAGACAATGAACACACCACACATTCATTCATTAACATATTAACATATATATATATATATATATATATATATATATATATATATAACGTCATATCTTACATGATCGTCAACGTCTCTCTCACATTATTAATGTTATAGTTGTCCATGCACATATATATATATATATATATATATATATATATATATATATATATATATATATATATATATATATATATATATGGTTTGAGGCTCGTTGATCACGTGTTGATTATTAGTTGCCGCTTCAGAAGAGCTTGTTTATTGGCTCGTGGACAAAGAAAATTCTTTGTACGTAGTATAAAAAGTTTAAGTTGGTCGGCGTTGTCGTTCGTACGCGAAGGATGCGGCCAGGTTGTTGCTCTTGCATGTGTATGCTAATTACGTGAGTGTTGGGCGGGTCATGTGGTCAGTCCACCATGCACCCTAAACCTGGTGTTGAGGCCGTGTATTTGTCATTTGTGCATACACTCTAGTGACATGTGACAAAGTGCTCAGTCATCAATTGCGTTTCGTTTGATGTCGAAGTTGGATTGGAGATATAGGATCATCCATTTATTTATGTCTTGGATCATCCAAATCAACGTTTGGTTGGATGGGCTGGACAATCCAATATTTTGTTTGGTAGGTTGGATGAAACTTGATTGGATTATTGAATCATCAAAGTTGATAATTTCATAATATTAATTATTTATATAATAATGATCATATTACTAGCAAATATTAATGTTAATATCATAATTGTAATTATTAATCAACAACAAACAAGTTAATTATCATTAATTACATTACTAAGAAGCATAATTAGATAAGGTGAATGGACTCACATCCAACCAAATATCCTGGACCATCTAATCCAGCATTTGCGAGGAATATTTTATATTCCTCGAACCTAGATCACTGTGTTCGTCTGATCGCGAAACAAATAACACATGACTGGACCATCCAATTAATGCAGGTCAATTCAATCCAAGGCAAGCAACCAAACACAGATCTTTTTGGCCGCGTCGTACGTGCTCGTGCGCATGATTATGGATCGTGCACGCCGAGCGCCAAGTTATTGGGATCGCTAAGCAAATTTCGGACGTGGAGTTCGTGTGCCCGTGCACGCTGCAAGATTCGGTGCGTTCACGTACGTGGCAATCATCAGTGCACCCTTGGCTGTATGGTTGTAAGATTCTGAGCATGAACGTACCTGGCAACCATCTATGTAGGGTCGCACAGAGAAGGCCGTGAGGCAGGGCCGCAGAGAATTTAATTTCCGCACCAAGGGGTTAAGAGCTAAGACCATCTGATTCGCAGGCTACAGTCCAGTAATAGTGTTTGGGAACACGATATTTTTGGAGTTTTAGTGCAATACCGTGGTATTTGAGACTACTATGGTATTTTTTTACAGAATGGTATTTGACAACCAACTCAAAAATTATGTATTTAAAATCACGGTTTTGTCTATACTATGGTATTCTTGGAGTATAAAAAACTTTGGTCCGAACCAATGTTTTTCTCTGCTGGCTTGCTTTTGATGCTTGCTACTTTGCTCCCAAACAGTCCTATGTATTGCAAAATCGTGGTATTACAAAATTGTGGTATTGAAATACTTTGGTATTGCCATGTCATCTTAAAAATTGTTGTTTCCAAAACTTTAGTATTGAAATACTTTGCTCCCAAACACAGCCTAAGCTTTACTGTGAACCACTGCGGATGGTCTTAAAGGCAGCCCCGGCTCAAGGCCTTGGCGGGAGGGGCTACTGCCTAGGGTCAGGCCGGTGGGTGGGTGGGGGGGGGGCACGGTGACAGCTGGTAAAGAGAAAAGAAATAAAATTAATTAATATTTGCATCATCCGGATGCGATGTACAGTTATCATAATTTTTTGAAATATAATTCTACTACGTACGTCCTACTAATGTGTTTAATATGTATTAGATATAATATTACTAATGTGTTAATTTTCCATGTGCGATGTTTTTCGATAAAAGGAGTTTTTCGTTAGTGCATGTACTGTATAGGACACATTGTTCATGAACATAAAATAAAAGACATTTTTCATTAACATAAAAACAACACATATATTACAAACAAGAAAAAACACATAGAAAACAAAAGAAAAAAACTACTACTAATCCTACTATACTCGGAGGAGGAATTGTCCACCTCCTCCGCCGCCGCCTCCGCATCCACCGGTGGCGCCTCCGCCTCCACCGCAACTACCGACGGAGCATCCTCCAGCACCAGATCGAATTTCTTCCGACCGACGACATTCATGATTGCTCGTGAAACTCCACCCCAGCCTCCTCATCGATCGTCTCGTAGAGGCAGTCGAGACGAGCGACGACAATGCCTAACCCGAAGATGTAGTAGCCGGCGGAGTCCATGCTGGTGTGGTGGGGAAGGATACCAAGTCCTAGTCAGCGATAGTAGTGAGATGTATTGTCAAATACATCCTACGCCATTTTTTCGAGCGCTTTTGCTTGCAGGTCGACGGCGAACATGTTGTCGGTGACCTCTTTAAGCTTGCCGTCGAGTTTGTCGATGCGTTCCTCCATGAGGCAGACAGTCTCATCATAGTCGGACGGAAGAGGTGCGGGCGCCGCGGGCGGAGACAGTGGTGGAGGAGGTGCGGGTGCCGCCTCTAGTTCCACCGGCACTGGCAGCGACGGAAACAGAGAAGGAGGTTTGGAGGACGTCGATGACCTGGAGCACTTTGGTGCAGGGCTACCCATTTGTGTGGCGACGGAGGTGCGAACAAAGAGATAGAGATGGTCGACGGTGGTGCGGCGGAGAAGCAAGAGGAGAAGTTTAGAGGCTAAAATCGATAGAGAGGTGCAGTGGAGAAGAAGAGGACGGTGTGCATTTATAGCGGGTCATCGTCTAAGCGCGTGAGTGGAGATGATCGGACGCTTCAAAAATTGGGCTTTTGAATCGACGGTCAGAGTTACTCCAAACCGCGTTTCACCTCCTCTGGGTTATCACAACAGCTCAACACGTCCCGTCGTCCAGTTTTCTTAATTTGACACACAAAGGGCCCAAGATTTGCAATGGCCCACCTGGCATACTTTGTAGGTCCGTCCTGTGGTGTTCGTAACATTTCGTGTGAATGATTTCAACGAGGTGCGGAGATTGACGTGAGCATGCATGGCAATCGACCGAGAGTCCATATCTTTTTTTGAAGGATCCGACTCTTGCCGACCAAGAGTCCATATCGAACCGATGATAATTGTCGTGATCATGGATGATGGTGGACATGAATGTAATGCATGTGAAAGAGACTCACGATCAAGCATGTTTGGTCACGTGTTCAGGATTTTTGTGCCCCCTTGTTGAGGAACATGTTAATTTTATGACGTTGAGGATTGGATGTGGTGTACATGTTTTCACAAGTGTGTTCATTTGTTCCTAAAATCACAACACATAGCGACTAGCGCCTACGCCTTTCATTTCTTCAAATGACGAGTACAGCGATACATAATGGCAACATGCGATCGATTAATTTGATGAACCACGTACGTACGTAGTGAGAGTTGTGTGCTTATTAGACGATGGTAGTCCACATTCTATCCTCGTACCATCGAGGCAACATCTATCCTTGTGTCATATAGAAATATATATACATGGTAGAAAATATTCTATTCTTGGAATACATGTTTGGGACATAGCATGCATATGTATGTCTAACATCAATGTGAAAGACCTCGATCGTGTTTGCTGACGTTACGTGTTTTCTCTTTTTGTTGAGAGATCGCCTTGTTTGAGGCTCGTTGATCATATTTGGGGCGTTGCATGCATGGAGAACTAACATGCATGTGAAAGATCTCGATGCATGTGTAATAAAATGCATGTTTTTAAAAGCAAGATATAGTGTTTCCTCAAGAAAAATTAATTTTATGAGAGATTGGGCGCACATGCAGAAAAGCTAGAACTTGAGTGATGCACCTGTGAATTCCATGCCGGGATGATAGATGGCAGCCGATCCGCAAACTCGGTCATTAGATCAGTAGTCGCCGGAGAGCAGCTTGCGGCCGACCTCGAAGGAGACGAAGGCGTCAATGCACGCATAGCTGATATGCTTGCCGGAGAGATTGTATGCGGCCCAATGGCTCGTCCTCACCCGGTAAGGCTTCTCCATGTCGGTGCCCATCACGGTACTCGCGATGTCCTTCAGCCCCGCGCGGTGGAGGCTCAGGCGATACATCTCCTCCGTCGTGAGCTCGGCCAGGTCCACGGTTTTGACCACCTTCAGCTGCCAGTCCTTCCAAAGTCTGACGGCGTGACTCTCCATGCCCATGCCGACAAAGCGGTAGTAGGAATCGCCGAGGAAATCTTCTAGCTCGTCGGGGAATTAGTCAGCATGGATGAGCTAGAATATGAGGCAGCAGCGACCGACGTAGAGCTGCAAAACAGTGACGGGGTTCTGGTCGGCGGAGTAGCTGGGGCGCCACTCGACGTCGACCCCAACGACGAGCTTGTGAAGGCGCCGACAGTGGACAGAGAGGACCTCGTCGAGCCAGTCCTCCACGGCCTTGCCAGTGGACATAACGGTGGTGGTGATCCCATCTTACTAGAACATCACGTTGTACATCTAAGTCCCCGCCATTGGGTCCTCTCTCATTGTCGTCCCTACGGTTGCCATCTGCGGTGGTGCGGCGCAACTTCTCTCTTGTGCAAATCTTCATCTACACCTTTAGTTTTGATTTTAATTGGAAATGGACCTGGATATATAACTAATGTAGTTACTATATGAGCGGAGGAGTTTCTGAATTTTACGGGCCCGAGCCTGGAGTAAAGAGAGTAATGAAGAATTTTGAATCTGATATACTCTTTCTAATTTTTAATTCTTATCGTTGTGACCACAAGTTGCATTGTCTCAACCAAACACCACGTACAACAACAACATATCTTAGGGGCCCACCCACTGGGTATGCCGGGTGGGCCATGGGATACCCTGGGTCCAACCACCAGAGAGTAGCTAGTGTGAATGCATGCTGGAGAGATCAGCGGAATCGGGAACTGGCCAATGAAGATGGAAGTCAGTAGTCTCACGGTTCCTGTATCAAAATGCGTGCCATCATTTTTCTTCTTCCCATTTTTCTTATACGTATTATTTTTCCATCAATCTTCTAGCCCTCCTTTATTTGAAGTTGTACGGTTGCATCAGGATACGTGGCCGGCGTGAGGCGAGAGTCATGTTTGCAACACCAGGCGGAATGTCGTAGAGAGATGTTGCTCCCCTTGTTGAATTTGATGATGTTGAGGATCGGATGTGGCGCACGTGTTTTCACAAGTGTGTTCAATTGTTCCTAAAATCTGAACATGTAAGCGGCTAGCGCCTACGGTTGTCGTTTCTTCGAAAGGACGAGTACAACATGGCTGGAAATTATATTGTACTGTGAAGGCATGCGATTAATTTGATGAACCGCATACGTAGTGAGCTGTTCCTAGATGGTATTCTATCCTCGAACCCTCGAGGGAACATTCTTCATGTCAAACATGAACGATGAGAGTGAGGACGGCGCTCGGTCATGGACGGCGCTTTGTTAATATGGGCTAAAGTTTTTTTAGACAATGGAAATAATTAAACCAGGCAACGACTGCTGTGCAATCTGACTCTAGTGCAAGCATGCAATCCGCATCTCAAGATGGCTACCATTTTAAACATAGATCCTTCCTTTTACACAGACAGGTGGAAGGATTTATGTGTAAAATGTTAGCCACCCTTGGTTGTACGTCAAATGGCTGAGATTTGCGGATTGCACGCTTGCACAAGAGTCCAGATTGCATAGTAGTCATTGCCATTAAACAAACCCTTTCCTCAGTATAGATTACGGCCACATTGATACACCAAGTTGTGAAGATCAACAACAAAAGACTCAACTTGAGACACTATGGAAAGTAAATACCTGATACATTTTATGACAAACTAGTGAAAGTAAAGCATCCAATACATTTTATTATTATGGAAGTCTATAACTAAGACTCAATCCAAATTGGGCAAAAACTTTGATGATCTTGACATCTAGTATGTCTTTGCAAGCCATCTGAATCAAGTCTTTTTTGTCTTCACTCTTTTGCAATGACGCTCACGAGCATTTAAACTGGGCTAAAGTTGATACTCTAGAAATAGTTGTTGCGTTTTTTGTGATTTACTACGTACTTTGCTATTTGATTGCTCATTATGTTGGATCCGTGTTGGGTTTGAACATACAGATTGGGCTTCTCCCTGCTAGTGCTGTAAGATAAACTAGGTGGTAGTCACTTTCTGGATCTCCAACTCAATAGAGTTGGAAGTGGAAATATATTCTATTCTAAAAAATAAAAAGGATAAATAGTGCACTAGTTTATCGTTAGAACAACAACATTAGAACTATTTTTGCACACCAATGAACAGCAAAATAAAGTTTATTACCTTAAGACGATACATTACAAACAAGAAAAAAGAAAAACACAAAATACAAACAAGAAAAGAAAAACAACAAAACTATGAACAAGAGAAAAAAACTACTTCTCCTCCACCTACTTCTCCTTCTCCTCCTCCTCCACCTCCTTGGGCTCCTGGCAGGGCGGGGGCACCTCCCGCGGTGGAGACGGGAAGCCCAGTTTCCTGGACATCGGTGCCACTAGGTTGTCGCGGTCGACAACACCGAGCTCGTCCGCCAGCGTCTCCCAGAGGACGTCGAGGTGACCAACCAAGTGTGTCATGCCGAATACGTAGTGGCCCGTGGTCCCCATTGCAGCATACTCTAGAAGGGGACCAAGCCCAAGGTGACGCATGGAGCGCGATGTATCCATCTTTCAGAGAGCCCACTCCTTGTCCAAGGGAGGGGGAGTCCAATCGGGGACGCTTCCCCTTGGCGTCCTTCAGCGGGCTTGGCGACGGCATTTTCTTGTCAGCCATGGTGTTCTTGTCACGTTTTTGGGAAGAGAGGAAGAGTGGTTGTGCGGAGAAGACCATGGCGTGCCCGGGTGATCTTATAGCGTAGTAGCAGCCTGAATGTTCATCTCTCGACGCGCGCAGTAGTGGTGATGGGACGTGGAGCGGTTCCAATTGAATTCAAATATGTGCATGCGCGGCGCGCGTTTAAGGAGCCTCAGTAACTGGCGCGCACGTAAGCTCGGTGCGCCTGGTCGCATCAGCTGCCTGTACAAATGGCTACGGCTTCAAGGACCAAACCTTATGCGGCAAACAGCAACGTGTAATACTTCCTCCGCCCCAACTCAAATCTATTTCTGTTTTGGTCAAACTTACATTTGACAAATGATTTATATGGAATTTATTAACTTCAATAACATGTAGTACTAGATTGTATATTATGGAAATATTTTCATGGTGAATCTAAAAGTACAATTCTTGTATTGTTAAAACAAATCAAAATTACGTAAATCATTGTTCAAAGATAGATTTAACGAAACCTAAGGCTAACTTTGGATAAGGAATTGAAAACACAGGAATAGGAAGAACATAGAATTGAGGCTCCCTTTGGATTGAAGGAATTGAAAAATGCGGGAATAGGAAAAACATAGGAATTGAAATTTTATGTTTTTGCAATCCTATAGGAATTGAAAATATAGGAATGAGATGAGAAGCCCTTTGGCAGCATCATAGGAAAAACAAAGGAACCTGCAACATGAGCCAGGAAAGAAAAGAGGTCCAAGCTCATGTTATGTTTCCTACAAAATTTAGCAAAGGAATCCATTCCAATAGAAACTACCCTTTGTTTTTCCCGTGAGCCAAATGGTCATGTAGGAAAAAATCCTTTACAAATCCCATCCTTCAAAATTCCTTTGCCATTCCTTCAATCCAAAGGGAGCCTAAAATAGAGTTGACATGGGACACACAACGGATCGGAGGTTATAGTGCACCGGCACACCCGGACCATACGTGTACCCGGCCAGCCGTGTAGCTTCGCTTTATATTTTGTTCCCTAGGCTTAAAAGTTTCCTCATCCTCCCTATTTGCTCTGTTTGCTCTTCCCTAGGCTTAAAATTTTTATATTTTATAATATTTTTACATATGTAATATGCACATAGGATATATCACTTGATAGTTTTGCAAGAAAAAACATGGTGGAGAAATTTGTATATCCCATGCTACTATGTAAATCCACCCGAATTAATTATCTAGTTACTTTTTAAGATGATAAAAAATTATTATCTTTTTCTAAGTGAGGTGGCCGGGGTAGATTGGCATAATAGCTTATGTGGCATGCCACGGTTGTGTGAAGTCAAGGGACTAAATAATTGACCCATTTGAAAGTTCAAGGACCAAAAACTGAGTTTTGATTGATAGTTTGAGGATGAAGTTGAGCTTGCGAGCTTGATGAGCACCGTCATTGTTTTGAGCAGTGATTAGTTTATGGCATCATCAAATCTGGAGTAATTTTTCTAGATCATTTGGGGCTGAAAAATTAGTTAACACGCTATATATGAGGAGAAAGATTAGTATATGCTACCTTTTGCTTGTGTTGAATAACCCTGCGCCGTGGACAACATATCCGACACTTCATTCTGGTCGCCAAGATCATCGTGCCCCAAGTCATCTGGGGCAGCAGGCGGAGGACCTTGAGCATCGAGATAAGGACCAGGCACGGAATCATTGGTCAAAGGTAAGTTTGACCAAAGCTAAAAATAGAGTTGAGTTAGGACAGAGGGGGAGTACTTTTTACAAACCGCTTTGCAGGCCCCGCTACGGGCGACCTCCTACCTCCTGACAACTCCAGCGGCTAAAGTAGCGTACAGCTACACTTTAGAAGCCATAAATCCAGTGCTCGTCTTTTTTTTAGCCCAGTTTGCATCAAAGGAAACTCACGCGACAGTTTAAAGGAATGGAATCCTCCGGAAGGGAAAGACATTCATACGAGTTTTGATAGTAGCATCCCAAACGGTGCACTTTAGAAGCCATAACCATCACTGCGCGCGTCTCATTGTCTTCTCTACGCGTACTAATAAAGACACACCATCCTCTTCTCCACAACACACACAAACCATCCTCTTCTCCGCGCGTACTCTTCCTCTTCGTCTTCGTCGCGCACGCCCTCATTGGTGCCCTTCGAAGCCCATGGAGTTCCCCTTGCCGCACGATATTGTGGTCCTTATCGCGGGGTGGGTCCCCGCAACCTCCCCGCAACCCATGGACGACCTCTCCAGTTTGCGCGCCACCTGCAAGGCCATGCACGCGGCATGCCAGGATCGCGCTGTGGGCAGGCGCGTGGCGCTGGAGCGGGAGAGCATCTGGAAGCTTAACGGGAGCTACGACACCCTCCTGGAGCGTCTGGCAATCGTCGGCAACCCTCATGCATGCTACATCACGGGGTTCGACCTCATCCTCCTGGATAGTCGTGCGTAGTCGGGCACCCAGTTCCTTGCCCGTGTGGCCGCGAAAGGCCACATGGTGGCAGCCTACATCCTCGCTATGCTCCGCTACGACGCCTACCGCAGGGCCTGCGATGCCTTCTAGTATATCCGGTAGGTTGAAGGTGAGGCCCACATCGGCTACAACGCGGCCGGGTCCGTTGCGATAACA
The DNA here is from genome assembly GCA_036927565.1 of Tuctoria greenei. Taxonomy (NCBI): domain Eukaryota; kingdom Viridiplantae; phylum Streptophyta; class Magnoliopsida; order Poales; family Poaceae; genus Tuctoria; species Tuctoria greenei. The sequence continues at coordinate 86,558,990 of JAYESD010000005.1, read as the reverse complement.
TGGACCAACAGGGAGTGCTGCCGGTATCGGCATGAAGCAATGAAGAGTATCGATTGTGTCATCTGGAGGTTCCTGGGCAGGCCTCGTATGAAAGCACCGCCAGTGGTGGTGCCCAACATTGACGATGACGCTTGGGGCTGCTCAATAGGAGGGAACCAGGGAACTGCTCGCTACAGCAAGCAAGGTACATGGGAGGAGTGGAGAGTCTTCAGTACTCAGAATTGTAGGATTAAGCACGAGCATGACCAGTTCTACCATCAGGCGTTGTACTCTATGGTTTATATTCCCTCCATTCCCTTTTGGATGCACATCTAGTTCTCCCAACGCCAATTAAAAGAGAACAAAGGGAGTATATAAAATAGACTTGTATGTTTCCCCTATGCCCCCTCGTCTCTGATGAATGTTGCACTTGTTGTGTTTCCCCTATACGCACTCTTCTTTTGTTTAGCCCCATTTGCATCAAAGGAAACTCACGGGACAATTTAAACAAATGGTTTCTTCTGGAAATGAAATACATTCAATCATACAGTAGTTTGGAACAAAGGAAATCAATGTTCCCTTCCGAAGGAAATACATTCGACGTGGGAATTTGCTCGGACTAAAGCATCTCTCTCCAGTTTATTTCTTAACTCGTACTACATGCCAATTCCATGGGGATGTGCACCGTAAGTAACTAGTACATGCATTCTTGCCTGATCTTGGATGTACACTGCTATCTGGTCCATAAATTCATTTTACTTAGTACCTCATCTGTGACTGCAACCACATATTCCTCACTTTTCTTCGCGATTTCGATGGATATGTGGCACAGAGGACCACCATCTTTTGGGATCATCAGCTGTGGACAAAACCGACAGGGGTCGATGTTGAAGTTTGCCATTAATGAGCGATGAGACACGGGAAACAAATCTGCCTGAGGGGAACAAATGGTGTAGTACTACTTTAGTATTTGGAAGTTGCGGTTTCTTGGGAGTCTTCGGAGTATTAGATGGGGGTCGCGCGCATGATGGTTCGGCTTCCGACAGTGGCGGATTCCACATCCTCTGCAGTACTGCAGGTGCAATAAGGGTGGCTGACATGTGAACCCATAGCCTATGGGACCCACGCCTCTCGCATGCACTGATGGGACGCGCGAAGTAGTGGAACCGCTCCGTTTTCAACATCAGCACAAGAATAATATCCTGTCATCATTAGAGGTAGCATACTATGCTTGACAGTAATCTGCGCCAAACATTTGCTGTTTTACAGTACTACCTATCTTTTTCTAACATTTTTCTCGTCCTTTCTTTTGTTTTCTCTCTGTTCATTATCTCCACTTTTCATTCCAGTCGTCACTAATCGACAAAACTAGGTGTTACATAATCCCCAATAAACACAAAATAAACTAATTGGCACATCTAGTCCGCATCAGTTTCCTTGAAGCAGTGGTAATAACTTATTATCGCGTATAGGAGTAGTCGTAATGATTACACCGCGTATAGGGCATAGGGTCAGTGGTACGTTGGAGTTCTACCTATCTTTTTCTAACATTTTTCTCGTCCTTTCTTTTCTTTTCTCTCTGTTGATTGTATCCACTTTTATTTCCAGTCGTCACTACATGTTAGTACTGTATACTACTACTTTACACACCGCTTTGCAGGCCCCGCTGCATCGATCTCCTGGCTCCTCGAGCGGCTAAAGTATCGTACAGACCTCTTTAGAGGCCACCGTCGGTGTGGAGGTCGTTTATTAACAGAGAATACAGATATAACAGATAGTTCACTAAACAACAGATAGAAAACAAAATAACAGATAGAAAACAAAATAACAGATAGAACAGACGAACAACATTGAGTTCATTATCATAAAACATTACTCCCTCCTTCCTATATTACTTGTCGTTAGAACAAGTTTTTTTTAGTTCATATTTAAAGTAGAAAACTTGTCCTAATTATTAACGACAAGTAATATGAGAAGGAGGAAGTACAAAACATGAAAAACAGCATCACGAAACAAGAAAAAATAAAACATCACAAAAACAAGAAGAGAAAAACATCGCCACTGGATTAATCTGTGTTAAAAGATTTCCTGTTTTAAAGGTTGGTTCAACTAGAATGTAATCAGATGTTTGGTGCAATCGTGCAATCAACCATCTTTAATCGTTGGATCGATCTACATTACGGTCTTTGAATCTTTTTATTTAACCCCCTCCACCAGGTGGAGGGGTGGTGGTGGTGGTGGAAGGGGTTAAATGAAAAGATGTAATAACAGTAAGATGTAGATCCAACGGATGAAAATCTTTTATTACACGATTGTATAAAACTTTAATTGCATGTATGGCTGTCAACAAGTCGAACTCGAGTGAGTTTGTTTCTATCATATATAAAAATTGTGTCCCAGAGAACATTTTTAATAGAATTATATAGTTTAGTTAATCATACGTACATATCATAGATGACAACAACAAATGAGCTTACTCGAACTTTTCAAGCTTGAGCTCATCAAGCTGGCAATACTCAACTTCATCCTCAAACTTTCAATCAAAACTAAGTTTGGTCCTTGAACTTTCAAATGGGTCAATTATTTAGTCCATCAACTTCAAAAAACCGTTTCACTTTCATCCTTAGTTTGAGTTGGACATCCACATTGGCATGCCACATAAGCTATTATGCCATGTACATCATCTACCCGGGCCACCTCACTTAGAGAAAGATAATAATTTTTATCAACTTAAAAAATAACTAGCTAATTAATTTAGGTGGATATACGTAGTTGCATGGGATATACATATTTCTCTTCCATTTTATTTTTTTTTCAAAACCATCAAGTGATATATTCTATGTCATATTACATATGTAAAAATATTGTACAATATAAAACTTTTAAGCCTAGGGAAGAGCAAACAGAGCAAAAACAGAGAGCAAGAGCAAACTTCTAAGCCTAGGGAACAAAATATAAAATGAAGCTACGCGGCTGGCCAGGTACACGTACAGTCCGAGCTGGTGTGTTGGTGCACCTTAACCCCCGTGGTTCGTCCGCGGTGGTTGTTGGGAAGACCCTTGCAGGCAAACGAGGATCGCCTGACGTGGCGAATTTTATTGCATCCCATTTTCAAGAGTCTTTTTAAATATGGTATTTTCTCATTAATCATTGCAGTCGGTCTATACGACACTTCATGCTCTATATGGTATTTTCTTATTAATTATTGTACTTCATGCTAATGCAAACAAGAAGCAATTAACATAAAAACTCTTGAGTTCTTGTCAAGTTTACAAAATGAAATCATCAGAACCCTCCCTAATATCATCGATAGTTAATGTGTTTTTAATCCTGTTAATTTGTTATAGAAGTTTGTTTTATTTAGATGTTTGAAGTATGCGTCATTATATGCATGTAAACTCTTTATCATGTTGAGTCAAGCAGGCAAGAGTTTAAGAAACGATTTGACTGGACCCCTTAGTTGGATAGCTTGGAAGTACAACTGTCGGATCAAACAAACGGTGCATGCAGTCTTTACTGCATGCATGCAGTAAAATGTCGCTACGTCAGGCGATTCTGGTCCAGGCAGGTACGCTCCGATTACTGTCCTCCAACTCCATCCAGGCTTCCGATGACGCAGGCGGTTCACCACCAGACTGTAGAAAGGATAAGCGCACACACATGTAACAGTCATTGTTGACTGCGTAGATCTAACGTCATTTTTTGACTATGTTGGCCTACGTTTAGTCATTAACGCTAGCTTTTCAATCTGTGTAGTGCGAAAGGGTTTAGTTTTGGTTTCACACTACACTAGCTAGCCTATATAAAGTTTATCTGTGTTCCCTGATGAATACACAACAAACATTCTCCATACAGAATAGTCTCGAGACCAGTAATCTTTCCCTGCATTCTTCCGCTTTCTTCTGCCATGACGTCGAGTCAAAAACCAGCAAATCCTCGGGGTGATGAGCGTAATGCAAGTTTCTTGCTGAGAAACTGACCGAGGGGGCGGGCCTCGGCCATGCATGTTTCACAATAAGGATGTTCCCTCGAGGGTTTGAGGATAAAAGGTACTCCTCCATTCCACAATAATTGTCGTCTTGGACAAGATTTTTAGTTCACTTTGAACTAAAAATGAACTAAAAATCTTGTCCAAAATGACAATGTTATTGGAAGGAGGGAGTATACCATCTAGGCAGCCAGTCGGAGGTTCGAAGGAAACTAGTGCACGGCTGGCCGGGTACACATACGGTACGGGTGTGCAGGTGTACCTTAACCCCCTGTCGTCCGTCCCCGATGGTTGTTGGGAAGAGCCTTGGAGGTATGCTCTGATTCCTGTCCTCCAACTCCATCTCTAGGTTTCCGATGACGCAGGCGATTCACCACCAAACAAACCAACAGAGCCTTGGTGTTGAGCGGCATGCAAGTTTTTTGATGAAAAACTGACTGCGGTCCTCGCAGTCAATTTTTCAACAAAAAACTTGCATGCCCCCCGCTTGCCTCCTCCCATTTGTACTCCCATGCGTACTCCCGTTGACGTGTCATCATCTTATTTGTTGTGAAGGTATAGTAGTTAAACTAAGCATTAATAAAGGGACCAATAACATTTTGACACATTAGCGGGTGGACGCATGGGAGGACAGAACGGGAGGCCCCGCAGTCAATTTTTCATCAAGAAACTTGTATGCCGCTGATCATCGAGGCTTTGCTGGTTTGTATGGTGGTGAACCGCATGCGTCATTGGAAACCTAGATGGAGTTGGAGGAAAGGAATCATAACATACCTGCAGGGGTCTTCCAACCACCACCGGGGACGCACGATGGGGGTTAAACACCGGCACACCCAGACCGTACATGTGTCGATGAAGATAGAACTCAACAATCTCACGGTTATGGATAGAAAAAAGGAAGAAGAAAAAGGATGGCACGTGTTTTGATCCATGAATCGTGAGACTGCTGACTTCCATTTTAATTGGCCAGTTCCCAATTCCGCTGAGTCATTGTTGTTGTACGCGGTGTTTGGTTGATACAATGCAACTTGTGGTCATAATGATAAGAACTAAAAAAGAGGAGTATATCAGATTAAAAATCTTCATTACGCTAGGTCGTATGATGGTCGGACACTCTCCAATCCACTTAGATTGAAGTGGATCCACTCGTACCCAAACGAGGAATTTTTTTTATGGATACTGTATGCATATCCAAGGTCGTGCATACTGTTCCAGATTTGTGTCATGTGTCCACATGAAAGGACGGATGAAGTCGTTGCATGACTGTGAAATGTGTCCATATGAACAAACGAGGTCCTATGATGGTTGACCATGATAGGGATAATGCCAGGATTAATTCCAGGAATTGTACCCTCTTCACTTGCATTCTATGCACCACCTGGGCCCAGGTTGTGCACTGGTCACCTGGCATTTTTCCTACATTTGCCCCTGCGCGCTGTGTCCGTAACAAATTTGTGCGAGCGATTTTGACAAGCTGTGAATGATTTGTCCCACCTCAGAAAGTTGAGCTCGTTGCAACGAGAATATAAGGCAACACGCTCTATTGTAGTCAGACATCCGATTGAAAAAAAGATGTCGTACAAGACTTCTGCACGCTCTGTTCGACATCGTCTGCTCGCCCGGTCGAAGTCAAACGGAATGTGTAGGAGGCGTGTACAGGGCGGATGTTTTTTATATAAAGCCCTGGGCCCTTTCTGTGTCAAATTAAAAAACTACTAGTGAAGCCGATGGGACACGTTGAGCCGTTGCGATAATCGAGAGGGATGCAAACCGCGGTTTTTTATAAGAATAATTTTTCCCCGCATAAGCTGGGCCCTTTCCGTGTCAAATTAAAAATTTCTCCTTTTATAAAAAACATCTCCTTTAACGATGCCAAATTTTCCCCTTTAACCCACTTTGTGCGTGAATCGAATTGTGTGTACCTCCACACCGGGGGCGTCTAGAGTGCAGACAATGAACTCCAGAAAAGAAAAGAAAAGAAAAGTGGAGACAATGAACCCCAGAAAAGAAAAGAAGAGAAAAATGTTAGAAAAAAATAGGTACTACGTACGAGATTTAAGGTGAAAGAGCCTGGAGAACGAAACTCTAAAACAGGAAATCGATTGATGCAGATTAATCCAAGTCGTGATGTTGTGCTTCTGTTCATGTTTTTTTTATGTTTTTTCTTTTCACGTCTTGTCATGTTGTTTTCCTGCCAAAATCTGAATAGTTGCGATGTTATTATCGCGAGGACTGGAACAGCCGTGTATGCTTTATATTGATCGGAATACCACCCCATTGCTACATTAAATCATTTAAATAAAAAATTGCCAGATCCAGACGCGCCCCCGTAGATGGGCTCACGCGTCATGGGGACGAACACCAAGCGTCCCAGCGCAGTTTCGGCCCAGGAATACAAATTGACTCAGCGCAGTTTTAGCCCACGAATAACAAGCGGCCCAACACAATGTTGGGCCTACTCTGATAGCTTCACGTAAGCTTTGTCCTGGCTGCCTCCCAGCCGGACCCTTCGATTGACAATGGCCCCTCTCCCGATTGCACGAAACGAGCCTAAAGGAGCATCCGCCGGCCACCACGCTCTTGGAGGAGCATCCGTCGGCCGCCACGCTCTTGGAGGAGCATCCGCCGACCGCCACGCTCTTGGAAGAGCATCCGCCGTCCACCGGCGTGGAGGACCATCCGCCGGCCGCCGCACGTGGAGGAGCAACAATGCTAGGTACAATTGCTAACATAATGTTATTGTAGTTCTATCCTCTTACGGATACGCTGATTGAATTGTAGGAAGTGATGTCAGAAGATAAGACATGGATGGGAAAAGACAGGCGTACGAAGGAGTGGGAGGATGGAATGAAGTCATTTTAAATTTAGCATTTCAGGGCACTCGTTAAGAAGAAACTAAGCCATGTCCTTGCACGAAATGTCGTAATATTTGTCACTTGACACGCAAGGAAGTTCATCTTCACTTGCTTCGTAATGGGATGTCATTTTATTATACTTGTTGGGTACACCATGGAGAAAAACGAGTTGAGAAAAATATTGCTGAGTAATCAGCAAATAATAAGGATATAATTTCTGATGATGCTGCTATGGAAAATATGTTGTCCAGTCTACTTAGAAGCACTGATCATGATGGCACTTCAGCAGATATCGATGGTCCAGTAAATGCTATAAACCAGCAGGAGTTAACTGGGTGTGCAAAAGCATTCTATGACTTATTAAATGATGCCAAAAAAGAGTTGTATCCTGGTTGTGAGAAGGTGACCCAATTATCCTTCATTGTCAAGTTGTACCAGATAAAGTGTTTAACTGGTTCGAGCAAAAAAGAGTGTGAGTTGATCCTTGAACTATTCCCATATGTGCTTCCAGAGGGCCATTGCATTCCTAATACACTTGATAAAGTTCAGAAGGTTGTTCGTGACCTCGGGCTGAGCTACGAAAAGATCGATGCATGTGTCAATGACTGTGTGTTATTCCGAAAGGACTATTCTCTGCTGGATCGATGCCCAAAATGGTGAATTAAGATGGAAAAACAGTACTGGTGGGGATGCAAGAGAGGCTTTACCTTGTGGAAAAGCCAAGAAGCTTGTAGCACGCAAGATTCTACGATACTTCCCTCTTATTCCCCGTCTTCAGAGGTTTTATATGGCAGAATCAACGGCATCAAACATGCGCTGGCACAAAGAAGAACATACTGATGATGGAATATTACGCCATCTTGCATATTCGAAAGCATGGAAGCATTTTGATAGCATTCACCCATAAGACTTGCGCTAGCATCTGATGGTTTCAATCCTTTTGGAGTAGTGAATATTTCTTACACTACATGGCCTGTGATTCTAATCCCTTATAATCTACCACCTTGGTTGTGTAGGAAGTAGCCTTATTGGTTGATGTCAATGATAATTCCTAGGCCAAAGTCACCTGGAAACAACATTGATGTGTATATGCAACCTTTGATTCATGAGCTATTGAAATTATGGTCTGATAGTGTTGAAACATACGACAGTTCAATGAAAGAGACATTTCTCATGCGAGCTTCTATATTGTGGACAATAAATGATTTTCTAGCATATGCAAAGCTATGTGGATGGAGCACAAAAGGTAGGCTAGCATGTCCATACTTCCATGTAAACACTGACGCCTTGTGGTTGAATCATGGACGAAAGTATTTCTACGTGGGTCATCATCGTTTCCTACTTCAGGATCACAAAAGGTGGAATGATAGATGTTGACACTAGTCTTTCTCAATTTAAGTATGAGGCTTACATTCTAGCCACTCAAGCAGAACAAGATTTTTACGTTCGATGTGTGAAGAAACCTAAATGGGCTACAGTTGTTAAAACGAAGCCATGGAACCTTTTTGCCATGCCCCCTGGAGATAGTGAAAATAATGTCACGAAGACGATGGAGGCTGAGACATTTGATGATCGACGACTTAATGATATAAATGAGGATAGGACCGCATGGGATAAAAATGACATTGAGGGAGCAATCGGTGATGCTTCCGCTCTTTTAAATGAACATGACAACGATGACGGTGATACATATATCAATGATGGAATTGTACCTCCTATATTGGGAGAGGGCAGCGAAGATGATGATTTTTTTATATAAGTGCTATGTTAGCTAGCTGTACGTGAACTATTTGATTTTCTTTTGAAAATATAGAAGCCGCTATTCTTTTTAGAAGCAAGCATAGAAGCAAGCCAATATTGAATCGTGGTGAATCGTGGCAAAAGTTCATAATGCAACGATTGTGATCCGTAATGATAGATCCTAACGCCACGAACTGGTGAATCATGGTAAAAGTTCGTAATGCAATGATTGTGTTCTGTGGCGATAGATCCTAACACCACGAACTGGTGAATCGTGGCGAAAGTTCCCAATGCAACAACTGTGACGTTCGATCCTATCGCCACGAACTAGTGAATCATTGCAAAAGTTCCGAATGCAACAATTGTGTTTTCGTGGCGACAGATCCTAATGCCACGAACTGGTGAATCATGGAAATAGATCCTAATGCAACAATTTTGTTCTGTGGTGATAGATCCTAATGCCATGAACTTGTAATTCGTGGACACAGATCCTAATACAACAATAGTGTTTCGTGGCGATAGATCCTATCGCCACAAACCAGTGATCCGTGGCAACAGATCCCAATACAACTATTGTGTTTCGTGGCGATAGATCCTATCGCCACGAACTGGTGAATCGTGGCAAAAGTTCCTAATGCAACATTTGTGCTTCGGGGCGATAGAACCTAATGCCATGAACTAGTGAATCGTGGCAAAAATTCCTAATGCAATGATTATGTTCCGTGGCGATAGATCCAAATGCCACAAACCGATATTTCGTGGCAACAGATCCTAATGCAACGATTGTGTTTCGAACTGGTGAAGCATGGCAAAAGTTCCTAATGCAACGATTGTGTTCTGTGGCGATAGATGCTAAGGCCACGAACTAGTGAAGCATGGCAATAGATCCTAATGCAATGATCGTGTTTCATGGCGATAGATGCTAACGACACAAACTAGTGAATTGTGGCAACATATCCTAATGCAACGATCGTGTTCTGTGGCGATAGATGATAATGCCACAAACTAGTGAATTTTGTGGCGATAGATCCTAATGCCACAAACTATTGAATCATAGCAACAGATCCTAATGCAATGATCATGTTCCATGGCGATAGATGCTAATGCCACGAACTAGTGAATCGTGGCAATAGATTCATGGTGATAGATCCTAATGGCACGAACTAGTGAATTGTGGCAACAGATCCGAATGCAACGATCGTGTTCCATGGCGATAGATACTAATTCTACGAACTAGTGAATCATGGCAAAAGACCAAGCTTACTGCAACAATTTAGTATTCGTTGCAGTACAATTGTTGCAACAGGGCGGAATCCTTGGAGTGTGTACCACGTGTTTAGAGATCCAAAGATCAAAGTTTTAACGTGAGGCTTGGATCTTGGCAATTAGGTCTTGATGGAGATGAGTTGATGAAGAACTGGAATGAAAAACGTCAATTGTCGAGGAATCGATGAATATTGATCTTGACTAGTCCTTCTTCGTGTTTCTCTCCTCCTCCTTGCCTCTAGACTTGATCTTGACGACGGCACAATGCAAAAGTGGCAGCAAGAGGTTTTCAAATTGATGGAGAGGTGAGGGGGTATTGGGTTGTTTATATAGGATGGAGAGGTTAGGGTTTTGGGGTGGATTCCAAGTGGAATTCGGTAGGGGGACGGGTAAGGGCTGAGGTGGGGTCCACTTGGGCCCCTCTGAGGTTGGGCACCAAGTTCTTGGGCCCAAATTAGGCAATTACCCAAAAAAAATCATGGAGAAAAAATAATCCGAGTTGGTTTCCGAAGGTCGGACTAGTCCGCAATAGGGACCGGACAAGTCCATTTGACAACAGAGGAAAAATTGGACTAGTCCGGTGTATAAAGACGGACAAGTCCATGGTTCAAAGAAAAAGGTTTTCCAGGTTGAGATTCTGGATACAATCAGACTAGTCTGCTCGAAATCAGACAAGTCCGAACAACATCAAAGCCATCAACGGACTAGTCCACACCCTGTGCCAGACAAGTCCAGACTCTGAAGAAACAGAATTTTCTGAGTCAGAAAGGTATCACCGGACTAGTCCAGTACAGAGGCCGGAAAAGTTCGTACACTGACAGACTGAAACTTCCATATTAATCCTAAATTAATTTTAATCTTGTTCCTTTTTTACATGGCTTAATGTTAAACATGTATGAGGATGTATGCAATGCATTATGCATGAAAATGAGGGTGTTACACTTACATTCTAGCCACCAAGAAAAACAAGTTTTTTATGTTCGAAGTGTGAAGCAACCTAAATGGGCTACAATCAATAAAACGAAGCCATGAAACCTTTTTGCCATGCCCCCTAGAGACAATGAAAATAATGTCACCGAGACGATGGAGGTTGAGACATTTGATGATCGACGACTTACTGATATCAATATGCCACACATAAATGAGTATAGGACCGCATGGGCTTTGAATGACATTGAGGGAGCAACCGGTGATGGTTCCGCTCTTCAAGTGAGAACATGTGATTAGTTTGAGGCACAAAGAGTTCCATCAAAAAATGGAGATGATGATGACTACGATGATGATACATATATCAATGATGGTATTATACCTCCAATATTGGGGGGGGGGGGGGGGGGGGGACAACAGCGAAGATGATGGTTTTTCATATAAGTACTGTGTGAGCTAGCTGTATGTGAACTATTTGTTTTTTTTTTTTGAAAAGATAGAAGTCGCTCTTCTATTTAGCAGCAATCTTAGAAGCAAGTCAATATTAAATAATCCCACCTCTTTAGAAGATACCGAGAATTTGAAATGACGCTCCTGCGGAAATTCCTAATGCAACAAACTAGTGATTCCTGGCAACAGATCCTAATGCAACGAGTGGGTTCTATGGCGATAGGTGCTAAGGCCACAAACTAGTACAATCGTGGCAACAGATCCTAATGCAACGTTTGTACAAGAAAAATGGAGACGCGCTTAATTAGCAGCGAAGTGCGTTTCTTATATGAAAAGCACGTCCTCCCTACTACATCTCCTTTTAGCTTCGTGATTTTCTACATTTTACTTCGGTTCATTGTTAATATCACACATCACTAAACTTAGAGCACATTCACTTGATAGCTGAATCATTCACTTGTCTAGAAAATAAACAAATCTGTCCTTATGATTCCTGAGGAACACGATGAACACACCACACATTCATTCGTTCACACAGTGGCCAATGTTTTGTAATATATCGTGAGGCCAACAATTGTGTTCCGTGACGATAGATCCTAACGACACGAACTGGTGAATCGAGGCAACAGATCCTAATGCAACGATTGTGTTTCGTGGCGATATATCCTAATGCCATGAACAAGTGAATCGTGGCAAATGTTTCTAATGCAACGATTGTGTTCCGTGGTGATAGATCCTAATGCCACAAACTCGTGAATCGTGGCAAAAGTTCCTAATGCAATGATTGTGTTTCATGCCGATAGATCCTAATGCCACGAACTGGTGAATCGTGGCAAAAGTTCCCAATGCAACGATCGTATTCCGTGGTGATAGATCCTAATGCCACAAACTGGTAATTGTGGCAAAAGTTCCTAATGCAACGATTCTGTTCTGTGGCGAATGATCCTAAGGCCACGAACTGGTGAATTGTTGCAAAAGTTCCTAATGCAACAATTGTGTTTGATGGCAATATATTCTAATGCCACAAACAGGTGAATCGTGGCAAAAGTTCCTTATACAACAATTGTGTTTTGTGGCGATAGATCTTAGCGGCACGAACTGGTGAATCGTCGCAAAAGTTCCCAATGCAACGATCATATTTCGTGGCGATAGATCCTAATGCCACGAACTAGTAATTCATGGCAAGAGTTCCTAATGCAACGATTCTGTTTCGTGGCGATAGATCCTAATGCCACAAACTGGTAATTCATGGCAAAAGTTCCTAATGCGAAGATTCTGTTCCGTGGCGATAGATCCTAACGCCGCAAACCAGTAATTTGTGGCATCAGATCCTAATGCTACGGTCGTGTTTCGTGGCGATAGATCCTAATGCCACAAATCGGTAATTCATGGCATCAGATCCTAATGCAATGATTGTGTGCCGTGGCAATAGATCCTAATGCCACGAACTAGTGAATCGTGTCAACAGATCCTAATGCGACGATCGTGTTCCGTGGCGATAGATGCTAATGCCACGAACTAGTGAATCGTGGCAACAGATCCTAATGCAATGATCGTGTTCCATGGCGATAGATGCTAATGCTACGAACTAGTGAATCGTGGCAATAGATTCATGGCGATAGATCCTAATGCCACGAACTAGTGAATCATGGCAACAGATCCAAATGCAACAATCGTATTCTGTGGTGATAGATGCTAATGCCACGAACTAGTGAATCATTGCGATAGATCCTAATACCACAAACTAGTGAATCGTGACAACAAATCCTAATGCAACAATTGTATTCCGTGGCGATTGATGCTAATGCCACGAACTAGTGAATCATGGCAAAAGACCAAGCTTACTGCAATGATTTAGTATTTGTTGCAGTACAATTATTGCAATAGGGTCGAATCGTTGTAGTGACACTAGCAACAACATACACATCATAAAACGAGAAACGCGTCTCCTGCATATCTTGACCCGCAAATACCAGCGATATCTTATCTTCAAATGCCGAGCGGTCAAAAAAATGTTGTTCAATATTTTGTCAAGCCATTGAAACACTACAATGACAAGGAGCTCCTAGTCATACCGTTCAACCCGGTTAACCATTGGTTAACCATAGAAATTTCTACAAAGTAGGACCATGTCTGGTATTGTGACTCAAAGCCGAGGGATGAAAAAACTGGCGAGAAAACAACCCATAATTTGGTTGATATCTCTTCCTTTATTGACGAGTAAGTTCCTTCTTCACTTTAGTTTTTGACTATTTCTTCATTGCACGATAATTTTACACTAATAGTGAATGTTTTTTTCTAGGGCTTCTTGACAAGTAAAAGAAAAACGTCGACAACTTAACATCATAATGCATTCGACGTCCCACAATAAGCTTCGAGCAACACGTGCGGCTTCCATGTCTTCTTACACATGGTTTTATTTGGAGAGCAGCGTAATTGCAATGTATATGTATCTGCATTTATTTTAGTTTATTACTAATCTTTTGCTAAATCTCATTTTATCGTGTGGCAGGACTACGTACGCTTAAGGTCGTAGCCTCGAGCACATTAGAGACATACTATGCATGTTCATTATTTTTGAAATCACTGATCCAAAGGGAGAATTTCATTACAAACTACAGGATTAGATGACAATTATTATTTGTGTAATTAGTTACTTGTTAAGAAGGATGAACAGGAGAATTCTTTGTGTATTAGTTACTTGGTATATAAACTGAATGAATAGGAGTGCATTATTCGTGTAAATAGTTACTTGGTAACCGCGATTGACACTTTGTTAATATTTGATTGGTCAATGTTGTGATCTCCATTTGGCTATACATATGTTTCTATATGTGTATATTGTTGACATTGGCAATGCGGCGACAAAATCAAATCATGGCTAGCTACAGGATGCAGCCGACAACTATGATAATCAAGGGTGGGGGGCACCTAATAGGAGACGTCCGTCTAACGGAGTACGTCTCCCTATTATTTATGCAGTGACCCTGCCAGTAAAAAATCTGCGATGCGCTGTAACAAAGCTCATATCGAATTGCGTAAATAAAGGAGACCCGCTTCATTAAAGACTGTCTCAGATAAGTAAACAAATCCGCGACCCGCTTCCATAAAGCCCGTCTTGGATCAGTCAATAAATCTGCGACGCGCTCTCTCAGAGCTTGTCACGCATGTATGTTGATAGGCGACGCGCCCGCTGATCGTCTCCGATGACTCTATAATGCTCGTCTGGTATTACTCAAAGAAAGGAGACACACTATCTTTGAGCTTGTCCCGCACTTATGCTGATCGGTGACGAGCTTGCCTCTCGTCTTCGATGACTACGTAATGCGAGACCCGACGACGGAGACGCGCTATTTGTTCGCCTTTGTTCTTCTTGCGGGCTATGTGCCTTTCTCACGTAGTGTGCTCAAGTTATGCCCGTAATTGTTATGGATACAACCCTTGTATGGTCTACCCATTGTCTGTTTGTTTTTGTAATCCGATGCTCATTTATAAGTACAATAGTTGTTGCTTGCATAGCAAAGGTGACCTAATCTTTTACTGTAAAGAAAAGAAGTAATGAGTGTGAGACCTATGTGATGAATACATTGGCAATTATGTTGAACGTGAAGGTTTACATGCAAAGTTTTATACTTGACAAACACACTTCGCACAGTCTGAAATTTTGCTGCACGTGTTTTGCGTTTCCGAATGTCCATGCGTTTTGGAATGTCCGAACGTTTAGGAATGTCCGAACGTTTTGGAATGTTCAAACTTTTCTTGTATAATGCATAGCGGCTTTTTGGACTGTCCGAACTTTCTGTGTGCTGAAATAATCATGTGGCTTTTATGTTTTTAACTTGCAATGTTTCAAACTTGCTTTTAGCTTATGGAATGTTTGCTTAGTCTTCTCTTACTAAGTCTTTGATATGTTTTGGCTGATTATGGTGGTTAAACATTGCTATGGTTTGCAACATTCTTATGTGAGGTGCTCACGTAAGGTGTTGTGTTTTTAGGACTAACGAGAGTCAAGCCGATGACTTGGGCTCGCAAAGATTGGTTGTTTATTCATGTGAAGGTGTTGCTTGAGGTCAATACAAGGCTGGGGATGGGATCCATTGAACTAGTCTTAGGAAGAATATGAGGTTCAACAATCAAGTTCGGGAGGAATTGTGGTTGAGTTGATCGACAGGTCGCACAACATGTTTGGGTCAAGAACAATGCATATGAAGGTATCATGAATGTTGTTGGAAGCTGTTTGCACGTGTGCAAGGAGTGCATGGACGTGGCAACATGGTTCCAAGGCGCGATAAAGAGAAGCGGACGTAAAGAATTGGTCGAAAAGGTCCAACCGGCTGGATTATGCCTCAGGCTGCGGCTGAGGTGGTTATGGTTCGTTTTTGGAAAGTTTCGAGTTTGTTTCGTTTAGATTTCGTGTGGGTCACAAAATTGAGTTGTTTTAGGAATATATGGTACGTTCCTAAGTTGTTTTAAAGTCTTAATATTGCTTCTATATGCGTATAGAAGAGTCTTGAACAGTTATGGAAAGTTTTGGTTGAAATTGCGTAGGATTAGAGTCCTAGTTTTGGTTGAGTTTGCTTTAGGCCTGGTTATATAAGCAAGGGAGACCAGAGCTCATGGTAGATGACTTTGAGCTGTTCCTCTTGTATTTTGATCAATAAGAATTCATAGTTCAGAGGAGCTTTTGTGCCTTGTTCGTCCGACTTGTTTCAGACAAGTTTTTCTCGTTGAGTTTCTGCACAGGCTTTAGTGTTTTTATCATAACTCGAGTTTTATAGATCCAACTGACGTGATTCTTTTGGGTTGTATTCACAACTTGATTATGGCCTTGTTTGGCACAGCTTTTGCTGCAGTTTGTTCATAAAAATAAGCTGAGGGTGTGCCAAATAGAAAGCTTCTATAATAGCTTATTTGTTAAGCTGGTTTTCGAAATGAACTAAAAGTAGGGTAAAACAAGAAGCTACTTTCCACCAGCTTCTCAAATAAGCTTCTTTTGTAACAAGTTCCAGCAGTGCCAAACATGGCCTATATATCATCTATGAAAATTTCATGATCAACAGATTTGTGGTTTTTGATCTACTCGATTTTCTTTGCAGTATTGCAGATCTGGTTTTTACTCGGGTAGAATAGATTGACCTTTGTTCGATCTTTTGGTCATAACTTGAGTTTTTCTTGACGGATTTTTGTGACTCTTGTATCGTGTATTATTGACTTGATTCTCTATAATATCTACCACTTTTGTCATGGTTGAACACATTTATACAAGTTGCACATCCTCTTGATTCTTTATAATATCTACCACTTTTCTGCCGAGGGGTTTTTGTTGCTTCCGCTAAAAAAGTTTTAATCTACCATTCACCCCCTCTGGTAGATTTTCATGTGCTCTTCGATCCTACAATTGGTATCAGAGCCACAATGCTCTAATCTTTGTGATCTGCATGTATTTTGACTAACCATTATGGAGAAATACTCTGCAAAACATTGTGCATTCAATGGCATTGATTTTCAGGTTTGGAAGGCACGTATGGAGGATATCATCCAGGCACAAGGGCTTTGCAATATGGCAAAAGATGTACAATCCTTACGACGTGCCGCCAAATGATCAAGTCACATCTACGAACATGAGTGATTTCAACAACAACAACAACAACAACAAGGCGCGGAACTTGATCATACATGGATTGACTCAAAGCAACTTCGATCGTGTTGCACACCTCCAATATGCGTCTGATGTTTGGAAAGTTCTATGTGATTATAATGAAGGATCCAACACTATCAAGGAGGTAAGACAAGACATGTTCACGAAAGAATACATGCGCTTCAAGATGCAACCTGGTTAGTCAATCGATGACCTCTTTGGTCGCTTTAACAAAATTCTCAGCAACTTGCGTAGTGCTAATGTTTATTTTTCAGATGCTGAGAATGCTAGGCAATTACTAAGTGCATTAGACATGTCAATTTGGGAGATAAAAGTTACATCTATTTGTGACTTCGTTGTCATGAGTACAGTTACATTAGATGTGCTATATTCCAAGTTAAAAATCATGAAATTTACATAATCTCACGTACGAATCCCAACAAGTCTCTTGCATTTGTTTCACAACGTGATACACCTAGCTCTAGTCAATCTTCATCATGTGGTAGACTTGCTTTGCTGTCCTCTCTAACCCTTGAACAGATTGAAG
This sequence comes from Tuctoria greenei, assembly GCA_036927565.1. Taxonomy (NCBI): domain Eukaryota; kingdom Viridiplantae; phylum Streptophyta; class Magnoliopsida; order Poales; family Poaceae; genus Tuctoria; species Tuctoria greenei. Next base: position 86,541,600 of record JAYESD010000005.1, on the reverse strand, counting down.
AGTTTCAAGAGGAGGAACTTGCGCTCATCTCTACTCGATTCTCAAAAGCATTGCAAAATGTGAGAACTATAAGGAGAGGAAGTGTCGGTTCTCAATGATGCTTTGAATGTGGTAAGACATGACATTTTTGTACGGATCGCCCCAAACTTTCAGGTACTACTTCCCGCGATGAAAAACGAACAAGGACGAAGCACTCCTCTGCAAACAAAAAGAAGAAGAAGAAGGGTTTTACAGATCGCCAATTGGTAAATAGTTTTATCTCTGCACTTCAAGTACTTGGCTCGAGCGATGTGGACATCAGAAGTGATGAAGATAAATAGAATTTGTCAAACTTGTGCTTCATGGCGGACAACTCAAGATCAAGTATGGAGGAGGCAGAACACAAAAGCGATGATGAAGAGGTATGTCCCACTTTCGAAGAAATGTGTGATGCTATTTCTCGTGCCACAATTCTACTTAAGAAAACGGACAAAAAACTTGGGGACAATGCTGTTAAAATTGAATCACTTGAATTTGAGATTAATCGTTTAAAAACTTTGATACCTAGTGATGATTCTTGTTCCTCATGTGAGCTTATATATGAACAATTGTCCTCTTTATGAAGTGTGTACACCTTACACTTGATAAACTTGAGTTAGAAATTGAAAATAACAAAAATCTTGCTCCACTTAATGATAAAAACTTGAAAGATGTTTGTTGTTCTACAATTGATTTGTGGCGTTGTACTTGTGCTGATCTTGATAAGAAACTACAGATGCCTTGAATGAGATTTCTATATTGAACAATGCTTTACGTTCTCATGAAGTTAAATATTGTTCTAATTGCAAACTAAAAGGAAAAACTTCATGTGAAAATTGCATAGACTTGTCTAATAAACTTGATGACATAAATATGACACTAGAGCGGTTTTGTAATGGGAATAGAAATTTGAACTTGCTGTTGAATTCCTCTAAATCTTGCAATGATAAAACTGGTTTAGGTTTTGATTTTCATGCTCATGCCAAGGCACACCAACTTAAAATTGTTAAGTCATTAGGAAGTGGTTTGATTCAAACAATTCCAAAACAAAAAGAAGTGGTTTTCAAATCTGCATTAGTGTTGTCTCATTCAGTTTCTTATAGTCATGTTGCTTGCTCATCTACACATGAACACAAAGTTAAATTTCAATGTACCTACTGTAGTAGAGATGGTCATGTCATAGACTTTTGTTATAGACCAGCTAAACAACAGAAAAAGGAAAGAATGCAACCTAGATCTCATAACTCTTATGAAAAATTTGTTGCACGTGATAAACCGAATGTTAGGAACATGCAACCTACTGCAATGAGTCGAAAACATGCAAAGTTTGCTCCCAAACCTACTGTTTTTTGTGCTACACATGTAACACCTCATAGGTGAGTAGTTGGGTATAAGAATTCTCAAAATTTGGCTCATAAACCTACTGTTTTATCTCAGCTTTCACATGTTATTCCTGTGGGACGTCGTTTGACTCTGTACTGGATTCCTTAATGCCTTTTAACTAACCCCAGTATTGAGTCCTCGACGTATTGTGCTGTTATGTAGGTTACATGCTTGAGGAAGGCGAACACATTTGGATTGTGGATTCAGGTTGCTCACGCTACATGATCGGTAACAAAGACTGGTTCTCCTCCCTCTCTTTTGTGTCACGTGTAGAGAATGTTACTTTTGCCAATAATTCAACAACTCCTATAATTGCTAAGGGTTCGGTTCAAGTAAATAATCACTCTACTTCGAAAGATGTGACACTTGTTAAAAATTTGAAGTACAACTTGCTTTCAGTCTCACAATTGATAGATGAAAATCTAGAAGTTTACTTCATAGAAATTGCTGCAAGGTTGCAGATTCAAATGGTGAGCTTATTTTTAACATGTCTCGGTTTGGAAGAGTTTTTAAAGCTAATTTTGATATGTCATTCTCTAAGCATAGGTGTCTAGTTGCTAATTATTCGAAAGACTTATATTTTTGGCATCGTAGACTTGGTTATGTAGGCTTTGATCATCTCACGTGTTTTAGTGCTCTTGTTCGCATACGTGGGCTGGCTAAGCTTAAAGGAGACAAAGAAATTGTGTGCTCTTTTTGTATACATGCTAAGATGGTTGCAGGTTCACATGCTCCTCTCAAAATGACCATTACAATTGAACCAGGATAACTTTTGCACCTTGACACCGTAGATCATTCACGTGTTCAATCTTTTGGAGGTAAATGGTATGTTCTTGTAATTGTTAATGATTATTCTATATACTCTTGGGTCTACGTTATGGCATCCAAGAATGGAGCTTTTAGTCACTTTAGAACTTTATTTCTTAGATTATCAATTGATCACCCAAGATCTTTAAAGGAAATTAAAAGTGATAACGGATACGAATTTAAAAATCAATTGTTTGATCACTTTTGTGCTTAAATGGAATATATCATCAATTTTCTGCACCCTATGTACCTCAACAGAATGGTGTTGTAGAGAGAAAGAACAAAACCTTAGTTGAGATGGCTAGGACTATGCTTGATGAATATCAAACTCCTTGGAAATTTTGGGCTGATACAATTGCCACCGCTTGTTATGTATCAAATCGTGTTTTCTTGCGTGCTAAGCTAGCAAAAACACCATATGAACATCGGTTTAGACATAGGCCTAGTCTCACACACTTTAGGGTCTTTGGTTGTAAATACTTTGTTAAGAAACATGGTAATCTTGATAAATTTGAACCTAGATCTGTTGATAGTGTGTTTCTTTGTTACCCATCTCATACTAGAGGCTACTGTGTGCTTTTATTTGACACTAACAAAATTCTGGAGACTCGTGAGGTTTCTTTTGATGAAGCTAGCCTAGGTACTAGCTCCAATATTGCAAGTCCATATCCATATTCGTAGGGGGAGAGTATTTTCATCAAAGAAGACAAAGAAGTGGTGCTGCTGCCCGAAAATTCACAAGCAAATGACATTGATCACGCTCCTGATTTTGCACCTTAACAACTACCAACAACTACTGCAGCTGGTACAGATCATCCTCAAGCCACAAGTTCTTCAATCTGTGATGAACACAAAGAAGAGGGAGCTTGTGGAGTATCTACTCCCCTCTGCATCCTCAAAAGTCATCCTCCACACCAAATCACTGAAAGCTTGCACGAATGAGTCACACAGTTCAGGTTCTGCGATCGAAACTCTCATGCTCATTCTGCTTTTGTTGCTTCTTTTGAATTCAAAGATATATCACACACACTCACTAATGAATCTTGGATTATTTCCATGAAAGAAGAGTTAGAAAATTTTGGAAGAAATAATGTTTGGAAAATTGTACCTCTGCCTCAAGGTCACACTTTAATTGGAACTAAATGGGTGTTTAAAAATAAACAAAGTGAGGATTGGATTGTAGTTAGGAATAAGGCTAGGTTGGTTGCTCAAGGTTTCACATAAGTTAAAGGTCTAGATTTAGATGAAACTTTTGCTCCCATTGGTAGATTAGAAGCCATTAGAATTTTGTTAGCAATTGTTGCATCTAAAGGTTTCAAGTTATATCAAATGGATGTTAAAAGTGCTTTTCTTGATGGCTACAAAGATGAGGAGGTTTACGTCAAGCAACCACCGAGTTTTGAAAATCCAGATTTATCTAATCATGTTTACAATCCGTCCAAAGCCTTGTACGGTCTGAAACAAGCCCATAGAGCATGGTACGGTAGGTTAAAACATTCTTACCTAAAAAAGGGTTTACCATGGGCAAGGTTGATAAAACTCCTTTTGTGCTTAAGCATGACAATAACTCATTATTCGTTCAAGTGTATGTGGATGATACTATCTTTGGTTTTGCTTATCATGATGTTGTGTCCAAGTTTTTAGATTTGATGAGTTCATAATTTTAGATGAGTATGAAGGGAGAACTCACGTACTTTTTTGGACTGCAAATCAAGCAAACCAAGGAGGGAACATTTGTGCATCAAACGTTGTATATAAAAGACCTCCTAAGGAGCTTCAACATGGACAAAAGCAAGAATTTTTGGACACCAATGGGAACAGCAACAATACTTGAACTTGATGAAGATGGTGAAACCGTGGGTCAAAAAGAATATCGAATCATGATTGGGTCACTTTTGTACCTCACGACATAAAGACCGGACATACAATTCAGCATATGTCTTTGTGCGCGATTTCAAGCTTCCCTACGCGCTTCACGTTGTCAAGCCATCAAAAGAATTCAATTTTGCATTTTTATTCCTTCTTCCTCAACCTTTACTTTGAAAGCTTTTTCGGATGCTGATTTTAGAGTTTGTAGGATTGATAGAAAAAGTACATTGGGTGCTTGTCATTTTTTTGGTAATTCACTTGTTGCTTGGTCCTCTAGAAAACAAAATTCAGTTGCACAATCTAGGGCTGAATCTGAATACGTAGCTGCTGCTAGCGCTTGCTTACAAATTCTTTGGATGGTTCAAACACTTAAGGACAAGTGTTTTTATTAATGAAAAATTAATCAATAAACTATCCACATGTTGATCTTTTATGATCAAATAAAAAAATGAGAAAAGATCAAGAGGATATGCATATATTGCACTTCTTATTTTGAGGTGGCTTATCATTGCACTTAAATATGATCTTGGAAGAAGTTGTGTATGACTAAAACCATGTACTTAAGCTTCTGATTGTAAAATGATATAGGCTTGGCTTGGTTGGTTAGAATAAGGCTAATGTGGCATATAATCTCTTGCAAATGTCATATGATCAAAATTTGTGTTTTAAATTCTAATGAAGAATAAAAATACAACAACAAGAGTCACGCTTTCAGATCTTGAAATAGTTAAGTTTGTGAGATCATGACTTTCTTAAATTAAAAAATTACACTTGATCTCTAGCATGGCTTACACTACTTTATGTATCTCATTGATGTGGTAGTCTAAGTTACTTGATAGTATGACTTGGATGAGCTTTGTTTTATATGTATATGTTATAATATGCTCATAACTATTGAAAATTTTCTTTTGAACCTTGCTGAATACATTGTTAAAGGGAGAGAAATATGTATAGGGGAGAAATATTTGTTTTTAAAATTCCTTTCTCATTTGATATTCAATAGGGGGAGAAAATTGTTTTAAAAACTTTTCATGTGAATAAGCCAATGTTTGGATTTCGAGTGGTGTTGCCAATGCATTCATCAAGGGGGAGATGGTGAGATCTATGTGCTGAATACATTGGCAATTATGTTAAACGTGAAGGTTTACATGCAAAGTTTTATACTTGAGAAACTCACTTCACACTGTCCAAAATTTTGCTACACGTGAGCTGCACATTTTTTGCGTTTCATAATGTCCAAACTTTTCTTGTATAATGCATAGCGGCTTTTTGGACTGTCCGAACTTTCTATATGCTAAAATAATTATGTGGCTGTTATGTTTTTAACTTCCAATGGTTCAAACTTGCTTTTAGCTTATGGAATGTTTGTTGAGTATTCTCCTACTTAGTTTTTTATGTGTTTTGGCTGATTATGGTGGTTAAACATTGCTATTGTTTGCAACATGCTTATGTGAGGTGTTCACTTAAGGTGTTGTGTTTTTATGACTAACGAGAGTCAAGTCGAGGACTTGGGCTCGCAAAGGTTGGTTGCTTATGCATGTGCAGGTGTTGCTTGAGGTCAAGACATGGCTGGTGACGGGATATCCATTGAACTAGTCTTAGGGAGAATATGAGGTTCAACAACCATGTTCAGGAGGAATTGTGGTTGGGTTGATCGGAAGGTCGCGCATCATAATTGGGTCAAGAAACAATGCATATGAAGGTATCATGAATGTTGTTGGAAGGTGTTTGCACGTATGCATGGAGTGCATGAACGTGGCAACATGGTTCGAAGGCATGATGAAGAGAAGTGGATGTAAAGAATTAGTCAGAAAGGTCCAACCGTTTGGATTATGCCTCGGGTTGCGGCTGAGGTGGTTATGGTTCGTTTATGGAAAGGTTCGAGTTTGTTTTGTTTAGATTTCATGTGGTTCACGAAGTTGAGTTGTTTTAGGAATGTTTTGTATGTTCCTAAGGTGTTTGTAAGTCTAAATATTGCTTCTATCTACGCATAGAAGAATCTTAAGCAGTTATGGAAAGTTTCGAATGAAACTGAGTAGGATTAAAATCATAGTTTGGTTGAGATGGCTTTAGGCCTAGTTATATAAGCAAGGGAGGCCAAAGCTCGTGGAGATGAATTTAGGTTGTTCCTCTTGTGTTTTGATCAATAAAAATTTGTAGTTTAGAGGAGCTTTTGTGCCTTGTTAATCCGACTTATTTTAGACAAGTTTTTGTCTTCGAGTTTCTGCACAACACTATGTTGCTTCGGTGTTTTTATCATAACTCGAGTTTTACAGATTCAGTTGATGTGATTATTTCTGGTTGTCTTCATAACTTGAGTATATATCATCTGTGAAAATTTCACAATCATTGGATTTGTGGTTTCTGATCTACACGAGTTTCGTTGCAGTAATGCAGATATGGTTTTTACTTGGGTAGAAAAGATTGACCTTTATTTGATCTTTCAATCATAACTTGAGTTTTTCTCGATGGTTTTTTGTGATTATTGTTGTCATGTCTTCATGACTTGATTATCTATGATATTTATCACTTTTGTCACGGTTGAACATATTTAGATCAGTTGTTCACATGGTTTCTTAACAGATTGATTTTCTGCTGAGGGGTTTTCGTTGCTTCCGCTGAAAAAAGGTTTAATCCATCATTCACTCTCTCTGGTAGCTTTTCACGTGCTCTTCAATCCTACAATGAGTCATGTTAGTGTGTGTAAAAGTCTAAATTTGAAAATAACAATAATTCAAAAATGTGAACTTAAATTGTTTTTAAGTGAAAATAAAAATTCAACTCACATGAGTTATGTGAACTAATAGATGAGGTTAAAATTAGGACTTCTAAAAATTTCACATTAAATGAGAGATTGTGAGGGTATGTTACACCTATGCAAATAACAATTTAAAAGAAAGGATTCCAATTTCAAATCAAAAATCAAAGTCAAACTTGAGTGTGCAATTAAATAAGATGCAAAGGCAAGAATCAAGATTCAACTAAAAGCATATGTAAAAGCTTTAGAAAACCTTTGTGTATTTTTAGCTCAAGAATCAAATAAAGAAAGAGAAATTTGAATTAGAAAATAGTGCTCTTATGTGACATTGAAAATGCACTCAAACAGAGAAGTTTCAGATTCAAATCAATTATTCTATTGAAATATGTCAGATTCAAAATTTGAGTTAAATAGAGTGTTTCTCATGATTCAAATATCACCCCTATAAAGTTTGATAATTTTTGAACCCCATTTGCATTTTATTTGAATAACTGTATATGAAAAGCTCTCCAATATGAATTCAAACTCAAATTCCATTTTGAATTTTTTCAATTATCTAATTGGAGCTCAAATATGAATTCTTCATATTTGGTTTGACCTTGCTGCCAACTCTACCAATTTTGGTGCATGTTTCAACAGTGATTCAAATCAACCGAGAAGGAATATTCTTGCACTGCTGGACCCCACCTGTCAGATGCTCTTCCTCTCCTCTGTTCTCAACCTCATCAAAGAATGACACCTCCCGGATGCAATTGCCAGCACCTACACTACAGGAAATGATGAATAGGGTGTCGATTTATCTATATGTGTCGGCCCCAATGCATTTAACACGTCTAGGGGTGTCGGTTTATTGAAACCAACACCCATAAGTTAGAGGCTTCGGTTTTCCGGAGCCAACCGACACACATATTAAATGCGTCGGCCAGAATGACGCTTATAATATATGGGTCAGTTAAACCGATGCTCATACGGCGGGCCCGACTGGCTCCGGCTCTAAGAGTGTCGGTCGGGTAGACACCGACGCTCTTAAGTTGGCCCCACTATAAATCTAATCCCTTCTCGCATCCTCTCTTCTCCCACATACTCCATTCTCCCGCCCAAGAGCACCCTACTCACCCGCGCCCCCGCCCGCTGCTGCCGCCGCCAGGCCGCCGCCACCCCGCCGCCTCGCCGGCGCCCCTGCCAGTCGGCCCGCCAGCTTGTGTCCCCTCCGCCTCCCCGTCCGCCCCCTCTGTCCGGCTCGACAGCCAGCGCCCGCGGCACCCCCGTCCTGCCTTGGCTGTCGCCTGCCCATCGCCTCGCCGGCGACCCTGACCGTCGGCCGACCGGCGTCCCCTCCACCTCCCTTGTCTGGCGCCCCCCGTCCGGCCCCTGTCCAGTGCCCCTGTTCACCTCGGCCGTTGGTGCCCCCGTCCACCTCGCCCGCCGATTCAACTCTAAGTGCGAAGGTAACATATTAGGTGCATTGCAAGTACATCATTAGAGTTGTATGTGATTAGAGTTGAATGTTATATCATATAGTTGCTAACCTGTGAAAGTAATGCTTTATCATAATATGTGATTAGTGTTAACTCATGAATGTGATTCATATTATATAGTTGCTAACTCGTGAATGTGATTCATATTCATTATGCTATATGATTTGAATGTGATTAAAAGTTCATATCATGCATGTGATTGCTTGTATTTAGCATTTGCGATATGATGACTAATTATGTGTTTGTAATATAGTAAATATTTTTATAATTATGGTAGCTTTAGAGGATTGTAGTGAAAGATGATCCTAGTTGTGAAGTATGCATTAAGGCGAACACAGATGTGTAAGGCGACAATGATGACGACTAATTAATCGCACCTGAACGGTGTATCCGGACTTAGAACTTTTAACTCTGACCAACATTCCTCCTCTGTCTTGTTCTTTCCACTCTAATAAATTATTGACAAATGAAAATGGGGAACGTAACCTATAGAATTTGATTACCCGTTTCGAATCGGCACTTATCACATGCAATTGGCATGTGAGACGTGAAGGTTGGAATTGTCCCTTTTTGGACAGCCTGGGAGTGGATCGGGGGGGGGGGGGGGGGGTTGGCTTGTGATGAGACGTGAGTCTGGATCTGGACGAGATTTTGACGGTATAACCGTGATGTTCTTTGCTGCACCATTTCCGGGTGTGCAGTGGAGAACAGTGGGGTTATGCTGCCAAAATTTCGTCTGGATCCGGACAACGCGTGTCTTCATAAGCACGCCCCACTCGACCACTCTTCGGTGGGTTTAGGACCTATCTGCCTAGTTGTAGTGACTGTCACATAATATGAAAATAAACTAATTATAATGATTTTCTGCTTTGAAGGTATAAGCAGAAAAATGGGTGACGACCGTAAGGTGATGTATTATGGATGGAGTTCAGATGGTGTGTACACTCTGGAATGGGCACAAATCGCAAATGTGTTTGTGAAATAAGCATTTCCTAGTGGTGCTCGTTTTGTGAAGTGTCCGTGTAGCAGGTGCCAGAATCGTCGACGTTTGGAGAGGTCTGAAATGATGTTGCACCTTTGTAAGCACGAATTTATGCCACACTATCTAGTGTGGCGTGAGCATGGAGAGATGGATCATGCTAGTGAGTTAGATGGAAACAAGAATGAAGCTCGGATGGATGAGAAACCACGACCAGAGGAGGATAAGAAGTTTTACAGGCCTCTTATCGCCGCGGATGAAAAAGTGTATGAGGGCACCAATGTGACCGTTCTGCAGGCGGTCACATGACTTATGGGGTTGTAGTCTAAGTTCAATTTTGCAAACAATTGCTGCAATGGTATCTTGAAGTTGATCAATGATCTCCTTCTATCAAAACATAAGATGTCGGAAGACATATATCACTCAAAGAATACTTTGGAAGGCCTGGGCATGAGTTATGAGAAAATTGATGCATGCAAGAATAATTGCATGTTGTTTTGGAAGGAATACCAGAACGATACACATGGTATGCATTGGAAAGAATCTAGACATGTGAATGTTTTAAATGATGATGGAGTGGAAATATGTACAAAGGTACCGGTTAAACAGCTTTGGTACATGCCTATCACGTCCAGGCTTAAACGGTTGTTTCTTTGTCAAGAAACAACCAAGCAGATCAGGTGGCATTCCGAAGGGTTACATGAGAGCGATGACAAAGGTATTATGGTGCATCCTTCTAATGGCACGGCATGGCAAGCTCTAGACCATTTCGATCTGGAGTTTGGTAAAGATGCAAAAAATGTTTGTCTTGGATTGTCAATAGATGGTTTCACTCCTTTCAGCACAAGTAACAATCCATACTCTTGTTGACTTATTTTTATTATGCCTTACAATCTCCCTCCCAACATGTGCATGAAACAAGGATACATATTCCTCGCGGCCATCGTTCCTAGTCCTAAACATCCTGGGACAAAAATCAATGTGTTTATGCAACCGTTGATTGAGGAGTTGAAAGAGTTATGGCAAGGTGTCAAGGCATACAACAGTCATCTGAAATGTGAATTTACTTTACGTGTCACGTATCTATGGTCTATACATGATTTGTTGGCATATGGCATTTGGGATGGTTGGTGTGTCCATGGAAAATTGTGTTGCCCCATATGTATGGCTGACAGCGATGCCTTCAGATTGAAGTATGGAAGAAAAGTCAGCTTTTTATTGCCATCGATGATTCCTTCCTTCAAATCACCCTTTTAGGAGTGATACACGATCATTCCGAAAAGGCAAAAGTGTTACAGAAGGACCCCCTCGTCGATTGACAAGTGAACAAAAAATGGCATGGCATGCAAAGTAAAAAGAGTCCGCTGAAGGTGGTTTTGAAGGGTATGGTACAGAAGACAACTGGACTCATATTTCTTTTCTTTGGGAGCTACCATATGCAAAGGCGTTGCTTTTACCGCACAACATAGATTTGATGCACCAGGAGCGTAATGTCGCTGAAAGCATCATAAGCATGTGTTTTGATTTTACCGGTCAAGCCAAAGATAATTTGAGTGCCAGGAAAGACTTAGTTGATATTTTTGATCATCCTGGACTTGAGGTTATAACAAGTGCAAGCGGAAATAAAAGTAGTCCACGAGCTCCATACTATGTTAGACTAGAAGAAAAAAGAAAATACTTAGTTGGTTGAAAACACTGAAGTTTCCAGACCTCTATGCAGCTAACATAAAACGATGTGTTAATCTCAACACTGGTAAACTGAATGGGTTGAAGAGCCATGACTACCCATTATGATGGAGAGACTTATACCGGTAATGTTTCATGGCTATTTCAAACCTGATTTGTGGAAGATGTTTGCTGAACGTAGCTACTTTTATAGACATATTTGTGCTAATGAAGTGTCAAAAAAGATGATGCGGCGGTGGGACAAAGAAATTGTTGTGCTTGTATGTAAGATGGAAAAAGAGTTCCCACCTAGATTTATGAATGTCATGCAACATTTGCTGGTGCATTTACCTTATGAAGCATTGGTAGCAGGTCCTGCACAATTCAGGTGGATGTATAGCCAATAAAGAGAATTGAAGAAACTTAGAGCTACACTGCACAACAAGGCAAGAGTTGAGGGTTGTATTGCAGAAGAATTTGCAGCTAAAGAGATTACTAACTTCTCTAGAAAATATGTTTCACGTGCCAACAACGTGAATGCATCTGTCGCACGATATCATAATGTAGAAGAGCAATCTACGAGTGAGCTTAACATTTTTCAGTGGAAGGGTAAAGCTGTTGGGGCTGCTAATTCTCATTATATTTCGGCACAAGAGAGGAACTACACCATGCTTTACATATTTTTCAACATGGAGGAGGTGTTACCATATTTTGAAATTTTTTACAAGTTGTATTGGAAATCTTCACGAAAACCTACACAAAGTCAATTGGATAAGATGCGTCAACATGTCATAAACGGTGGAAAAAGCTTTTGTGGACTGGTTCCATGAACATGTAATTTCCTATCTATTTTTTCTTTCAATATTAGTTCGAATGTTTATCATAAGATGCTAACTTTGTTTATTTGTGTAGTGTATGAAAGATGTCAACATCTCTGATGACTTGCGATAGATGTCGCATGGTCAATTGAGAGCAACTAAATTTAGCAGGTATGATATCAACGGATATCGTTTTCGGACAGCAAGTTTAGAAGCAAGTCGTCCACTTGCTGCCACTACAAACAGTGGAGTAATGATAATTGCCACAGAGGGTAGTGGAAAAGTGACGGAATACTATGTTGTTCTTAAAAAAATTAATAGAGTACACATTTGGCGGTCCAAAAACACTTCAACTTGTGATTTTCGACTGTGAATGGTTTGATCCAACATCGGGCACACGAGTTGATGATTTTGGAATGGTGGAGGTCAACCACAAGTCACGATACACAGCCCATAACAACAATGTTGTACTTGCGAATCAAGTGGTACAAGTATACTATTTAAGTTATCCTCATCCAAGTTTGAAAAATTGGTGGGTTGTGTATACAGTTAACCCTGAAGTGCACCCTCATCGTTATGATGAGTATATAGAGATTCAAGAATATGATGGTATTATCTATCAAGATGAAGTCTAGGAAGCAGACGACTTTATGATATCTTGTGGGATAGGACTCACAAAAATAGATAGTGATACGCTAGAGTAGATGTCTGATGAACAAGCTGGCCCTTCAAGAAAACGTGTTCGGCAATCACAAAGGATTATGGAAAATAAGAAAAGGATTATGGATGAAGAGGAGAGATATGATGAAGAAGAGATGGAAGAGAGTGAATAGGAAGAGATAGAAGAAGAGATACGCGAATATCTTAATGCACGCGTGACAGAAGCAGATTCTGATACTGATGATTTTTGATTTATATTGGACGCATTTTTTAGATTCTTATTATTAATGTATACATTCTTTATTTATTATCTAATGATGTATACTAATCACTTCTATAAAAATGTGTGCAGATGTTTAAGCTTTTGCCAAGTTTGGAAAAGAAGAAGAGCAAGAACGGTAGTGGATCTTCGTTCTCCACTCCCAGTTCTACTTCGAGCCATTCGGACCTATTTCAGGTACTTGTTTTTTTTACATACATTTAAATATTAATATTAACTATCTATTGTTTCTTACTTATTTACATAATTTTTATTTATATTTTAGGGTACTACTTATAGTGGGCAGAGGAAGAGGCAGTTTTTGAGTTGTGTGGCAGAGCCGACGTCGAGCGAGCCTGCACGAGGTCTGACACAGGTGGCCGATCATTGCCCGACGTACGAGGAGTTGTACGGGGAGGAACAAGAGACTGTCAGGCACACATCAGAGCAGGAAGGTGGCTCTGTAGGAGACTCAGGACGAGGCTCAGGGGAAGGCTCAGGACGAGCCTAAGGGGGAGGCTCAAGAGGAGGCTCAGATACTACTGGGCGGTGGATCTCTTCTAATGGTGGTAATGAGGGGGATGATGAGGACGACGGTGAAGAGCCTGAGGATCCCGAGCGAGATGCCAGAATTGCATGAAGGGCAGAGCTAGAAGAGTTAGGACACCCCGATCGATGCCCCTTTAGGTAATATATATTATTAATTGCTAAGTTCATTATATATTTTCAATTAACTAATTTTGTGTACTTTTTATGTACGGGCTGCAAAGGCCCCTTTTATGTGGTGTAAGTAAAAGCCTGGACGAGCGGACAATTATAAGGCCAAAGGGTACTAGGTGCTGGGTTGAGCTTGCTTGGAGTGGAAAGGGGCATCGACGTGTTGTTAACACCGAGTTGGGAAACGCCGTCCGATTTTACTATCCCGGGATGGTTTTAGTGGATGGTCAAAGGATTGCAGCGCATATTGGGACCACTATGCGCTTCAAGAACATGGCAATTCGGGTACATGTCTGGATAGAGTTTGGGAGATCTTCTGGGTAAGTTTGTTTTGATTGTTTCCATTACCTCGCATCTTATTTTGTTTGACATTAATTGTTACTTGTATGCAGGTTAGGTTTCGTTTTGAGGAGGGTGTGATTCAAGAATATGCTTGTTCTGTTTTTCATAATGCAGCAAAAAGACGTGTCAAAGACTCCTTCTCTAAGGCACGGATCAAAGCTGTGACCATCTACTATAAGACGGTGATGTTCCAGCCCATGACAAACAAAGAAGTAGCCAAAATTCACCTTACTAGAGAGGAGTACTTGCAGAGTCATGTGGACTGGATTTGTGCAAATATGGAGGCTTGGGAGTGGTTATGCAGGTATTGGGGTTCAGCTAAATTCAAAAATATTTCTGATAGGCACCGAAAAAATAGAAAGAGCGAGTCAGGAAAGCACTTCTTCAGGCCAGATGGTTATGTTTGGATGGAACAAAGGATGGTATGAATTCTTACATTCATACATAGATTGCTTCAATTAATTGTATTGGGTAAATTGTTGAATTTTGATATTGCAGACAGCTGAAACTAGTACGCCTCATACGTTTTTTGAGGATTATCTTAAGGGGCACAAAGGTCCAGGCCCAAATCGCCCGGAGGTGTTGTGTGACGAGGTATCGATGCAGAAATTGGTACGTATGTTGATTCTTTGTTGCTTTTATTCACCAACTCAATTTATCTTGTATTACATTAATCCGTTAACTAAATGTATCACAATAAAAGTATGTTGAGTGTTTTAAGAATAACCATGGACCTGATTCAGACTATTTGAGAGAGTCATTGGATGTTGCTGCAGCGTACGATGCCGGTGGAGGTCTATCGCATGGGAGGTATGTGTAAAGATAATGATGATTTGTATTTTAATGATTGTCGATTCTTCACACTTGTATTTTTTTAGACTTGGGTTGGGCTACGGGTATGTAGAGCGTGAGGCTTATGCTAGACGACGGCCGTCCAATGTTGGTGGTAGTCGATTTCAATCTTCTACTGAGGCTGAATTATGAGAAGAATTGAGACGCACCAAGTAGTATATGAAACAACAACAGCAACAGACACAGTTGTTACTGCAACAACAACAACAACAAACACAGATGCTGCAGCAACATATGCATTATTTGTATATGTCTCATGTAATATATAATTTTCTTATTTGACTCACGTAGATTTACAAATATTTCTACTTAAGATATCCCAATTAATTTACTTGATGCAATTCATGGGTCAAGGTAGCTCCAGTTCTCAATTTGGTCCGCCGCAGCAACCTTACCTCAACATGATGCCTCGACCAATGCAGCCAACGTTACAGATTGGCTCCTCCTCACAGGTAAATCTAATTAACTTATTGACTTGGGTTATATAATGCAATATCGTAACCTTTTATATTGCAGGGTTCCGAGAGTGGTCAACCGTGTGTTCCACAACCTTACGGATTCATGTCACTATTGGCTTCTGGATTGCAACAAAATAATCCAGGTAAACTGTAATTTTCACATTTGATCACTTTATTCGATTTCAAAATGGTTCTAATTATAATCTCACAACTTGAACCAGTTTTCCCACCGATGCCTTTCCCTCCGGTGCAGACTCATCCATCAAAATTTGGAGACTCAGCGGTATGCATGACTTGTATACTTGTTACAGTATTTTCATTATAACATAACATATTAATTAGCACAATATTAAGAAGAAAACGGTAAGACTTAGCGGAGAGATGAAGTGAAAGATGAAACAAATGAGAGAGCGGGAGAGGAAGAGATAGAAAGAGAGGGAGAGGAAGACATAGAGAGAGAGGGGTAGATAAAGAGAGAAAAGAAGTGATAGATAGAGAGGGAGAGAGATACATAGAGGGAGAGAGGTAGAGATAGAGAGAAAAGAAGAGATGGATAGAGAGGGAGCTAGAGAGAAAGAGATAGAGAGAGAGAGGGGACGAGACAAAGAGAGTGGGAGAGCGAGTGAGGGCGAGGGAGATAGGGAGAGTGAGAGGAAATGAGAGAGCTTTGATAGGTTTTATTTGAAGTTAACAAGTTAAGTATTAAGTTTCTCTTTTATTTGTTTATCGCAGGGATCTCATCATGGAACACCCGAAGGTGGTGATGGTTTCCTTAACATCAACGACGGAGGTGCGAGTGGACGAGATGGGAGCGCAGGACGTGCGAGTGGAGGCTCCCACGACGACATTTGAATTTCGTTTACTCATTCTCATACTGTTGTGCTTGTGTTTCAAATGTTTGAAAACTTGTGTACGGTGCTATGTTTGGAATGTTGTTGAATTATATAGATCTGTTGTGCTATATATATCTGTTCTGTCTATGAAAATGGAGGCTCCACAGCAGGGGAGGGAGAGGAATTAAGTAGTTTTTTTAGAAATGTGTTATGTGCGTCTTTTTTGCCTAAACCGACGCCCATAGTCGCCCCTTGTAGGCTGCCCACGTAGCCAGTTATATGCATCAGTCTCCAGTAACCGACACATTTAAATGCAGTAAGTGCATCGGTTCTTCAGAACCGACGCCCAAACACGCGCCTGGCGCGCTCGCCACTTGGCCTGTTAGGTGCATCAGTTTCGTGCGATTGACGCTTTTAATTGACTTAGGTGTGTCGGTTCCTTTGGTCGACGCCTTTAATAATAAGTGCGTCGGCCCCTCCAAACCGACCCCCATATGACGTAAATGCGTCAGCCCTGATGCACTTAAGTGTTAAAGGTGTCAAAATTATTTCGTCGGCTAAGTGCGTCGGCTAAGAGCGTCGGTTATCCAATGCCTTTAGTTTATGAGTGTCGGTTTCTGTAGGCAACCGACGCTCATATGGCCGACGCCCTACTGACAAATTCCTGTAGTGCTAGCTGCTTGCTTGCTTCATACACCCAGCTGCGAACCACTAGACAAGATATTTATGGCCTCCTCCTTATCCCCTCCAAACACGTGAGTCGCACAGCTTGGCCTCGGTTCTTCTCTTGGCGCAGAAAATCGACTTACCGATGAATTCACCCTCTCCGGCCGGAATCAAGCCATAGCAATGAATTTTGATCATACTCCTTCGAGATTTTTTACTCCTCGTGCTATTGCACAGCTATGTGACTCATGGTCTTGCCAGCGTGAGCCACCCCGACGAGGTGCTTGACGAATTCCCGGTCGTCACTGCTTTGTTCATCTTCGCCGTCTATAGGTTCCCTGTCGACCCGATGCTAAAGGCTGTTTCCCATCCCCTCCCTTGAGGAAAAATATGTGCACTAGCCTATAGTTTGCTTCTGCCAAGTTTCACTGCATGTCATCCACTATATCCACCGTATTCCTAGTTTTTCCGACAAGTTTCTCATATGAATTGAGCTAGGTCTCCAATTAAATATGTTTTCCATTTTTGATTATTCCTCTGGCTCTGAGCTTTTAACTTTATGATAGGCACATCACCTTGAAGAAAAACCATCGAGTAACCATATGCCGCAATAGTGAATTTCCTAGCCGCCATGTTTGCCCCATCTGCCCACAGTTGAATTCTTGGTTCCACAACTTTTCACGCTTTTTGCACCCTCCTCTATGCTCTCTAGGTTGTTAAGAAGTTTTTGGTTCAATCCTCACGTGAAATAATGCACCAGAGGCGAAAGCCGACATCGCCAGAACCCTACAATGCGCCGTCGCTGTGGAACTCCTGATTTCGGTCACCTAGAGCCATCGCTAGCCACACCATCTTTTCCCTGTTAGATTTTATACTTTAGTGGCAAAGACAGAGGGCTGCCATGCCGTGGCATGCTGCGGCGGGGCGCAGCTCTCGGCCGCCGTCAGGAGCCGCCTCCTGGGCCACCGGCGTGAGGTACATGAAGGCCCCCGTGGGCCCGAATTGTCAGCCGCTGAGAGCCAATCTCAGGATCTGTTGTGGAAGTTGGATCCTAGGTGGCTACGGTGAAAAACTTTATAACCCCGTGTGGCTTGTTTCTCATTGGTTTTTTTAAACCTTGTGGGCCCAACTCTTTTATTTAAACTTTCCAATTCAAAATTAAATCTAGATTTTCTTCCAACTTAGAAAATCCATATCTCACATGATATCTGGAAAAAAATTAAAAATAAAATTGATTTGAACCCTCATGATCTATGCTTTCCAGTGGTGCACTTGAATTAGTATGAAAGTCCATAGTTTTTCCTTATTCTTTCCATTAAGCTAAAAGTTTTGGAATTTAATTCCTGATGATACATTTATTTGAAACATCCCAAATTTTGCCAGATCCATCAAATTAATTCCTTTGAACTCAGTAAAAAGTTCAGATCCATTTGACTTGCTTTGCTAAATCAAAATGTGTCTCCAATGTGTATACCTATGAAAAATATGAAAGCAATAGAAATATTTTCGGAAAAAATGTGAAAATCATAAAATTCATATCTCCTTGTAGAATGCTTAAAAATTATGAAACTTATTTTGATGGACTCCTCTTGACATAACCTAAACAGAGAACTAACTTTTGCCTATGTCAAAACCACATAAAGGCCATGAAAAATCTGGGAAGGGTTAGAATTCATAGATTTTTAGAGACAACAGGCTGCTTTGAACATAGCTAGATCTGGTTCATAGCTGTGCTCATATTACTTAGTATCCATTGAAAAATTCTCATACACATTGGATGTGTTTAACTAAAACAATTCGATGATGATTTCTCTAGGTCCAAAACATTGCCATTTCATTTCATATCTACCTTTCACTATGTTAAACTTTGGTTTCTTCTCTGTTGTTATCTATATATAACAGTGACCTTCCAGGAGTCTAACTCTACTATCCTCCACTTTAATTTCTTTTTCTGTTTCTCCACACAATAGAGGAAAGCCTATCATTCCTAGTTAGAGTAATCCTCCTCGAGTTATAATCATCTTCATTGTTAATTTGCTAATCTGCCTTTCTTGTGTGCATATTCATTTCAATAGTGAACATGACGAAGGCGACTAACAAGGAGTCCAACTTGGAGGCGAGGGTTCTCATCCAGAAGCTGTCATGGCGGATTGTACGGAGGAGTATCAAGCCACTAACAGTTGCATTTATGCAACCCAAGGCAAGCCTCTATTTGCATTTAAGAGTTGTTGCAAAGTTTTGCTTTTATATCTCTACTATGACTATAGTCATATATGTGCTTTAGTGCTAAGGTGTTTGAATAATCCGATTGCATGACCCACAATCCCTATAGTACAAGGGTAGGTTTATAGTTCGACGTGTCAAAATTGTCATGCTAATGTTATAGGGAATCCGATAGAAATTGAGTAGTTGGAATCTACCCGCGAGATAAAATCATCGTCACACAAGAATGGTTTTGTAGATAATGGTTTATGAACTGAATATGAGACCGGGCAGCAGGGTAGGATGCAGTGAGCTGTGGTCTCACGGTTCTAGCCCTGCCGATTGAGGACCGATCCATGTACGGCCTCACTGAACAAGTTTGAGATGTACCGGAAGGCATACTAGATATATGGGACCCAAGACTTCTAAGTAATTTTTGAACCTGGACATTGAGGCATACACCGCTGTCTATTTTGAAGGGTTGAGGGTAGCGAGGTGTAAATCTGTGTAGGGCCCTTCTGCCAGAGTTGGAGGGACCAGTTCGGCGAAGGGTTCCTTGTGAAAAGTGGTTGCATATGACATCGTGAGGAGCACCTCATGCTTCTTACGCAGGGGTGTGCGTGTCTTGCATTCTGGGTGTTGTTCATTCGAATCACCGTCCCTCATGATTATAGACTGAGTACCACTTTTTCACTATGTTGTGACGTGGTAAATAAGAGTAGTTGTAATCTTATGAATTGTGCTCTCATGAATAATAATGTATTGCAACATGTATGGATTAGAAGTAGCACAATTAAGTTTACAATTTCTAGACATTTAACTTGTATGCAGCTTAGGCAACTTTGTGCATGTAACATCGTAGAGGAAGCATTTCTTGTTTGATTGTGGAGTTCATGATATTCAATGCCAATGAAATGTCATGTGCTATTTTAAAATAGAAATAAGGATATATTATTAGGCGAGTCCTTTAGGAAATTCAACTTTCCTACATTCTTTGTTTCAAGCATGTAGAGTTCCATGTCCTAATGAAGATAGTTAAGTCTTGCTGAGCCATCGTGCTCACAGTTGTTGACGGTCCTTAAGTACCATATTTTAATCGTCAATTCACCTCATAATGTGCATAAAAGAAACACAAAACATACTGGTAGGGCTATACAGTAACCCAATTTCACAAGTGTTGGTGTTTATTTGTATGCAGGTGAATTATTACCCAAAATACCAAAACATGCAGGGATGAATCCATGAAAATGGATTTCAATGAATTAGGCGATGCCACATGGCAACACATGGATCAAATGGCCCACAAACAGAAGAATACGAGGAGATCCAACGGTGTTGCACCCATATACATCAAGGGGGCCCACCTGGAAGCCACCTGGAGGAAGCACTCCCCGAGGGGAGCCTTGACCAGGTCGGTCGAACCAGGGGTTCGGCCGACCTCTCCGTGGCGCCACACTCGGTCAAATGACACGTGTTGGCTTCACCTGACTCTCTGGAGTCAATGGTGACTGATTTGCGCGTTAATTGTGGTGGGAACCGACCCTTCTCCACCTATAAATTGACCCCCTCACCTCACTTCTCACACACACCAAAAGTTGAGAATAGTGCTACACTCCAAAGGTTTAGAGTAGTCCTAGAGGCTACCAAAAGAGAAGGAGAGTGTGGTGAAGAGTCTAGGAGAAGGAGGCTTGGGCTTGTCAAGTCCCTCTTCTACACTTGTACCCCTACAAATGTTTTACTCAATCAAGTAAGCCTTTGTGAATTCAATACAAGTTTGATCTTTTATTCTTAGTAGTTTGCACATGTAGTTACTTGTGGGTTCACTACTTTAATTCATTAGAGGCTCTAGTTGTAGCTTTGTGTTCGAAACAACTAGAGTAGTGATTTAAAACGTAAGTGTGGTGCTTACGTTATATATCATCAGTGGATATCTCGTAGACCCACGGATTAAAGAGGTAGGCAGTAGGTGGTGATAGCCCTATCTGTCTTTCGTAATCCTCCACGTTCGGCTATGCCATAGGCTCTTGGCGAGAGTCTTCCTAGTATTGCTAGGAGTAAGCCCGTGCCCGAAGCAAGCATCTACTGCAAACTACCTTGATTTAGGATCTATACTTTGAATTCCTCTCAGTTCCTTGCCTACCAAACAACTTTGTGTCCTTGGGTGAACTAGTTCAAAAGATTAGCACACACGTTCTTTGGATTCAATACCCTTGGGAATACTCCTTAAGGGGAAGTGCTACAACGGTATTTCCGTGCGCTTGCGGATAACTCTTTGGTGTTAAGAAATACCAACAAGCATTTCTGGCACCGTTGCTGTTAATCTTCGAACCAAGATCACCCTCGTATCATATCCCCCTTATCTATCATCTTACCTTTCTTATTCTTACCTTACCACCACCATAAAAATGGAGCAACCCACCATTCTTTCTTATCCTGCTCCGAAGGGCAAGTTCTGTGAGCCACCGCCTTCAGCGGAACCTATTTGTTCAACCAGCTATGAACTTCGCCCTGGCTTTATAGCCATGATTCGGTAACAATCCTTCTCAGGAACGGATTGTGAAAACCCTTACCACCATCTACGAGAGTTCGAACAACTGTGTTCATGCCTTCTATTCAAAGGTATGACACATGAAACTCTCAAATGGAAGTTGTTTCCTTTTTCCCTCAAGGAAAAAGCCAAACAATGGTACAACCACTACGTTGGGAAGACAAATGGTGATTGGAGTGAATTACGAGACAAATTTTGTCTTGCTTTCTTTCCCATTGCCCGAATTGTTTCCTTACGAAAGGAAGTACTATGCTTCCAGAAAATGGAGAAGGAATCCATAGGTGCAGCTTGGGACAGATTTTCTCTTTTGAAAAATTCTGGCCCAGATTTGTTAATCCCTGATCCAATGCTTTTGCAACATTTCTTCATAGGATTAAACAAAGAGTCTGCACTATATCTTGACATTACAGCTGGAGGATCTTTCCACCATAAGACTCCAGAAGAAGGCAAGGATCTTCTGGACAGGATTCTAGAAAATTCTTCCTTCACTATGGGTCTTAATGAGCCTCCCCTAGAGGAAGTCGTGTCAAGAATGGAGGATACACTCTTGGACAAGGATGAACTCATTTCTTGTTTACCCCAAGCCTTGCCAGAGGAATCCCCTCCCGAACCTGAGACTACGAAGGTGGAGAAATTCAACCCTCGCAGTTTCCATTTTACTTCGAGGAAGATCTTTTTGAAGATTATGGAAATACCTCGAAGTATTGTTGCCATAGGAAACCTTCATTGCCACCAACTCCACCTGATCCACCTGACGTGTTCGTCCGTCAGGCGGTCAAGGAGTTGACCTCTATCCTAAGCAGAGACTGGACAGCTGAAGTCGAGAATTCACCCGAAATTCTTCGGATGACGTCACCTTTGGCTACCATTTTATGTTCTATTAGAGGGACACCAATGAGAATCCTATACAACCCTACTGTTGGAGTAAATCTCATTTCCGATTCTTATGGTCTCGCCATTCTTGGTGATGTGCCATTGGCACCAACACGCAAATCCTTCCGAGATTCATTTGGAAACATTCTTGAAGGATGTGGGGTTCTGCAACAAGTGTCTGTTAGGCACAAAGATGTTGAGGCCCTCCTAGATTTTCACATGTTCAAAATCTAATATTTTGACATCATGATACGGATTCCCATAGAGAAATTTCTCATGGAATTTCCTTTGGAAGGAAGCCTCAATATCAATCTTGGAGGGAGAAATTTCTCCATGCCTATTCTGCGTTCAAAGAACACATCTGCAGAATCTCCCATCCAAGATGAGCCAATGGAGGAGGTTAGGACTCTTCAATTTTTAGTACCCCCTGAAATTGAAGGAGAAGAAGACTTCGTCCAAGAGGAGGATGACTTTCAGGAGGAAATTGAATTGCCAAAAGAAGAGCCCTCCCCAAAACCTCCTGTTGAGCTCAAGATTCTACCTCCAGGCCTATGTTATGCCTTTCTAAATGGCTATTTAGAAGCCCCTGTCATCATAAGTGACAAGCTTTCAGATGATGAAACGCTCAAACTCATAGCCATGTTAGAAAGGCATAGAGCTGTTTTTGGATATTCACTTCAGGATCTCAAGGGAATTAGTCCAGCATTATGCACCCATCGTATTCCTATTGACCCTGAGAGTGTCCCATCAAGGGAACCTCAATGGCGATTGAATAATGCGATGTAGAAAGTTGTCAAGAAAGAAGTCTTGGAACTTCTGCATACCGGGATTATTTACCCTGTTCCTCATAGTGAATGGGTAAGTCCAGTTCAAGTAGTGCCTAAGAAGGGAGGTATGTTTCATTCAAAATGAGAACAATGAATTAATTCCTCAACGGACCGTCACGGGATGGAGGATGTGCATTGACTACCGAAAACTTAACAAGGCAACAAGGAATGACCATTTCCATTGCCCTTCATCGATGAGATGTTAGAACGATTGGCAAAACACTCCTACTTCTGTTTCCTTGATGGGTATTTGGGATACCATGAAATTCCTATCCATCCCGATGATCAAAGTAAGACCATGTTCACATGTCCTTACGAAACCTATGCCTACCAGCGTATGTCCTTTGGACTGTGTAACGCTCCTGCCTCTTTCCAGAGATGCATGATGTCTATATTTTCAGACATGATTGAGGATATCATGGAAGTTTTCATGGATGATTTCTCCGTCTATGGAAAAACTTTTGATCATTGTCTAGAAAATTTAGACAAGGTCTTACAAAGATGCCAGGAGAAGGACCTCGTGCTTAATTGGGAAAAGTGCCATTTCATGGTCCGGGAAGGCATCGTTCTTGGACACTTGGTGTCCTAGAGAGGGATATAGGTGGACAAAGCTAAAATTTAAGTTATTGAAAAACTTCCACCTCCTATCAATGTTAAGGTAATTCGCAACTTTTTAGGTCATGTGGGGTTCTACCGACGATTTATCATGGATTTCTCCAAAATAGCTAGACCCCTCACCAACCTATTAGCTAAAGAAGCTCCCTTTGAATTCGATGATGAATGCCTTAAATCATTTGATATACTCAAAAAGGCACTCATCTCAGCTCCAATTATCCAACCTCCTGATTGGACGCTGCCATTCAAAATCATGTGTGATGCCAGCGACTTTGTTGTTGGTCCAGTCTTAGGCCAAACCAAAGATAAAAAGCATCACGCAATAGCCTACGCTAGCAAAACTCTGACAAGAGCCCAACTCAATTATGCCACAACTGAGAAAGAGCTCCTAGCAGTAGTTTTTACTATCGACAAGTTTAGATCCTATTTGGTTGGAGCAAAGGTCATAGTCTACACATACCATACTGCTTTAAAGTATCCGCTTAACAAAAAGGATGCTAAACACAGGCCAATTCGATGGATTCTTCTACTCCATGAATTTGATCTGGAAATAAAAGATAAGAAAGGAGTAGAGAATTCAGTAGCAGATCATCTTTCACGTATGGAAGTCACACAAACCATGGACATACCTATCAATGACTTCCTACGAGATGATATGCTCCTCAAGGTGACAGACTCTCACCCTTGGTATACGGATATTGTGAACTTTATGGTCACGGGATATGTACCACTAGGGGAGAACAAAAAGAAACTCAATTATGAGAGTCCTAGACACCTTTGGGATGACCCTTACCTTTATCGAGTATGTGCTAATGGCTTTCTTAGAAGGTGTGTCCCATCAATCAAAGGCACCAAAATTATAGAGAAATGCCATGTTGGCCCCTATGGTGGTCATTACGGTGTTTACTTTACTCAGGCAAAGATCTGGCAGAGTGGATTCTATTGGCCTTCAATGTATGAAGATACCAAGTAATTCATTCACAGATGTTGGAAATGCCAGAAGCATGGAGGAATCTCTGCTCGCAATGCGATGCCCCTAACATACAATCTCCAAGTGGAATTATTTGATGTATGGGGTTTTGATTTCATGGGACCTTTTCCTAGGTCTTATGATTGCGAGTATATTCTGGTTGTTGTCGATTATGTGTCAAAATGGGTAGAAGCATTGCCATGCAAAAATGCTGATTCCAAGCAAGCAAGGAAAATGTTCCATGAGATTATTTTTCCACGCTTTGGAACTCCCCGTATGGTCATAAGTGATGGAGGGTCTCATTTCATAGATAAGACCTTCCGGAACTTTTTAAGGGAACTTGGAGTCCAGCATAACATTGCTACCCCATCCACCCACAGACAAGTGGTCAAGCAGAAACATCTAATAAACAAATTAAGAATATTCTGCAAAAGACTGTCTTGGAAATGGGAACGAGATGGAAGCAAAAGCTACCCGGCGCATTGTGGGCATATCGTACTGCCTACAAGACACCTATCAGCATTTCTCCTTTGCAACTTATCTATGGGAAGACTTGCCATCTTCCCGTATAATTGGAACATAGAGCATATTGGGCCATCAAGCGGTGGAACATGAATCTTAACGAAGCTAGAAATCACCGATTGAAGCAAATCTCTGAGTTGGAGGAATGGAGAGATAATCGATTTCCATGCCATTTCTTTCAATTCTGTTTAAATTCTCCACGTCCAACTAATGGCCCCATCCAATTCTTCTTCTAGAAGGCCCATTTAATCGACCCGAGAAAATGTGGCCCGAATGGAGCCAGAAGGGGTTCAGCCGAACCCTAGGGTCAGCCGACTTTCCCCTCGTGCCGTTCGCGTTCTGTTTTCTAGTGTTGATCCTCCTCGATATCCTCCACAAAATTCTCGGTGAAACGCGTCGTTCCCCTGCCTATTTAAAGGATGGAAACAAAGAGGAAAGCTATACACCTCGTTGAATAATCATCTTCCTCCCGTCCTCGTCATGGCCGACAAGAAGATTGTGCCTCATGCCTCCTCCAGCTCAACCTTCAACCCGAGTGGAGACATTACGCCGGCCAACGACAAAACTTCCCTCGCCCGACAGCATAGGATGCTTACTACTTAGGATTTTAATTTTTTAAAAAAAGCATTTGTTTTCTAAAGCTAGGATAAATAATGTAAGCATCCCCATATTTTGATTTCAATAAAGTGAACTTACCGGTTCATCTAACACCGGTAAAGTTCCCACGTTAGTTTATTTTGATGAATAAAGAATTCAGAAAACAAGTGTGGGGGAAACATGTCCCCAAGCCACGAAATCTCGACGTGAAAAATTAACGTTGCATATCAAAACATGTCGCGACCGAATGAGAAAAACGACTCGACGAAACAGAGCCACAGAAGAGCCAACAGGAGGTTGGCCTAACCCCCTAGTCGGCCGACCTATTTTCTACTCCGCACGACTCCGTTTTGCTCCAGAAAATTAGTTTTGATTTCCTATCCCCACTTTTATGTGCTACCCTACTGTTTGAGTTGATTTCATATTTTCCATTGCATAACTAAAATGAATCAACTCAACAAATTGAAATAAAATTTGGTAGTCAAGAATTTGCTTAAGCTGGAAATTTGAATACTTTATATTTCAATTCATTACCTTGTTTATGATTCCCATAATTCAATAGAAAAAACACATCATCTAGGTATTTGACTAGTGTGATATGGTAAATGAGTTCTTTAGAAATCATCCTTTTGCTTGAAATTGATTTTGACATTTGTAACTATTTGAAGTCTTGAACTTTGCCTAAACCTCTCATTGGAAATTTATATACCTACCAAGGCCATATGATACATTCATGGAAAACCACAAGCATATGCCACTTTGCTTTTCATTGAACTTTGTCAAACACGTGACCCAATTGAGTGACATGCATGAACTTTTTGAATTGAGAACTCTTGTGCACTCCATTCATGCAAAATTTCTCACATTGAGAGTTTGTATCCATCGACTACCCATCCGCCAAAAAAAAACTCCATACAATACAAATGAAAGCCTCTCTACAAAAATAAAAAGGACTAGAAGACATAGCTACAAAAAAATAAAAAGCATCCACTCTTGAAAAAGAGTAAGAGTGCTAAAAAAAGTAGTAGCCATGTTTCATCCTTAAGAGAGAGCAAATTCATGGGAGTTATCACCTCGCCCCTCCATTCCATTCATGTGCACAAGAATTTTCTATTCACTTTGTTCATTGCATAAGTTTCTCATAGGATCAAGTCTTTGACTTAGTAACATATGAATTGCAAATGTGTCCCACATTCATCCCTACCAAGCTCCAGATATAGCCACTTTAAGTATAGGGACAAGAATTGGCAAAACATGCAATGGTGAGGACTCAAACACTTTGAGAGATTTGAGAGATTCCAATCGAGAAGGCAAGGGCAAAAGTTCCTATGACTTTCAAATATAGCAATTGCCAAATCATTTCAGCAGAGAATGATCCAAGGGAACTTCATTCTAACCGTTCCACTTTTCAAACACCCAAGATTGATGTGGTAGCCACATACACAAAGGGGATCCATGATTTCAGGTATAAGTTCAAATATCTAGTATCCTTATTTTCTACCTTATAGCAAATTCATGACAACACTCTAGTTCTTCTTGCCTTCACTCGAGGACGAGCAAAGGACTAAGTGTGGGGGAAGTTTGTTGACGGTCCTTAAGTACCATATTTTGACCGTCAATTCACCTCATAATGTGCATAAAAGAAACATAAAACATAGTGGTAGGGCTATACACTAACCCAATTTCACAAGTTTTGGTGTTTATTTGTATGCAGGTGAATTATTACCCAAAATACCAAAACATGCAGGGATGAATCCATGAAAATGTATTTCAACAAATCAGGCGACGACATGTGGCAACACATGGATCAAATGGCCCACAAACAGAAGAATGCGAGGAGATCCAATGGTGTTGCACCCATATACATCAATGGGGCCCACCTATAGAAAGCACTCCCCGAGGGGAGCCTTGACCAGGTCGGCCGAACTAGGGGTTTGGCCGACCTCTTCCTGGCGCCAAACTCGGTCAAATGACACGTGTTGGCTCCTCCCGACTCCCTGGAGTCAATAGTGACTGATTCGCACGTTAATTGTGGCGCGAACCGACCCTTCTCCACCTATAAATAGACCCCCTCACCTCACTTCTCACACACACAAAAAGTTGAGAATGGTGCTACACTCCAAAGGTTTAGAGTAGTCCTAGAGGCTACCAAAGTAGAAGGGGAGTGTGGTGAAGAGTCTAGGAGAAGGAGTGTTGAGCTTGTCAAGTCCCTCTTCTACACTTGTACCCCTACAAAAGTTTTACTCAATCAAGTAAGCCTTTGTGAATTCAATACAAGTTTGATCTTTTATTCTTAGTAGTTTGCACAAGTAGTTACTTGTGGCTTCACTGCTTTAATTCATTAGAGGCTCTAGTTGTAGCTTTGTGTTCGAAACAACTAGAGTAGTGATTTAGAATGTAAGCGTGGTGCTTAGGTTATAAATCATTAGTGGATATCTCGTAGACCCACGGATTGAAGAGGTAGGCAGTAGGTGGTGACAGTCCTATCTGTCCTTCGTAATCCTCCACGTTCGGCTATGCCATAGGCTCTTAGCGGGAGTCGTCCTAGTATTGCTAGGAGTAAGCTCGTGCCCGAAGCAAGCATCTACTGCAAACTACCTTGATTTAGGATCTATACTTTGAATTCCTCTCTGTTCCTTGCCTACCAAACAACTTTGTGTCCTTGGGTGAGCTCGTTCGAAAGATTAGCACACACGTTCTTTGGATTCAGTACCCTTGGGAATACTCCTTAAGGGGAAGTGCTACAACGGTATTTCAGTGCACTTGCGGATAACTCTGTGGTGTTAAGAAATACCAACAACAGTCACTTTATATTGGGTCTTGCAGGTATTAGCCGTTTATAGCTGTTAAGAGTTGTTCGTGAGATCTCGAGCTGTCGAGATGTATCTCTAATGTGAAACAATGTTGTTGCCATATGTTCGTCATGTTGCTAGTGAGAAGCGTCTGTGGGCATGGACAGCTTCTCTTGTTCATAGATAGACTGACGGTGTGAGTATATACTTTCCGCTGCGAATGTACCACTGTTGTACATTATGTTGTAAAAAATATCTTATTAACAAATCAAAACATTGTATGTTTATGATGTTTTTTCATGTGTGATGTTGGGTGTCGCATCGCACGACATCATCCAATGTGATTTCTGAAATGTCGGGACCTCGGTCCCCACTGTCTGGTATCTGAGCTACATTAGGAATAGCACGCTCGAGAAGAGATTATTTTTGAAAACTTAGAAGTAATTGAGTGAGGATTAGTCACTCTACCCATATAAGGTCTATAATAGTATAGTTATTAAGGTGGACAACCTAACATACTTGTTATTATATTTAGTAACGATGCTTCACCGTTAGATAAGAGGTAAGGTATGCCACCGAGAGCGGGTCAATCTCGATAAGCTTACCATACGAGAGATGTATGTGATTGTCCCCGGCTTGGCACGAGAGTTAATATGAGTCTCTAAACCTCTTCATGCTTCCTAGAAGATATGCCAATGCTGGTCTCCAAGCGTGCTTTAGGCAAAAGGATTGGAGGCCCTATCGTGCGGTCAGAAACACGATAATATGCAACTCTTGAACATCTAATGATGAATGAGACATACGTAGCGCTCACCATCGGCGTGCCTCTTATGGGGCAGTAGGTGGTATCTGTCGGGTTAAAAAAAATCCCGTTTGTGACTACTCATTCGCACTCTACTCGGGTCCCCCTTCATCTGTTGTTGAAAGGCGACCACATTTCTCGGTACGTGTTCTCCTCGAGGATGGCCTGTATAAAAACATACATGACGTTAGTTTCGATGGCTCATATATATTACTGTGACTACCTGTCGTGCTGCCTATGTGGCCTTGCCCTGTTGTGGCGCATAATTGGTGAATTTTAATCGAGCTCTGATTTTAGACTAAGTTTCAAATTGGAGTATGTCGGTACCCTACATACCGGGTACCCCACGATACCGCATCAAGTGCAAGAAAGTTCCACCCGTCAGAGTCGAAGGCCCTTGCAGGTCCCACATGTCACATTGCACCGGACCCGCTTCCCTCATATGGCTGGCTCCTGGGTTAACACATGTAAAATAAGACAGGAACAAAACTCCCAACCAAGGGAAGCTCCGACGACTACACGTGTACACCAGCCCCGGACCTAGCCCCCGTTAGAGAGGAGCTTAAGTACTGACACGTGTACAGCAACCCCGGACCTACCCCCCCCCCCCCCCCCCCCCCGCAAGGGAAAGCTCCGGATCTGCCACGTGTGGAGCCTCCGGACCTTTGTCTCCAATAGAAATACGAGCAGATCATGTCCGTTACAGACATTCAAAGATGGTTAAAGCGGCAGTTACAAGATCTGATAATGTGTTATTAATGCCATATTAATGATACACGATCAGTGCATCGTTAATAGGGGTAATGCTGCCATGAAGGCGCGTTACCACACTATTAATTGTACTTAATACTCTTTAGACAATGTATTAGGTCATTAAGCATGCCATGGCCACATGTCATGCCAAGCCAGCTATGTAACGGTCAGTCCTTAGAACTATAAAAGGGCTGCACTGCACGAACATCGAGGCTAAGCTAATTCAACCTGACTCTAGCGAACGCACTCGCTCAATACAATTACACAAACCCCATGGAGTAGGGTGTTACGCTCAGGCGGCCCGAACCATGTAAATCCCTGAGGTCACCATCTTGATCTTGATCTTTGCGTGCCCCAACAATAAAAGAACCTCCACGGGCTGCTTCTTAGCAGGGCCGGGGGAAGTGTCATATCAAACACTTCGACATTTGGCACGCCAGGTAGGGGGACGTTTGTTCCAAGATCACAAGATGGTGAACTCAGCTGATGGATCATCCAACGGCAATCATGTTGAACAACTTGCTGGAGGCAACCTGTCGGTACCCTAAAAACCATACACCCCCTGAGGTTACAAAGATCTCAAGGGAAGGACATCTGCTCAAATTGAAGACCCTCGGGGGCCCACTCGCCAGACGTGACCGGACCCGCTTCTCCAACATGGTTAACCTCTAGGTTGCCACGTGTACTGTCAGACCAGAGCTATTACCCGCAAGGGTGAAGCTCCGGGCCAAGTACTGAAACGGCACCTCCGGAGGTAGCCCCTGACCGAGAGAAGCTCCGGACCTAACACGTAGCAGGCCGCCCCGGAGCTTCCCGCTTCCCACGAGCAAGTTCCGGAGCTGCCACGTGTCCATACGTCGGAGCTGGCCGCTTTAAACCCCCAGGAGACGTTGTAACAGCTCCGGATCTCCAAAGGACAGCCACAGACTTCAAGACCCGATTAATTATCATTAATTCCACATTAATGATATTTAATTGGATGATCTTAACACCTGTAACGGCACTATCGGAGCCGTTACAGGGTTATTAACAACAATTAATCTCGTGTATCCATACTAATAACCGCCAGGGCCACATGTCGGGCCAGGCTGACTTGTAACGGTTTGTCCTTATGCTATAAAAGGACAAACCGACGATACACGGGGGAGGACTCTCGAACACACTCAAGCACACAAGTTAATACAACACACATACACTCCCGTGGAGTAGGGTATTACGCTCAGGCGGCCCGAACCACGTAAACTACTGTGTCACTCGTGTCCAAATCGCACTTCACTTTCTTAGATCTCCGCGCGCCCAAACCGAACCACAACTCCTTTAAACACTTTCATAGTGTCAGGGGATCTGCCGACTCCAACAGTCGACAGTTGGCGCGCCAGGTAGGGGCGCCTGAGATCTTCAAGAATGGTGAATTCTGCGGCTGGATCATCCAACGGGCAACCTGCTGCTCAGGCTGTCGGAGGCAATCCCTCCAACATGCAACCACCGGCAGGAGCCTCGGTTCCAGCGGGAGTCACACTCCCACCACCACCATCTTCTCCGGCAAGACATGCCGAACGACATGATGGTGCACCGGCGTCACGTTCTGCGCCGGCAAGTCGTGACAACCCAGAACACGCGCTCCATGCAGCGCGTGCTCTCCTTCAGCGACCACCACCTCCGGATGCATCTCAAGGTGCCATGGAGCAATGGAGAGCTGATATTGAGCATTTGGTCGCAGCAGCGGCCGAACGCCTCAACAATCAGGGTCCACCTCCTTCAGGGCGGGCCCCGTCGCAGCGACGAACGTTGTCTGGAAGACTTGGTCCACATGTCTCCAACAACCGGAGAAGAGCTGCGTCACAGCAAGTGACATCGTTGCCCTCTGGGGCACGACGTGCCCATACTGCATCTCGGCTTTCGACACACGATCTCCGGGCGGAGCTTGATCGCCGATACCGCCAACAGGATGGCCGTGTCCACATCGAGCGAGCTCGAGAAAGACGAGATGCTCAAGACCTTTCTACTCTGGAAGGAGTAGGAGGAGGCTGTTCCGCCCTAGCCATGCACCTGCGCATGGTTAGATGGCCACAGAAGTTCCGGCCACACTTGCCGGAAAAATTCGACGGGACTGTCAATCCCGTAGAATTCCTACAGATATACTCCACTGCGATTCTAGCAGCTGGAGGAAATGAGGCTGTAATGGCCAATTACTTTCCAGTGGCCTTAACAGGGACCGCCAGGTCCTGGTTTATGAGCCTTCCACCCAACTCTATCGACAGTTGGGAGGAGCTGTGCCGTCAGTTCACTGCCAATTTCGGGAGTTCATACACCCGTCCAGGCACTGAACTGGACCTTTTTGCGGTCGTGCAAAAAGGAGGAGAATCTTTGCGGTCATTCATCCAGAGATTCTCTCAGGTACGTAACACAATCCCTTCTATCTCAAGCGCTTCTGTCATTGTGGCATTCAGACAGGGTGTACGAGACAAGAAGATGTTGGAGAAGCTGGCGATCAAAGAGATCACCAACGTCACGGAGCTCTTCAGCCTGGCTGACAAATGTGCCAGAGCTGCGGAGGGCCGTGAAATGCACTCCAAACCAGCCCTGGAGGATCATAAAAAATCCTCCAAAGAAGAAGCCGCTACCTCCGGGAGTGGCAAGAAGAAAAAGAAGACCAACGGCAAGAAGAAGCCGTCGGCCGGCACATCCAACGTTGCAGCCGCTGCAACTCCTGGTGGCCGGGGGCCACGCCCCGAGAAGCGACCTCGACCGTCTTCCGAAGACGGTGGCAAATCCAAGATGTGGTGCCCCATTCACAAAACGGGCAGCCACAGACTGGAGGACTGCCGGGAGGTCCAAAACCTTGCCGAGCGTTACCACAAGCGCCGGGAAGGGTCTCCCTTCCGTCAGAGGGAGGGAAAACAAAAGGTCGATGAAGCTCCGGCTGAAGAGGAGTTAGGGTTTCAAGACCCCCAAAAGGTCTTGAAAGCCGTCTACACCTCCGTCGACGATGATTCCGACGTCTCCGACAACGAGCGTTGAAAAACCATGAACACCATCTTTGGTGGATCATGGGACATCACCTCTCGTCGCGTTATTAAGACTATGCGACGGGATATGGCTGCTGTAGCTCCTACAGCTAGACCGGAGCCACATCGAAAGTGGATGGACACACCCATCACTTTTGATGCTTCGGACTGTCCTCAAAGCATGGTCGGAGCTGGTCAGCTGCCCTCGATGGTATCTCCCACCATCAACAACATCCAGCTCCATCATGTCCTGGTAGACGGAGGTTCGGGGCTTAATCTCATCAGCTTCGAAGCTTTCACTAAGCTTCAGCTTCGACCTTCAGACCTCCAGCCCTCTCGACCTTTCTCCGGAGTAGGTCCGGGGGCCATAACCCCACTCGGAGCTATTACTCTTCCTGTTACCTTCGGGACCCGGGAGAAGTATCGCACCGAAAAGTTGATCTTCGACGTTGCTCAGATCAACTTACCATTCAATGCCATTTTGGGTAGACCTGCCTTGTACAAATTCATGGCAGCAGCTCATTATGGATACCTGGTATTGAAGATGCCAACACCAGTAGGCGTTCTCCGGATCCGTGGAGATCGCACTGCCGGAGTAACTGCTCTGGAGGAACTCCATGCACTCACCACAGCGCAAGAGGAGGACTCCAGACAGAAGCAAGCTCCACAACCTCCGAGCATTCGTCAACGAGGCTCGACCTCTGCACCCCGTGTGCAGCCAAGCGGCGACACCGACATTCCCGTCAAAGTCGTCCAAATTGGTTCCGATGTCACCCAAACTACCCGCATATCGGGTGGCTTGAACGACAAATAGGAACTCGCGCTCATCACTTTCCTCCGGGCTAACGTTGACGTGTCTGCCTGGCAACCGTCACAAATGCCTGGGATCCCCAGGGAAGTGATTGAGCACAATCTGAAGATTTTCCCCGACGCTCGGCCTGTACACCAGAAACCTCGGAAGCAATCTGTAGAGCGACAGAACTTCATCCGACAAGAAGTGAAGAAGTTGCTCGAAGCCGGATTCATCCGAGAAGTCTACCATCCAAAATGGCTGGCAAACCCAGTCGTTGTGCCTAAGGCCGGCGGGAAACTTCGGATGTGCATCGACTACACCACATTGAATAAGGCATGTCCCAAAGATCCATTCCCACTACCTAGAATAGACCAGATAGTGGATTCCACCTCCGGGTGTGAGTTACTGTGTTTCCTAGACGCATATTCAGGATATCATCAAATCCGGATGTCTAGGGAAGATGAAGAACATACTTCATTCATCACAGTGG
The DNA here is from genome assembly GCA_036927565.1 of Tuctoria greenei. Lineage (NCBI taxonomy): Eukaryota > Viridiplantae > Streptophyta > Magnoliopsida > Poales > Poaceae > Tuctoria > Tuctoria greenei. Next base: position 86,507,246 of record JAYESD010000005.1, on the reverse strand, counting down.
ATGGATTGTATTGTTACACAGCCATGCCTTTTGGTCTCAAGAATGCAGCTTCAACTTTTGTACGAGCAATGTACAAAACTTTCGAAGAACTCATCAGGGACATAGTGGAAGTGTACGTTGATAACATCGTGGTCAAAGTCAAAAACAAGGAGTCCCTCTTGGACACCTTGCAGGCTGTCTTCGACAAGCTGCGGGCCACCCGCACAAAGTTAAACCCAGACAAGTGCGTCTTCGGGGTTAGTTCCGGAAAGCTTCTTGGTTTCCTGGTAAGTCACCGGGGTATAGAGGCTAATCCGGCGAAGATAAAAGCCATCGAAGACATGCGGCCACCAACCCGCATCAAAGACGTCCAAAAATTAACTGGATGTCTAGCAGCCCTCAGTCGGTTCATTTCAAGACTGGCGGAAAGGGCACTTCCCTTCTTCAAGTTGCTGAGGAAGTCCGGACCATTCCAATGGTCTGAAGAAGCAGAGAAGGCATTCCAGGAGCTGAAACAGTTCCTCACCACCCTACCAGTCTTGGTAGCTCCGAACCCTGGTGAGCCTTTACTGCTTTACATTTCAGCAACTGACGAAGTCGTCAGTATGGTTCTGGTTGCGGAGAGACCGGAACTACCCAATACTCAGGAATCTAGATCCCTTCGGGAGGATCCGAAGGTTCCTGAAAGCGGGTCTGGGTCCCAGCTCCCAGACTTGAACCCTCAAGAAGCCACTTCAGAGGACCCGGATCCTTCTGATAGGATCCAGGTCATTCCTGAAGAAGCTCCGGGTTCCTCCACCCAGAACCCGGAGGTCCCCGAAGATAGTCTGGACCCCTCCAACAGGGTCCGGATCAACGGAGAGGAAGCTCCGGACCCCTCCGGGAGGGTCCGGACCATTCAACGCCCAGTATACTTCATCAGTGAAGTGTTACATGATGCCAAGACTCGATACCTAGAGGTGCATAAGCTGCTCTACGCAGTTCTTATTGCTTCAAGGAAGCTTCGACACTATTTCCAAGCTCACAAAGTCTCGATGGTAACCTCATATCCACTTCGAGCGATCCTGCATAATCCCAATTCAACTGGGAATATAGCAAAGTGGGCAGCGGAACTGGCTGAATTCGACCTTGAATTCATTCCAAGACAAGCAATCAAGAGTCAAGCGTTGGCAGATTTCGTGGCAGAGTGGACTCCCTCTCCATTAAACCCTGGGGGCCCCAGCGAGCAGAAGACGGAACCACAAGTTCCCGCCTTCACTAAGCCTCACTGGACCCTTTACTTCGACGGCTCCATGCAGAAGCAGGGAGCCGGAGCTGGAATCCTTCTCCTCGCCCCAACCGGGGAGAAGGTGAAATACATGGTGCACCTTGACTTCAAGGCAACCAACAACATGGCGGAGTACGAAGCACTCATATATGGATTAAAGGTGGCACTATCATATGGTGTCAAGCAGTTGCTGGTCAAAGGAGATTCACAACTTGTCATCAAACAGGTGAAAGGTGAGTGCTCCTGCAATAATCTCCAGCTGGCTGCTTATCTCCTTGAAGTCCAGAGGCTTCAGAGGGACTTCGAAGTCCTAGACCTTCACCATGTTCAGCGTGCTCACAACGCTGAAGCTGACGAACTCTCGACTAAGGCGTCAACCGGAGCTCCGGCTCCCGACGGAACCTTTGTCCGGAGGTTGTCAAAACCCACAGTTCAGCCTGCCGAACTGAACGAAGGGGGCGAGATCAGCATCCCTAAGCTGACGGTCCCGATGGCCCTGTTACCATGGCAGCCATCAAGGGTCGTAGGTGCTGCCGGAAGCTCCGAGCAACCCAACACGCAAGACTCAAATGCTCAAGTCAGTTCCGATGCATGGATCTCGGAGATCCGGAACTACTTGAAAGACAACATCCTTCCTGATGATGATGTATCCGCTGACCGGATAGTCAGATTGGCTAAAAGATACACGTTGGTAGAAGGGGATCTCTACCGACGCGGTGCCAACGGCATCCTAATGCGGTGCATCACAAAGGAAGAAGGCTGCGAGCTCCTCGCAGAAATCCATGGAGGTGAGTGTGGGAACCACGCGTCTTCCCGCACGCTGGTCGGAAAAGCCTTTCGGCACGGCTTCTACTAGCCTACAGCGCTCCAGGATGCCACTGAGCTAGTGAAGAAATGCAAAGCATGTCAATTTCATGCAAAGCAAATTCATACACCTGCTCAGTCCTTACAAATGATACCTCCTACATGGCCTTTCGCTGTGTGGGGGATGGACATCTTGGGACCCTTCCCAAGAGCCGTCGGAGGTTACAAGTTCCTGTATGTCGCCATCGACAAATTCACCAAGTGGCCGGAAGCTACTCCTGTTGTGACGATCAACAAACAATCTGCAATCAATTTTCTACAATCTATCGTGAGCAGATTCGGAGTCCCAAACAAGATCATCACTGATAATGGGACTCAGTTCACAAGCTCCGCATTTCAAGGATATTGCGAAGACCTCGGCATACAAGTTTGCTACGCTTCCGTAGCTCATCCTGCAAGCAATGGGCAAGCCGAGAGAGCAAACGCAGAAATCCTTAAAGGACTAAAAATGCGCACTTATGAGCGTTTGAAAAAGCACGGAGCTAATTGGATCGAAGAGCTTCCGCCCACTCTATGGGCTAACAGGACTTCTCCAAGTCGGGCAACCGGAGAAACACCCTTCTTCCTGGTGTACGGAGCAGAAGCGATCCTTCCTCCGGAAATCACCCTGGGTTCCCTCCGAGTCCGGACCTTCGACGAAGCCGCGCAGGACCAGCTCCGGCGTGAAGACCTAGACCTCCTCGAGGAGGGAAGGTGCCAAGCAGCTGTTCGGAATGCCCGATATCGCCAAGCTCTACAGCGCTATCATCAGCGGCATGTACACAACCGACAGCTCGAGGAAGGCGATCTGGTGCTACGGAGAATACTATCCAGAGAAGGGCAAAACAAACTCTCCCCCGGCTGGGAAGGGCCCTTCCGAGTGATCAAAGTATCCCGTCCCGGAAGCGTTCGCTTGGCTGCCGAGGATGGGACACCTCTCTCAAATCCTTGGAACATCGAGCACCTCCGTAAGTTCTACACTTAATTCCACGGAGGTGAGTCTTAAGTAACTTGAAGTGTATGTTATAGAGTCATTGTACAGAGTCGGGTAGTTCCTCCGGGAGAGCAGCCGGACCTTTCCCGAAAGGTTTGGAAAGCTCATGCAACACTTGATACAGTCTCCGGACTAGAAGTGTAGCTAATTACCCTGGGTTAAACGAGAAACCGAACACGCTTAGCCTGGTTCCGTACCCTAAGAGTGTACTTGTTTCCCCTGTACCCCGGACCTATAATGAAAGACATCTTCATGTGAAATAGACTCCACGTGCAATCATTTTTGCATAAGGCTCGACATTTTTATTTTTTTCTTCTTTCTTGTCTATAACAGAAACGTGCAATTCTTAAGAAGTTCTAGTTTAACCGGTTTATGTACAATTTGAGCTGAATTGTCAGATTTTTTAGATTTAAATATCGTCTGTGGTCAACTCGCCTGAAAGCCGCCAAGCCATTCTAGGGCCGGAGTGCGCTATCGACTTAGCTTGGTCAAGCACCCTAAGTACGCCACTCTACCTACATCCCGGCAGGCCAAAGTAAGGTGGGTCCATGGACAATTGGATCTAAAAGAAAAGACAATTCATCCAATTATACTAAAAATCGTGTTCAACTTGAAACTCTCTTGAGAACCGTAAGCCGCGACGAAGTTATAGATAAGGAACGAATTTTACTGTTTTTCTTGGCTTAAGTGTGCAGGAAAAATAAACCCGATATTGATGGAGAAAAACCGGAGTTAACCAAACTCCAACTCCCACCGGCGTTAACTTAAAGATGGTGAGAAGACTCCATCATTAGAGTCTGTTGCCAGCAAGCCAGGCGTGGCAAGGGTCATTGCCGGAGCTACTAAGCTCCGACACCTTGAAGTATTAACTATCGACACTCAACGTGTTGGTAGAGGCTCCTGCCGGAGCTACTAAGCTCCGACGATGGACAGTGCCGGAGCTTCTAAGCTCCGACGATTTCAAGGGACCTTCACTATCGAAAACTTCGGACCTAAACTATACGAGTTCGAAGCAAATCTGTCTTCAACAAAAATCAACATCCTTTTGGTACATGTCCACAATCAAATTGTGCACATCTACCAGGGGGCCAAGTGAAGACAAAGATGTTGAAGACAAAAAATGAAATTCACGAAAAATTGAGGATTTCATTTCATTTGAAGACCAAAGATTACATCTGGGGACAAAGGATTACAAAATTGAGGAAGAAGAGAAGATACAAATAAAGGCTAAAAAAGATAGTCCTAGACCCTATGGAAGAACTCAGCGACCTTCTGGGCGACCTCCGACACGCTGGCTCGGGTAGCTTCGCCTTCTCCTTCAACGGGGCCTTCAAGCACCGGGTCCAGAGGGAATCGAGGGTTCCGGCTAGTGTAGCACGTCAACACATATTCTGTGACGTTCCTAGCCAGGGATTGCCCCTCGACCTCCAACTGGTCCGCGATGACGTCGCCCACCTTGGAGAGCTTGCTGCCCGCAGCGCCCAATGCTTGCAGCGCAAGGTCCGGCTCCGGCTCCGGATCATCCGGAAGCACGGGGCTGAAACCCATCGGCGCTAGCGCATCGTCGGCCTTGCTCAGGAACTCCCAAATTTGCAGGGAGTCCGTCTTCCTCAGGCCCTTCATCTCTTCCAAGGACCTCCGGGCCGCCGCCAGCTCCGAGTTCTCGCGGGAGAGGCGCTCAACTTCTTTGGCGTTTTGCTGAATCTTCGCAGCAACCCGCTTTTCGAGTCTTCCGAGCTCCTCCTCCCGGAGGTGGATCTTGTTCCGGCGGTCGACCAGGTCTTTCTCCCTAGCCTCTATTTTCTTCTCCCGGGCGACGAGGGCACACTCATACTCGTAGAGTTCCTGCCCTCGCACCCAGGTCTTCTCCTCCTCCTCGAGGCAGCGCTCTTCCAATTTTTTAGCGCGCTCCTCGAGGCCCTTGTCCGCCAGAGCTGTCTTCTCGGCGAGCTCTTCTTCACGTCGCAAGACGTCGTCCCGTAGTTCCAGGAGTTTTTGCTCCTCATCCTCGAGCCGCTTTTCCCTTCCCTCAAGTGCCTCTCGGCGCTTGATGAGTGCGGTACTGATGGCTTCGAGTTGATCGAACCGAGCGTTGGCCGCATCATTGGCAGCCTTAGCTTGGTCATGGTACTCCCGGGATTGGGCGTTGAGGTTGTGAGTCATGCTCTCCCTCTCGTCCAGCATCTCACCCCAGAGCTCCAGGCGGACCTTCTCCCGCTTGATCCATTCCTTGTCCTCAGCAATCCTCGACTGCGCCAGCTTGGTCTCGAATTGGAGTCTATTACGCCACCTCCTAAGGGTTTGGCGCTCCTCTTCAAGAACCTTGCTGTCGTGGAAGAAGGCTAGTTGGACTTGGCGCAGACTGGAGCAAGCGTTGTCGATGGACATCGACAGCGAGATGGGCTCCGGACCTTCTGGGGTCTCCTCCGCTGGTTCCAGCGGGTCTTCATTTACAAAAATTGGGTCCCACTCTGCGAGAGCGGAACCCCGAGCTTCCAAGACACTAGGGCCCTCCTCCGGGATGGCCTCAGTCGCCACTGAAGAAGGTCCCGCCACCAAATCCTCATTCGCCCCCTCAGGCTGGGGGCCGGTGACTTCGTCCAGGCACTCTGGCTCCGCCACGGGTACCATTGACGTCGTCGCCTCCAATGGCTCCGGCCGGGACGCTTCTTCTGAGGGAAGCTCAAGCTCCCTCGCCTCTTCAACCACCGGCTCTACAGCCGGCGCCTCCACCACCACCGGCTCTGCAGCCGGCGCTCCAATAACTACCGCCCTGCGACCGGAGCTTCAGAAGTAACCGGCTCAATTGCCGGAACCACTTCAACTTCCGGCTCGCACGCCGGGGCTTCAGCTACCTCCGGCTCAACCGCCGGGGCTTCAGCACTTTCCGGCTCTGAAGCCGGGACCGCTACTTCCTCCGGCTCGACAGCCGGAGCATCTACTTCTGCAGCACAGGGGCCCGGAGCTTCAACCTCCGGAGCGGGTGCCGCTGGCGCATCTTCAATCCCGTGGTCCGGAGCTACCACGAGAACTTCTGGAGACGAGTCGAGGTCCATGACCACGACAGCCGGCGCCGGAGTTGTCGCAGCCTCCGCCTGGGGTGGCTCCGGAGCTGGAGCAGAAGCCCTCGTAGCCTCAGACACTGTGGCTGAGGGCGGAGCTTCACTCCCCTTCTTGGGAACGCTACAAATGAAGAATAAAGAAATTGAGCAAACAGATACTATAATTAAAAGTTAATTGAGATAAGCAAGAAAAATTACCTTGGGAGGCTCACGCACCAGCTTGCGCGGAACCTCTTTCCCGGACGTTCCGGGCTGGCCACGGTCGGCGTAGGAGCTCCGAGAGGACTCCCAGGACTTGCCATAGCCGCGGGCGTTTCCCGGGTCAGAGCTCTCCTAGACCGGGAGGAACTCCTAGACCTGGAGGCCCTCACCGCTTCTCGAACCGGAGTCGCCTGTCCGGAGCTGGCACCTCCGGAGGGACCCATCAAGGGAACTGCCGCACTCCGGGAGGATCCCACCGCCGGAACAGTAGCACTCCGAAAGGACCCCACCACGGGGACAGACGCTACAGCGGCGGAGGATCTTCCCTCCTGAGGACGGGGAACTGGCGGGGAAGTAGCGAGCCCAACGGACCTTCCGTCAGCATGTCGCAGCTTCCTCTTCCGGCTCTCCGGCTCCTCCGCCAGCTCCTTGCCCTTGCCGGTGACTTCAGCTCTTGGCTGGGAGACAGGGGCGGAGCCACCTTCCGACAACCCGGGGATCGCCAACCGGGTGGTCGATCTTCTCTCGACGACGCCAAGGTCGTCAAGCGCGGGCATCTTCCGCCGGAGCTCCCTGCTGAACTCAACTTCCACGTTCAGGGGGAGGAAAGCCGGTGGCGGAGTCAAGTACTCTCCGTCTACATCGATGCCGTGCTGGAATTTCTTGAGGTGAAACTCCAAGGACTTCCCCACCATGTTGGACTTCAACCCGGTCTCAACCCGGTCTTCGTCCATCACGCTGTTGAGGGCCCAGGCGAGCTTCTCCCTCCTCTTCAGCGGCGCCCACCTGTTGGACAGGAAGTTGCAGAACACCACCTGGGGAGTCAATCCTCCCTCCACACATTGGCGGATCCTGGACAGGACGGGGTCGAAAGCTGCCGCCAACACCGGAACTTCGCTCCACACCGACGTGTCAATGCCGGGCAGACCGTCTGGCAACTCCAACCGCTCGTGCTCCTCCACCCGGACGACTACCCAATCTTTCTTCCAGTCATCCCACTTCCCGGAAGGGAACGACCGGAGGTACTTGAACGGGCACTTCTTGCGCTTCACAAAGTAGTAGAAGCCAAGGTACTCGTCACTTCGGCCGGTGGTTTGGAGGGTAAAGAAGGTGCGGAAGAGCTCGATGCAGGGAGGGATGCCCACCCACATCTCGCAGAAGTGGACAAAGATGGACACAAGGAGGAGAGAGTGAGGGCCAAGGTGGTATAGCTGCAGACCATAGAAGTCCAGCAGCATCAAGAAGAAGGAAGAAAACGGTGGGATCAGCCCCACCATGGCGTACGATGAAAAGTACACCATTTCGCCGGAGTGCTCCTTTTTAAAGGGAAGCTCCCCGCCGGCGCGGACTGAACGGTTGAAGAAGTCCGACGACCACCCCATGAGGGCTCGGACCTTCTTCAGATCGCTCTCCGTCTTCAAACGACTCTCACGCAGACCCAACTCCATCGCAGCACAGCTAGGCGAGAGAAGGGAAGCAAAGCACGAGTTGGGAGTTTGAGCGCAAGAATAGATGGAAAGCGTAAAGAACTCCCGACGGTGCGCTTTCCTTCTTAAGTAAGCCCTCGCAATGCTTGGATGGAAACTGCAGGAGAGTCAAGCATACTACTCAAGAATTCAACCCAGCCGATGACAAGGGGGCCCGGGACCACCCCGACGATCAAGTCGAGGCTCTTACCCAGGCGAACAGTTGTCATCACGAGGCGGGAAACCCAAAGGCGGCGGACTGACAAGGCGCGCGGAACCGATACGGTTTTCGTATCGGGAACCGACGACCTTCAATAGCGAGAGATCCGCACGTCAAAGATCTTATCTGCCGCCTGAGGTGCGCCACGCGTCAGGACTTAACCGTAAAGCCCTGCCAAAGGCACCTCCGAAGACCCTTGAAGACCCAGTTCAAGAGTCGCAAGTGTGGACCCACCTCCGGCGGAATGACTTCATCCCGTTAGCCTTCCCCGGAGGTAGGTCCAGGGGGCCACTGTCGGTACCCTAAAAACCATACACCCCCTGAGGTTACAAAGATCTCAAGGGAAGGACATCTGCTCAAATTGAAGACCCTCGGGGGCCCACTCGCCAGACGTGACCGTACCCGCTTCTCCAACATGGTTAACCTCTAGGTTGCCACGTGTACTGTCAGACCAGAGCTATTACCCGCAAGGGTGAAGCTCCGGGCCAAGTACTGAAACGGCACCTCCGGAGGTAGCCCCTGACCGAGAGAAGCTCCGGACCTAACACGTAGTAGGCCGCCCCGGAGCTTCCCGCTTCCCACGAGCAAGCTCCGGAGCTGCCACGTGTCCATACGTCGGAGCTGGCCGCTTTAAACCCCCGGGAGACGTTGTAACAGCTCCGGATCTCCAAAGGACAGCCACGGACTTCAAGACCCGATTAATTATCATTAATTCCACATTAATGATATTTAATTGGATGATCTTAACACCTGTAACGGCACTGTCGGAGCCGTTACAGGGTTATTAACAACAATTAATCTCGTGTATCAATACTAATAACCGCCAGGGCCACATGTCGGGCCAGGCTGACTTGTAACGGTTTGTCCTTATGCTATAAAAGGACAAACCGACGATACACGGGGGAGGACTCTCGAACACACTCAAGCACACAAGTTAATACAACACACATACACTCCCGTGGAGTAGGGTATTACGCTCAGGCGGCCCGAACCACGTAAACTACTGTGTCACTCGTGTCCAAATCGCACTTCACTTTCTTAGATCTCCGCGCGCCCAAACCGAACCACAACTCCTTTAAACACTTTCATAGTGTCAGGGGATCTGCCGACTCCAACAGTCGACACAACCCCTCCAACGTTCAGCAGCCAGCAGGTGCCAATGCACCGGCAGGCACTGTAGCACCATCTGTTCTGACAAACAATGCCGATCAACAAGATGGGGCATCTGCGTCGATCACCGCATCGGCAAACAACAACCCCGAGCATGCGCTCATTGCCGCGCAAGCTCTTCTGCAACATCCACCACCTCTAGGTGCACCACAGGGTGCTATAGAGCAGTGGAGGCCTAATGTCGACCATCTGGTTGCAGCTGCGGTTGCAGGCATTAGTAACCAAGATCCTCCCCCTTCATGGCGAGCACCTTCACAATGACGGACCCTGTCCAGCTGGCTTGGTCCACAAGCCTCTCAACCAAGGAGACGTGCTGCCTCCTAGCAGGTGACTTCGTTGCCCCCGGGGCACGACGCACCCATACCATCACCAGGATTCCGACTCATGACCTGCGGTCAGAACTGGATCGCCGTTACCGACTACAGGACGACTGAGTCCATATCGAGCGTGCTCGCGAAAGGCGAGAGGCTCAGGACAACCCTGCTCCTCTAGGAGTAGGAGGAGGTTGTTCTGCCCTGGCCATGCACTTACGTATGGTCAGGTGGCCACAGTAGTTCCGGCCTCACTTGCCGGAAAAATTTGATGGGACAGTTAACCCCGCTGAATGTCTTCAAAGCTACTCAACTGCCATACTGGCAGCAGGGGGTTATGAGGCTGTAATAGCCTATTACTTTCCGGTGGCTTTAACTGGGACTGCAAGGTCCTGGTTCATGAGTCTTTCACCTGACTCCATTAATAGTTGGGCGGAACTATGCCACCAATTCACTGCCAACTTCGGGAGCACCTATACTCGGCCCGGCCCTAAATTGGACTTGTTTGTTGTAAAGCAAACGTCAGGGGAATTGCTACGGTCCTTCATCCAGCGATTCTCTCAGGTACAAAATACCATTCCTTCTTTCTCGAGCTCTTCTGTTGCCATTGCTTTCAGACAGGGAGTTTGAGATAAGAAGATGTTAGAGAAGCTGGCTATTAAAGAAGTTACCAGCGTCATGGAACTCTTCAGCCTAGCCAACAAATGCGCCAGAGCTGCGGAGGGTCATGAAATGCACTCCAAGCTAGCTCTGTAGGCCAATCAGAAGTCCTCCAAAACTGAAGCCGCTACCTCCAGTTGTGGTAAGAAGAAGAAGAAGAAGCCCAACGGTAAAAAGAAGCCATCGACCGGCGCTCCAGCTGCTGCTGCTGCAGCCCCTGGAAGCTGGGGGCCACACCTCGAGAAGCGACCTCGTCCTTCATCAGAGGACGGCAACAGCTCCAAAGCATGGTGTCCGATTCATAAGACGAATCGACACAGCTTGGAAGAGTGCTGGGAGGTACAGAACCTTGCCGAGCGCTACAACAAGTGCCGGGAAGAAGCTCCTTTACGTCAAAGGGAAGGAAAACAAAAAGTCGACGAAGCTCCGACTGAATAGGAGCTAGGTTTCCAGGACCCTAAAAATGTTTTTAAAGCCGTCTACAACACTGTCGACGATGACTCTGACGTCTCTGACAACGAGCGCCAGAAAACCCTGAACACCATCTATGGTGGTTCTTGAGACATCACCTCTCGTCACATCCTCAAGACAATGTGATGAGACATGGCCATGGTAGCTCCTGCTGCTAAGGCAGAACCACATCGGAAGTGGATGGATACACCCATCATTTTTGATGCTTCGGACTGCCCTCGAAACATGATCGGGGCTGGTCAACTCCCGTTGATGGTGTCACCCACCATTAACAATATCCATATACACCATGTAATGGTGGACGGAGGTTTCGGGCAAAACCTCATAAGCTTTGATACTTTTGTTAAGCTTCAGCTCCGGCGTTTGGACCTTCGCCCATCCCGACCATTCTCCAGAGTCGGTCCGGGAACCGTTACTCCTCTTGGTTCCATTACACTCCCGGTGACCTTTAGGACCCGCGAGAACTACAAGATCGAGAAACTTGTTTTTGATGTTGCGCAGATTAGTCTGCCCTTCAATGCCATTTTGGGCAGGCCAGCTTTATACAAGTTTATGGCTGCTGCCCATTATGGTTATTTGGTGTTGTAGATGCCAACACCAACGGGCGTTCTCCGGATCCGCGGAGATCGTACCGCAGGAGTTACTGCACTAGAAGAACTCTATGCGCTTACCACAATGCAAGAGAAAGCATCCGATAAGGAGCCAGCTGCGAATCCTCCAAGAATTCGTCACAAAGGCTCTACCTCCGCACCTCTTGTGCAACCAAGCGGCGACGCCGACATTCCCGTCAAAGTCGTCATAATTGGTTCCGATGCTGCTCAGACAACCCATATATCGGGGGGTCTGAACAACAAATAGGAACTCACACTCATCACTTTGCTCCGGGCTAATGTCGACGTGTTTGCCTGGCAACCGTCGCAAATGACTAGGATCCCTAGGGAGGTGATTGAGCACAATCTGAAGGTATACCCAGACGCACGGCCTGTACACCAGAAGCTCCGGAAGCAATCAATCGAGTGGCAAAACTTCATCTGACAGGAAATTAAGAAGTTGCTCGAAGCTGGATTCATCCAGGAAGTCTTCCATCCAAAATGGCTGGCAAACCTAGTTGTTGTACCCAAGGCGCGTGGGAAGCTTCGGATGTGTATCAACTACACCACCTAAAATAAGGCATGTCCAAAAGATCCATTTCCACTACCTAGAATAGATCAGATAGTGGACTCCACCTCCGGGTGTGAACTACTGTGTTTCTTAGATGCATACCTTGGATATCATCAAATCCAAATGTCTAAGGAAGATGAAGAGCACACTGCCTTCATAACAGTAGATGGATTGTATTGTTATACTGCCATGCCATTTGGTCTTAAAAATGGTGCTTCAACATTTGTGCGAGCTATGTACAAAACATTGGAAGAGCTAATTAGAGACTTGGTGGAGGTGTATGCTGATGACATTGTCGTGAAAATAAAAAACAAGGAGTCACTCCTTGACAACTTACAAGCCGTCTTCGACAAGCTGCGCACTACGCGCACCAAGCTGAACCCGGACAAGTGTGTCTTCGGGGTTAGCTCCAGAAAGCTTCTGGGGTTTTTGGTGACTCATCAAGGAATTGAAGCAAATCCGGCGAAGATCAAGGCTATTGAAGAAATGCGGCCCCTAGCCTGCATTAAAGATGTCCAAAAGTTGACTGGATATCTAGCTGCACTCCGTTGGTTTATATCAAGACTGGTAGAATGGGTGCTACCCTTCTTCAAACTCTTGAGGAAGTCCGAACCATTTCATTGGTCTGAAGAAGTATAAAAGGCGTATCGAGAGCTGAAGCAGCTCCTCACCATACTACCAATCTTGGTAGCTCCGAACCCTAGTGAGCCTTTACTGCTTTACATTTTGGCAACCACAGAGGTTGTCAGTATGGTCCTGGTCACGAAAAGACCGGAGCCATCTCTAATTCAGGAGTCTAGACCCCATAGGGAGGGTCTGGAGCTAGTTGAAGGCGAGTCTGGGTATCAACCCTCAGGCACGAATCCTCAAGGCAAGATGCTAGAGGATCAACCTCCTTCAAATGAAGGAGTAACTGCTACTGAAGAAGAAGATCTAGACCTCTCTGGGAGGGTCCGGGTCATTCCAGAAGAAGCTCCGAGTTCCTCCGGTAGGGACCAGAAAATTCCTGAAGAAGGTACGGACCCCTCCGGGAGGGTCCTGGTCCCTGGAGAGGAAGCTTTGGGTCCTTATGAAAGGGTTCGGACCATCCAACACCATGTGTACTTCATCAGTGAAGTACTCCATGACGCCAAGACAAGATACATTGAGGTGCATAAACTGCTTTACGCAGTTCTTATCGCCTCAAGAAAGCTTCGCCACTACTTCCAAGCCCACAAAATATCAGTGGTAACTTCTTTTCCACTATGTACAATTTTGCATAACCTTCATTCTACTTGGAATATTGCAAAGTGGGTAGCGAAGCTGGCAGAATTTGATCTAGAATTCGTGTCAAGACAAGCAATTAAAAGTCAAGCCTTGGCTGACTTTGTGACGGAATGGACCCCCTCACCGACAAACTGTGAGGGCCACAGTGAGCAGAAACCAGAGCTCAAAGCTCCGTTATTCACCGAGCCTCACTGGATCCTCTACTTCGATTTCTCCGTGCAGAAGCAGGGGGCCAGAGCCGGAATCCTTCTCTTGGCTCCGACCGGAGAGAAGGTCAAGTACATGGTACACCTTGATTTCAAGGCAACCAACAATATGGCGGAGTATGAATCCCTCATCTATGGACTCAAGGTGGCACTATCTTATGGTGTAAAATAGCTGTTGGTGAAGGGAGATTCACAACTCATCATCAAACAAGTGAAAGGTAAATGCTCCTATAATAATTCTCAATGAGCTTCTTATCTCCTTGAAGTCCAGAGGCTTCAGAAGGACTTTGAAGTCCTGGATATCCATCATATTCAGCGCCTTCATAACTCCGAAGCCGATGAACTCTCGACGAAAGCCTCAACCGGAGCTACGGCTCCTGATGGAATCTTCATCCGGAGGCTGTCAAAATCAACAGCTCAGCCTGCCGAGTTGAGCAAAGGGGGCGAGACCAGCACCTCGAAGCTGGCCGTAGGTGTTACAGTGGCATTCACCAAGGGCCGTAGGTGCCGTTGAAAGCTCCGAGCAACCCAGCACACAAGACTCAGAAGCTCAAGTTAGCTTTGATGCATGGATCTTGGAGATCCGGAGGTACTTGAAAGACAATATCCTTCCTAAAGACAGTGTATCCGCTGACCGGATTGTCATATTGGCTAAAAGATACATGTTGGTAGAAGAGGATCTCTACCAGCGTGGTGCCAATGGCATCCTAATGCGGTGCATTGCAAGGGAAGAAGGCCGCAAGCTCCTCGCGGAAATCCATGGAGGCGAGTGCGGGAACCACACATCTTCTTGCACGCTGGTCAGTAAAGCCTTTCGACATGGCTTTTACTGGCCTACAACACTCCAGGATGCGGTTGAGCTAGTGACAAAATGTGAAGCACATCAATTTCACGCCAAACAGATTCACTCACCAGCTCAGGCACTACAAATGATACCTCCTACATGGCCATTCGCTGTGTGAGGCATGGACATCTTGGGACCTTCCCCAAAAGCCGTCGGAGGATACAGGTTCCTAAATGTCGCCATCGACAAGATCACCAAGTGGCCGGAAGCAACTCCAGTAGTAAAAATCAACAAACAATCAGCAATCAAGTTCTTGAAGTCCATTATATGCAGATTTGGAGTTCCAAACAAAGTCATAACTAACAACGGAACTCAATTTACAAGTGCTGCATTCCGAGAATATTGCGAAGACCTCGGTATTCAACTTAGCTATGCCTCAGTAGATCATCTAGAAGCAATGGACAAGTAGAGAGAGCAAATGCAGAAATCTTGAAAGGACTCAAGACGCGCACATATGAGCGCTTGAAAAAACACGGAGCTAACTGGATTGAAGAGCTTCTATCCACATTATGGGCAAACAGGTTAACACCTAATTGGTCAACTGGGGAGACTCCATTCTTCTTGGTGTACGGAGCTGAAGCAGTCCTTCCTTCGAAGATCACCTTGGGGTCCCTCCGGGTCCGGACTTTGCACGAAGCCACACAGGACCAGCTCCTTCGTTAAGACCTTGACCTCGTCGATGAGGGAAGGGGCCAAGCAGCTGTTTGGAATGCACGTTATCGCCAAGCACTCCAGCACTATCATCAAAGGCATGTGCGTGATCGACACCTTGAAGAAGGCGACCTGGTGCTTCGGAAGATACTAAGCTGTGAAGGGATGAAAAAACTTTCCCCCAGCTGGGAAGGTCCCTTCCGAGTCATTAAAGAATCCCGACCAGGTTGCGTTTGCTTGGCAACTGAGGATGGGATCCCACTTCCGAACCCTTGGAACATCGAGTACCTCCGTAAGTTTTATGCTTAGAATCACAGAGGTGAGTCTGCAATTACACACAATGCATGTTGTAGAGTTATTATACAGAGACGAGCAAGTCCTCTGGGAGAACATCTGGACCCCTTCGGGATGTCCGGGAAGTTCAAGTAACACTTGACACAGTCACAACACTAAAAGTGTAACTACTTGCTCTGGGCTTGTACAAGATGTATATAGAACATTTAGCAGGGTCCAGCACCCTAAGTGTGTCCTTGTCTCCCCTGTAATTCGGACCTCTAATGAAAAACATTGTTCTATGAAAACAGACTCCATGTGCATTTACCTTTTGTGCAAAGCTCAATATATCAAATTATTTTTACCCCACTTGTCTATAGTGAAGTTGTGCAAATCTTTTGGAACTTTGTTCCAAGTAATTCACATGAATTACAAGCCTTATTGATAGTCTTTTTGGATCTTAACACTGCTACATAGTCTACTTGCCTGAACACCAAGCTAACGTAGGTCCAGAGTGTGCTATTGACTTAGCCTGGTCCTGCACCCTAAGTAGGCCACTCTAGCTACACCCCGACAGGCCTTAGTAGGGTGAGTACTAAAAAGGCATGTAGATCTAGGAAGATTCTATCAAAATGCTTGTTATCATGTTGAGTTTCTTCAGATCTAAAGTCCAAATAATAATAATAAGTCACAATCAATTTATAGACAAGAGGACGAACTTTACTTTTTCTCTTGCTTTTAATGTGCAGGAAAAGCAAAAATTCA
>JAYESD010000005.1:84522718-84691336 GCA_036927565.1 Tuctoria greenei | reverse complement strand
AACACATGGTAAGTGTGTGTAACTTATGTTTATATATTAATAATATATTGTTCGTACTAACACGTATTGACAGGAGCGCGAGACGGGGGTGCCGCCCACCCCTACTGAGGTCTGGAAGAGAGGTCACAGGGACCCTTCTCAGCCAACGGGGTGCAGTCAGGCTGCAGCCGAGCGATTGGTAAGTTTAGAAATCATTCATATTAAATATAACTATATAGATTGTTGAACTTACACGGTTTTCTTGTTTTGCAGGCTAAGTACGGGGAGGAGGCTAGGAAGATACACGGCGAGGATTTCGATTGGGAACGTCAACCGATCGATCCTCAAGCCGCGTATGCAACCGTGGTGGAAAAGCACACGGAAGGTGAGTTTACAAGTCATTTTATCGTTTTCAATTCAAAGTATTCAAGATATTTCAATTTCATATTACTGACTCTCTTTTTTATAGGCTCGCCATATTCGACGGAGTTGTCGACTCGAGGGCGGGAAGACCTGCGAGAGGCAGCTCCACGCAGGCTTCGGGCACGGGAGGTCACCGCGTATCGCAGAGGGACATTGAGATGCAGTCCCTCCGAGAAACTGTAGATGAAAACGAAAGGCGACATGAGGAGGAAAGGAGGGAGGCGGAACGCCAAAGGATCGCGATGGAGGCCACGATCCAAACCCAGGCAGCAGCGTTGGCGCAAATGTGGGAAGCAATGGAGGTAACAAAATAAAAACTAAAATTCTCATTAATTCAGCGTAAATGACTTACTAATAGGTAGCATTTAATGTTTGCAATGACAGGCCATCGCTCGGGTGCAAGGTCTGGGAATCCAGCTACCGGTACTACCACCGGTCCTTCCAGACGATCCTTCTTCAGCGGGTCAGGTAAGTTTCTATGTAATCCTTCTTCTCCAGCGTAATAAGATTGAGATAGATGAAAGAGAGAGATAGTTAGATAGAAGAAAATGATTGAGATAGAAGAAAGATAGAGATAGAAGAAAGGAAGACAGAAGAAAGAGTGAAAGATAGATAGAGTAGGATGAGAATGAAGAGAGATAGTAAGATGTAGATGGAGATAGAGAGAGGGAAAGATAGAGGGAGGGAGATGTAGATGGAGATAGAGGGAGGAAGATAGAGGGGAAAAGATAGCAATAGAGAGATAGAGTGAGAAAGAAAGATAGAGTGAGAGACAAAGAGAGAAATGAAAAGAGAGGAAGAGAGACAAAGAGGGAAATGAAAAGAGAGGAAGAGAGGGGGATTTAGATGAAGATAGAGGGAGAGGAAGGGAGGGTGAGAGATGTTGATGCATTTATATTCTAACTCTAAGTTTCATTAATTGCAGGGATCTGCGACGGCTACACAAACGCCGTCGCCGTCGCTACCGCCGCCTGGAATGAGGCGCGACGACGACTTCGACTTCGGAAGTGGCTCCGGAGGTGGCTACGGAGGTGGATACGGAGGTCAGACCGGCGAGTGAGCCCATGTTTAGTTTGTTGATGTTGATGCGATGTTTATACGATGTGTTTTGAAACTGTTGTGATGTGATGTGTTCTGTGAATCTGTTCTATGAATATTGTCTGTTCTGTGAATCTGGCCTTCGAGCCGGTTAGTGTTTTCTGTTTTAAAAAAAATAAAAAACCTTATTTGCGACGGCTTTTTATACAGTACCGTCGCAAATAAGGTATCAAGCCGTCGTAATTAAGCCACTGTTATTTGCGACGGTCAGGCCGTCGCAAATAAGGTTTAATTGTGACGGCCCGACCGTCGCAAATAGTGGCGTGGGTCCCGGAGGAGGGCACGTGGCCGTCGCAAATAAACTTTAAATGCGACGGCCGGGCCGTCGCAAATAATGTTGCGGGGCCCACCGGCCTGCGGCAAAAACTTGCGACGGCTGCTCCTAGCCGTCGCAATTAAGCTTATTTACGACAGTGAACGTCGCAAATAAGCTTAATTGTGACGGCCAAAAACCGTCGCAAATAAGGAAAGTCGTCGCAAATAGCTTATTTGCGACGGCATAAGGCTTATTTGCGACGGCCGTAGCCGTCGCAAATCGTCAGGATTCCTGTAGTGACCCTCTACTTCTATGGGCTCCCCCATGATCAAAGTGTCTCTATAGAAGCACGTTTGAACAGAATATTGAACCATGCCCAAAGGAGTAGGGCATGAGGAACGAACCGCAACGCCCAGTTCTTGGATGATGAAGTCTCTGATGCTAAGTCTGAAGAACACTCGTACTAGTCCTCCGGTAAGATCCCTGCTTCATCTACAGTTATGACATATTCTTCGTGGATAGCGTGGTGAATGCCAAACAGGTGCACCATCATTCTTGCCAGCCGATTCGGGCCTCCATCTTGGATGTGGAACTGAGGGTTGGGATGAAAACGAGTTGGATCCAGTGGAAAGTTCGCCATTGTTGCAAGCGTGAAAGTGGTGTTGAGTGTTGGAGCTTGGAGATTGTCGCCTGTGGAGAACTCGAGGTAGGGACGAGTGCTATGTGATTCACCTCTTTTGTCTGAGCAGCTGCATTAAAGCCATCATGCACCGGGCGGACTCCCGTTTTGTTTTGGCCTCCAGACCCTTCTAGTACGCCTATTCTTGAGACAATGTTTTTTAATATGGCCGTAGGCGAAACAAATTTTGCACCGCACATGCCCCGTGCGTTGAAACTTAAGGCAGGAAGGACTGAGGCAATTGAAGCAAAGTTTTGGGGGGGGGGGGGGGGGGGGGGGGGGTGCTGCATGTGAATTTTCTGTTCCACCGGAGATTGTATGAGATTGCATGCGCCCACGCGGGCACTGGTTAGGAGTATTGGGAACTGGCAACAGTGTGGTGTTCTGCGCTACTGTCTCTGCCACGTGTCATTGGCCAGGGTGTTTTGAAGTCTGAGGTGGTCTAGTTGATGTTGTACTGTAATAAGTTTTCATAGTAGGGAGGCCGGTGTATGCAACTTGCATTGGGCTGCAAGGCTGTGGTCTACTTCAGGTGTCTAAGGCGGTAGGCAATTATTTCCGCCGAGCTAGCAGTAGGTAGGGTCACTATTTTTCGGCAGACAGGATTTGAAAAAATGCGGTTGTTCTTGGTACCTTGAGATGGCTGTGGATTGTGGTCATTATTCCGAAATGGGGCTTTCAGAATCCCTTCAAGCATCATCCTGTTGCGTCCGACAAAGATCATCAATGTGTGGGCCACGAATATATATAACCTCTGAATTTGAAAAATTAGAAAACTAACCCAAATTCGTACGTGTCTCATACGAAATGACATATGGGCCACGAATTTCGTATGAGGCACATACGAAATTGACGAGGCGTGTCACGCTGTTCTGGGGTTCCCGAGGCGGTTGACCTGTTCCCGAGGCCGAGCGAATCTCGTATGTGCCTCATACGACATTTGTCTCCAGTGAGAATTTTGTATGAGACACATACGAAATGCGTCGAGCTGTGGATCCCGCCCGAACCGTCGTATGTGTCATGTACAAGTTTCTTGTCCTTAAAACACGACACCTTCTTCTTTCTCGGCACTCAGCCGCTCGGCCGCCTCCATACCGCCGCGCCCGCGCCGCTGCTCGGCCACCGCGCCTGCGCCACCACTCCGCCTCCCGCTAGGCCTCCTCTGCCGCACCCGGGCTTCGCCACCGCTCGCCCAAGCCGCATCAGCCTCCGTCTTTGGTATTTTCTATTCCTCTAGTTTGTATTCCGCTTTAGTGCTATTATGTAATACGTATTTTAGTAGTACTTAGAAAATGATTTGTTAGTTATGTACTTGTTAATAGTGCTATGTGATAGTTATTTTAGGTAATATTCTAATTTTTAGGTTTGTATTCGTATGTTATTAGGTTGTAGTAGTTTTAATAGTTATTTTAGGTGTTCGTATGTTATTAGGTTCTAATAGTTCTAGTTTTTATGTTTGTATTCGTGTGTTATTTTTAGTTAATGTTATTTATTTTAGAAGTAATAACATGTGATAAAAATTTTAGTTTTTTAAAGAGCACTTCTTCAATTCATGCAATATTTGTAATTTAATTTTTAGGTTTCTATTTGTTTTTAGATAATAATACTATGTGAATATGCATTTTTAACATGCGATTACTTTTATTTGTTTTTATAAATTCCAATAGAAATGTCAGAGAAGTTAGTGTTTCAGATATTTTATGGAGAAGACATAATTGTTTATGGTTCTAATGAGATTGATTTGTCTGGGTTCACGTCGTGTGATAGAGGGATAACAAGAGCAAATGAGAGAACATTTAGTGATATAGTAAACTGGTTGATGAAAATATTAATCTTGATGCACAACGACATCAGTTGACATTGAAAGGAATGATTAATCGCGCAAGAAATGAATTTTATTAGGATTTGATTGTTATTAAGGGACACACAGAATTGGAGAAATTTGTAGATACGGTTGTGGAGCGGGGTTGGCCTCTAGTGCTTCTTGCGCAACGGAAATAAAAGAAGTAGAGAATGCAGCGGAAGCTGATGAAGCAAATAGTGTGGAAAATGATGTAGGAATGAATGAAGCTGGAAAGAACTCAATACATATACAAGCACGTGGTGTGGCAGGTGAAGGAGAGCACATCGAGAACATAGTTGAACAAATAAGGATCAAAGATATGGAACACAAAAATATTCTAGAAGTTGACTCTTCTGATGATGAGAATGTGAATGATACTACAGTTCTTGCAGAGTGGAACAATCCGAGCCCGAGTAATTTATCAGCTACAAAAAAGTATTATGGCTTATCGGGATACCATGAGAATCAGTTAACACAAGAAGATATTTTTAAAGATAAAGATAGTTTGAAGGATGCAGTGAAATATTGGTCTCAGTCTGTGCAGAGATCATTTACAATTTACAAGTCAAGTAAAAAAAATATTATGATGTGAAATGTGTGTTCTCAAGTTGTCCTTTTCGGGTCCATGGTTTTGAGGAGAAGTGGACGAAGTTATGGAGAGTATCAAAAATGATCGATCACGCATGCGAGTTGCGTGAATTGGAGAAGTGCAATAGTGCTCTTATATCGCAGTTTATTGCGAATCACATGTATGCCCGAAATGTGGATAACATTCGGTTTGAATCGAAATCAATAATAAACACTATTGACGAGAAGTTCAAGTACACCATAAGTTACTCTAAAGCGTGGAAGACCAAACAGAAGGTGATTGAGCAAAGATTTGGTTCATTTGAAACTTCTTATGAAAATCTTCCAAAATTGTTGCAGACCATCCATGAGAGGGATGTTGGTACTTATTATGACACTATATATATGCCGAACAGAGATATGCCTGGGAAGTTGTTTCTCCATCGTGCATTATTTGCATTATGTCAATATATTGCTGCATTCAAACATTGCAGGCCTATCATCTGCATTGATGGTACTTTTTTAACTGGAAAGTACAAAGGTCAAATCCTAACAGCTACTGCAGTTGATGGAAATCAACAGGTGTTGCCCGTAGCTTTTGCTTTTGTCGAAAGCGAGAACACTGACAGCTGGTATTGATTTCTTATTTGGGTAAAGATGGTTGTAGTGCAAGAACGTCCTGATGTTTGTCTGATACACGATCGTCATGCTGGATTGCTTAAAGTAATATCTGATTTGAAACATGGTTCCTCCGATCGTGGGCAAGAACCTTATTGGATAGATATTCAATCAAGATATTGCATGAGACATTTAGGTGCTAACTTTTATAGTCACTTCAAGAACAAACAACTTATGAATTTGTTCACGATGTTGCGTAGTCAAAATCAAGAGAGCAAGTTTATTGCTCTATGGCAACGTCTAGACGAATGGACTATGACACAAGCACATGCGTCTTCAAGCAGAGACAATCCTAATGAAATATCTGTTCCAACTGTGGGCTCATCAAGCCGAAACTTCTCTAGTTGGATTTGGCGTGAACCGAAAGAGAAGTGGTCTTTGTTATACAACACTAATGGTGCTAGGGATGGCATCATGACAACTAATTTAGCTGAGGTGAGGTCCTTCTTTGACATTACTTCTAATAATTTTTATTTAGTCCTCTATATTTTACACATGCTAATGCAGTGATACTCAATACAGATATACAATTGGATGATACGCGGTTTAAGAGGATTACCTTGGTTGCTATTGTCGAGGGCATTTTATATGGGACATGCAAGTACTTTTGTGAGCGCTATGCAACTGCAATTTCAAAAAGGAATGATGTCAATTTAGCTTATTCACCGTACATGTGCAAGTTAATGGAGAAGAAGATCCAAAAGGCCGCGTGTCATCATGTGCAACCTATGGGAACTGCGTAAGGCTCTCTATGGCCTCAAACAAGCTCCTAGAGCTTGGTATGAGTGTCTTAGAGATTTCTTAATTGATAATGGTTTTCAAATTGGCAAAGTAGATTATACATTATTCACAAAGAATCTGGGTAATGATCATTTTATTTGCCAAATCTATGTTGATGATATAATTTTTGGGTCAACTAACCAATCTTTCTGTAAAGAATTTAGTAGAATTATGACAGACAGGTTTGAAATGTCAATGATGGGAGAATTGAAGTACTTCTTGGGATTCCAAGTGCGGCAACAAAGGGAAGGAACATTCATAAGCCAAACCAAGTACACGCAGAACATACTCAAGAAGTTTGGCATGGACAAGGCAAAGCCCATAAAGACTCCCATGGCTACGAATGGCCACTTGGATCTCAATGAAGATGGACCAAGCGTCGACCAAAAGGTACATTGCTCCATGATTGGATCTTTACTCTACTTATGTTCATCTAGGCCAGATATTATGTTGAGTGTATGTTTGTGTGCAAGATTTCAAGCCAAACCTAAGGAATGTCACTTGACAGCCGTAAAAAGAATCTTGAGATATTTAGTTCATACACCCAACCTCGGTCTTTGGTACCCAAAAGGCTCCAAATTCAATCTCATTGGTTACTCCGATGCAGATTATGCTGGGTGCAAAGTTGATAGAAAAAGCACCTCTGACACATGCCAATTCCTAGGAAGCTCTTTGGTTTCTTGGTCATCTAAGAAACAAAATTCCATTGCATTATCCACAGCCGAAGCGGAGTATGTTGCAGCCGGGAGTTGTTGTGCACAACTCCTTTGGATGCGACAAACTCTAAGGGATTACCGTTACAATATGAACCGTATTCCTCTCCTTTGTGATAATGAGAGTGCCATTAAAATAGCCCACAATCCAGTTGAGCACTCTAGGACTAAACACATAGACATAAGACATCATTTATTGAGAGACCATTCCATGAAAGGAGACATAACCATCTCACATGTCAATACCCAAAAACAATTGGCCGACATATTCACCAAGCCACTTGATGAAAAGCGTTTTTGCGAACTCCGAAATGAGCTAAATATTCTTGATTCTCGGAGTGTGGCTTGAAAAGTTGCATACCTGTATGATTGCTTTAAAAATGTTGATTGAATTGTGAAAATCATCCCTCTCCATTTTTCTCTCGAAAAACTATGTCAATTATTAGATCTTGATGAATTTTGATCATTGTATGATTGTTGTATGCTTACTGGTCAAATTCATCAAGATTACTTGAATTGTTTTGCCTCTCTATTCTCTATTATTGAACCTTCAAATATATATGAATAGGCTATGCAATTCTTTCCTGGTGACCACGGACTAGTCCGTGGTTACCCGGACTAGTCCGCCCATGCAGACTAGTCCGCAGAGTGCCGGTTAGGCCGGACTAGTCCGATAGACCACGAACTAGTCCGATATAGGTCTCTGGATGACTTCGGACTAGTCCGGTCATGTCCAGACTTGTCCGATTTTTCGTGTCCATAACCCTAGCCGCCACCAAACCCTAATCTCCTCACCCCCACTTTTGCTCACGCTTTCCTCTCTCTTGCGCTCGAGCCACCAAGGCGATTTTCTCCTCCCTCCGTCGAAAAAGTCCACATTTGGGCAGAGATCAAGCTTGACCTCTTGGGGATTGAAGCTAGCAGACTTGTCCGCCCTCCAACTCCCAAACCTTCAAGCGTCAATCAATTTCTTCGGTAAATTTCTTCAAAACTCTAGAAATCTTGTTTTTCTCCATTGTTGATCGTATAGCCTAGCATCCTTCACTAGATACATGCTTATTTGATGTACTACGTGTATGCTAGACTAGATTTGCATTAGGAATCATCCCTTGACCAATTTGTTAGGTTTTTGAGGATGAACACCGGACTAGTCCGGTCCGTGCACGGACAAGTCCGGTACCCCGGACTAGTCCGTGCCTGAGCACCGGACAAGTCCGATGTTTCTGAACCTGAAACCTAATTCCTTAATTCCTTAATGCCATCCATTGCTATCTTGCCTTACCTATGCCTTGTATAACTTATCATTATTCTTGCTCAATCATTCTCAGGTCATGTCGAACTCCGACAACGAGATCTCCGACTTTGAGGCCGAGTTGGACCACGAGGTGGCACCTCGGTCCTCGGCGGGTCTTGGCAAGAAACGCCAAGAAAGACCTTCCAAGCGTGCTACTTCCCCTCCCCAGGTTCGGAGGAAGGTCTGTGTCAAGAAGCCCGCCTCGAAGGCTGCTGCGTCTACAAGCGGCCTTCGTCAAGCAAAAGGAAAGGGCAAGGGAGTAGCAACGGGGCCAGTTGGGCCCTTGAAGCTCCATGCTCCCAGGGAAGGGGTCCGGGACCCTACTGAGGAGAAGTTCAACGGCAAGGGCAGTGATTCAGCGGCCAAGTTCAGGAGCATTGACTGGTATGGCAGGCCAAAGCAAGCTGTCGATGGCAGGTTTTGGTGCAACTTCCATGCAGACTTCTACAAATCGGTGTATCTCCCAATGAAGACACCAGTGGTGCGCAGTCAGTGGATTGACTGGGAACACCTTGAGAAGAAGAAGTGCTCAGCTTTTGATGAAGTCACTGCAACAGCTGAGAGGCATGGCCTGAAGGATCTCTTTGCCTTCAGGCATAACTGGAATGATGAGGTGATTGCACAGTTCTTTGCAACTTGCCACTTCTCGAGTGAGGATGAAGAGAGTGTTACTTGGATGACACACGGATCTAAGTATAGTATCACTCAAGAGGACTTCAATAATCTGCTCCATCTGGACACCTCTGAACATGACAGGCTGATCATCCACAACATAGGTGTCATGGAGAAGGATAGGATGAAATTCCTATATGAGCCGAACTCAAAGTATGTCCCTCCCTCTACAAAGAACATGAAACCATTCTTTGTGGTCCTCAACAGAGTGCTGAGGAAGACTATTGCTCCTAAAGATGGAGATGCTGGGAGCGTACAGGGTTACCTCCGAACCCTAATGAGAGTGATAAGCAAGGACCGCCCATTTGATGTGGCGGAATACATTTGGAATGATATGGTCAACATATCCTGCACGCCCAACAGGTCATGTGGCTATGCTCCCTACCTGATGTATATGATTGAGAAAGTCACAGGTATTGAGTTCGTGAAGGATGTGGAGCACACTCCTTTGAGGCCTCAGAAGCCTCAACCAGTGAGTGTCCAGGCTGCTCCTTCGCCGGCCTCCAGTCCCGAGGCACCGACAAGATCAAGAAGCGGTGCTAGGGCTGTCCCTACCTCTAGGGAAGCCCCTCAGAGAGGATCAGCTAGTGGGATCCTAAAGTACCTGACCGCCATATTCTCCTCCTGCAAGAAGGCTGAAGTAAAGCTTCATAAACTCAATCAGAAGAGGAAGGACGATATGAGATATATCAAAGCCAATGTGAAGCAACTGAGTGAAAAGCTGGAGATCAACCCCATTGGATCTCCAGTAATTTCTGAAGATTCTAATCTTGACATCACCGAGCTCGGGCCTCTGAACCCCTCCGAGCTTGCCTACTTTGGCATTGGGGGCTCGAGCAGCTCCGCTCCTCCCCCCTCTCCTCCTCGTCAAGCGAAAAGCGAAGCAGATGAAGACGATGACGAGAGGACCGACAGTGAAGAGTGAAGACCCTAGGACCCTCCTCTCCTTCTTTTTGGTGTCTTGATGCCAAAGGGGGAGAGATTGAGGGGGAGTCTTAGATTTAGCTGTGGTAGGGTGCGAGGAGAGAGTTCTCTTTATCTTTTATTTGTGATTGTAATAGTTTAACACTGTTTTCTTATTAAGTTTGGTCTTGTGATGAATTGCTCAATTTATTTGCGAGTATGTGATGAAAACTGCATTTTTGCTCCTGGAATGTCATATGCACTTGGTATCGGTTGATTAATGTAAATTATGTCATTCTCAATGTTTTCATGCACTTAGTATGCATCCCACCATAAAGAATGCACATATGGATAATTCTCTTGTTGCTTGATGTATTTTTGAATCATATGTGCATACTTTATGAAAATCTCATTTTTTTGCCTTATTTTGTGAAATCTCAATTGGTTGTCGTCAATCACCAAAAAGGGGGAGATTGAAAGTGCATCTAGGACTCCCTTGTGGGTTTTGGATGATTTATGACAAGCAATTGGGATCCTAATCCTTTTGTTGAGATGAATGCAGGCAAATAATGAAAAATGAGCAAAATGCCAAAAAGAGGGGAAATGAGAAGCAAAGTAAATTTGAGCTCAAGGAGAAGAAAATAGTAGATTATTATGTATGGAGTGTGTTAAGGAAACACACCCAAGAGCTCAATCACTTTCAAGCACACACACACAATGCACAAAGTTATACAGGACCGGATTAGTCCGATAACTGCCGGACTAGTCCGATATCACATTCTGCACTAGATCGGACAAGTCCGGTTTCCACCGGACTAGTCCGATATCTTTCTGATCCACTTCGGACTAGTCCTCCCTAATGCGGACTAGTCCTCAACACAATGCACAAGTCACACAAAATCGGACAAGTCCGTTGTGATCCGGACTAGTCCAATATTCTTTCTGATCCACTTCGGACAAGTCCGATGTCTACACGGACTAGTCCGATATACACACTGATCTAAATCGGACAAGTCCTCCAAGTGCGGACTTGTCATCCTAAACACTTAGGGTTTCATATGTTCGGACAAGTTCGATGGCAATCGGACTAGTCCGAAGATTTCCAGTAGCGAAATCGGACAAGTCCGTTTTCAACCGGACTAGTCCGATATTCTTGGACACTTAGGGTTTGCCACACACAGCACACCGGACTAGTCCGGTGACCACCACGGACTAGTCCGATCTTTCTGAACCCTAACGGTCACTTTTAGAAACCCCATATAAATAGAGGTGCACGGCCCACTTTTACAATCTCTCGAAACCTAGCGCCGTCACACCTCCCAAGAGACTCAAAAACCACCTCTCTCCACGAAATTAAGTGCAAAATCGATCAATCTATTGAAGATCACTTCTAGATCATTGGAGAGACACTTGGCACACATCATTGAGCTCTTGGTTTGATTCTCTAACACACTCTTGCGTTTCAATTTGTAATTTTTGAGTGTGTTATTGGTGGCTTTGTAAGTTGTAATCAAGGGAGCTCTCAACGTGTGAGAACGCCCCTTCAACTTGGTTATTTACCCTTTGTGATTAGTGGAAGAGGATTGGCCTTCGTGGCGATCCGACGAGGGAAGGGTTGGAGAAGACCCGGTCCTTTTGTGGGCTCCTCAACGTGGACGTAGGTTGCCTTCGTGGTAGCCGAACCACGGGATAAATCTTGTGTCTTGTCCTTTTGTGTTCTTCGTCTTAATTGATCAACTTAATCTAGGGTTTGATTCACTTTGTTCAATTTGAGTTAAATTGTTGAAAAAGAGGCTTAATTGTTATAGAATTTGACATACAACTATTAAACTGTCATTTAAGTTTATATTTCCGCTGCAAACATTAACGAATCAATCAAATTAACTGATCTTGATCAACTTAGCCCGTGAAAACTGGACTAGTCCGCACTTTACCGGACTAGTCCGATATCTCTGGTATTGACCTTGTTGTTGAGTGCTACAGGAACTGAGAAAATTCAAAAAGGCCTATTCACCCCCCCTCTAGGCCTACATTCAATTGGTATCAGAGCGGGCTCTTCAAGAAAGAGTGCAACCACTCGAAGAGATCATGTCGGACATGAAGGAAGTTCAGAAAATCAACAACCAGGAAGAAGTGAACAACGACAAGAACCAAAAGCTGGAAAAGTATCTCGAAGCAATTCAAGACTTCGATGATGATGACGAGGAGACGCTGGAGCTAAAAGCACTCCTCAGAAAGAAAGCACTTTCCAAAGGGAAAGCTA
This sequence comes from Tuctoria greenei, assembly GCA_036927565.1. Taxonomy (NCBI): domain Eukaryota; kingdom Viridiplantae; phylum Streptophyta; class Magnoliopsida; order Poales; family Poaceae; genus Tuctoria; species Tuctoria greenei. The sequence goes on along the minus strand of JAYESD010000005.1, from coordinate 84,679,188 downwards.
AAGTTGAAGAAAAGAAGAAGGGGAGTAGTCACACCGACTACTCCCGATATCCTTTTAACTATGATCGTTATAATTCAAACAACAGCCATTACCTATCTATTCCTTATGGAAAAGCCCCACACTTCGATGGGAGTGATTACTCCATGTGGAGGCAAAATATGAAGATGCACTTGATTTCCCTTAACCCAAGTTTATGGCATATTGTGTGCACAGGAATAGACATCCCAGATGACGACGAAGAGCTCACCCCAAGTCAAGAGCAAACCATCCACAGAAATGCTCAAGCCGCAGCCGTAATCACCTCCTCTCTAAGTCAAGATGAATTCACAAAGGTGGACGGACTGGAGATTGCCAAGGAAATATGGGACACACTACAAACAGCCCATGAAGGTGACCGACATGTGCGGGAGGCGAAAATTGAAATGATCGAAGGCGAACTAGGAAGGTTCACAATTGAGGAAGACAAGTCTCCCCAGGACATGTACAACCGATTGAAGACACTGGTAAACAAAGTTCGATCATATGGGAGCAAGAAGTGGAATGACCACGAGGTTGTAAAGCTCATCCTTAGAGCCTTTATGCCTCGCAATGTCACACTATGCTCTATGATCAGAGAAAGTCCCGGGTACAAGAGGATGACTCCAGATGAATTGCTTGGCAAAATCATCAACTTTGAGATGATGGAGAAACAAGCCAAGCACGTCAAAGAAATAGCCGACCTCACATCGGCCAAGAAGAAGGGAGTTGCCTTAAAGTCCACACTCAAGCCACTATCCAAAGAAGCAAGAGAAGCACAGCTTGAGGAGGACAGCGATGATGAAAGTAGTGAGCTGGACGAAGAGGATATGATTTTGTTCATGAAAAAGTTCAAAAGAATATTGAAGAAAAGACAGGGAATAAAATCAAGTGAAGGCAAGTACAAAGAAAGGACAAAGCCGAAGATGAAGCGGGCGTGCTATAATTGTGGTGAGTATAACCATTTTATAGTCGATTGCCCGTATGAGGACAACAAGAAGAAGAATAAAGAAGCCAAGCCTCAACCGAAGAAATTCTTCAAGAAGAAGAAACAAGCTGAACAAGCACACATTGGAAAGGAGTGGGACTCAAACGATGAGTCCTCATCATCCGATGAAGAAGAGATGGCTAGCATAGCCATTGAAAGCACGTCCAAGAAACCCACACTCTTCCCCACGCTCGGTACAAAGAAGGGACATGGCACTTGCCTCATGGCAAAGGAAGGTAAACGCAAGGTAAACATCGAAACTCCTTCCATGCATTCCTACTCAAGTAATGATGAACTAGATAGTGATGATGAAGATATGTTAATTGGATTAGACAGAAAAACTGCTGCTAAAATGAAATTTTTACTTGACCAACTTGTTGAGAAGGAACGGCTAATTGATCGTCAAGAGGACATGATTATCTCCCAAAAGGAGAAGTATGTCGAACTTGACAATCTTCTAGTTCTTGAAAAGGAGAAAAACAGCTCACTAGAGCTTGAGCTAGCTTCAAGCAAGAAAACTTGCTTGGAGTTAACCAACTCAAACTTTGCAATCAAGGATCAACTTGATGACCTGATCAAGGTTAACAAGATCCTTGAAGTGCAAGTTGAGTCACTCAAGCTAAGTGAATCTTCCTCCTCTTCAAGTCTACCTTCTCAACCCACTTCAACTAATCTTGTTCATATGTGCAAATGTGGTAAAATCAACACCAGGTTGAAGGAAAAGTCTACCTCCACAAAGGATAAAAATCCTACCCAATGTGGAATATTTGACAAGGAGAGGATCAACTATGCACGTAGTGCATACTTGGTCCAAAGACCTCCAAATGTCAAGTATGGCATTGGTTACTCTTATGATGGAAAGCAAAATGCTGGAAGTCATAAGAATAACAAGGGAAGGATTACCTTTGTGAAGGGAGGACCCTCACAACCTGGTAACACGAAAATTAAGAACCTGAACTCTCATGAACACCGGACTAGTCCGGTTGTGGTCCGGACAAGTCCGGTCATCCGGACAAGTCCGGTCACCCAGACTAGTCTGATCCATAAACAATAGCAACTTTTGTTCAAAACCTTTGATGCCTCTTATGTATTAATGAGAAACAATCTTGGTAAAGTTTATGCCTATTATGCTGGGCCACGCCATGGGAACACAAAATCCCATGTGTGGGTGCCCAAATGTATTGTAACTAACCTCCAAGGACCCAAGCAAGCTTGGGTACCTAAAACCAAGGCATAATTTGTTTCTGCAGGCCTATTCCTCCTGTGGATCCAAATGGGTGCTAGACAGTGGATGCACCAACCACATGACCGGAGAAAGGAGGGTGTTCGTGGAATATGAAGAAAACGAGGATCCAAACGAAGGCATCTACTTCGGAGATAATAGTCAAGGAAGGGTGCTTGGTACCGGTAAAATAGCGATATCCTCTGAACACACTCTTTCTCATGTTTTACATGTTGAATCTTTAGATTATAACCTGCTGTCCATATCTCAATTATGTGACAAAGGTTATAATTGCTTGTTCACTAACGAGGGTGTGACCGTCTCAAGGAGGAGTGATGGTTCCGTTGCATTCAAGGGTATGTTGAAGGGAAAGCTTTACCTTGTTGACTTCAACAAGGATAAAGCCGAACTCGACACATGCTTGATTGCAAAAACCAACATGGGTTGGCTGTGGCATAAACGGCTAGCACATGTTTGTATGAGGAATCTTCAAAAACTCCTCAAGGGCGATCACATCCGAGGTCTGAAAGATGTTGTTTTTGAGAAAGACAGGCCTTGTAGCGCGTGCCAAGCCGGGAAGCAAGTTGGAGCACATCATCCCGCAAAGAACATCATGACTACGACAAGACCGCTCGAACTACTTCATATGGACTTGTTTGGTCCAATTGCTTACATAAGCATCGGCGGTAATAAATACGGTTTAGTCATTATTGATGATTTTTCCCGCTTCACTTGGGTGTTCTTTTTGCATGACAAGTCAGAAACACAAGGGACACTCAAGAAATTCTTCAAGCGAGCGCAAAACGAGTTCTCACTATCAATCAAGAGTATTCGGAGCGACAATGGCATGGAGTTCAAGAACATACAAGTGGAGGAGTACCTTGATGAGGAGGGAATCAAGCACGAATTTTCAGCACCATACTCTCCACAACAAAACGGAGTTGCCGAAAGGAAGAACCGAACGCTCATAGAGATGGCAAGAACAATGCTCAATGAATACAAGACTTCGGATCAATTTTGGGCGGAAGCAATTAACACTGCTTGCCACGCCGCAAATCGACTCTACCTTCATCGACTACTCAAGAAGACTCCTTATGAGCTACTCACTGGTAACAAACCAAAAATTTCATATTTTCGAGTTTTTGGCTCTCCATGTTATATCTTGAACAAGAAGCCCAGGACTTCAAAGTTCGCTTCGAAGTCCGATGAAGGTTTCTTGCTTGGTTATGATTCGAACACTTACGCCTATCGTGTTTTCAACAAGGCCTCCGGACTTGTTGAAGTGGCACGTGACGTAGTGTTCGATGAAACTAATGGCTCCCAAAAGGAGCAAGTTGATCAATGTGAATTAGGTAAAGAAGAAGCTCCTTATCAAGCATTGAAGAAAATGGCTCTAGGCGAAGTTCGACCACAAGAGTCATCGTCACAAATACAAGAGGAAAGTGAATCACAAGAGGAGATCAACAATCAAGGGGGAGCTTCGACACAAGATCAATCACAAGAATATGAAGATGATCAACAAATCAACGAGGGCAACCACTCAGGGGGAGAATAAAATGATCACCAACACACAACTCTCCAAGTGCCACACCCAAGAGTACACCAATGCATTCAAAGGGATCACCCAATCGACAACATCATCGGTGACATCCAAAAGGGAGTAACCACTAGATCTCGTATAGCTAATTTTTGTGAGCATTACTCATTTGACTCCTTTTTGGAACCATGCAGGACTGAGGATGCATTGAAGGATCCGGACTGGGTGGTGGCAATGCAAGAAGAGTTGAACAACTTCAAGAGAAACGAGGTTTGGGAACTTGTGGCAAGACCCAATGCAAATATAGTGGGCACCAAGTGGGTCTTCCGCAACAAGCAAGATGAACACGGAGTAGTGACAAGAAACAAGGCACGACTTGTGGCCAAAGGTTACTCACAAGTCGAAGGTTTGGATTTCGATGAGACTTTTGCTCCAGTAGCTAGGCTTGAATCAATTAGAATATTACTTGCATATGCTACTCACCATGATTTCAAGCTGTATCAAATGGACGTGAAAAGCGCCTTCCTCAACAGACCAATCAAGGAAGAGGTGTACGTGGAGCAACCACCCGGGTTTGAAGACGAAGAGTTCCCCGACCATGTATATAAACTGCGTAAGGCTCTCTATGGCCTCAAACAAGCTCCTAGAGCTTGGTATGAGTGTCTTAGAGATTTCTTAATTGATAATGGTTTTCAAATTGGCAAAGTAGATTATACATTATTCACAAAGAATCTGGATAATAATCATTTTATTTGCCAAATCTATGTTGATGATATAATTTTTGGGTCAACTAACCAATCTTTCTGTGAAGAATTTAGTAGAATTATGACAGACAGGTTTGAAATGTCAACGATGGGAGAATTGAAGTACTTCTTGGGATTCCAAGTGCGGCAACAAAGGGAAGGAACATTCATAAGCCAAACCAAGTACACGCAGGACATACTCAAGAAGTTTGGCATGGACAAGGCAAAGCCCATAAAGACTCCCATGGCTACGAATGGCCACTTGGATCTCAATGAAGATGGACCAAGCGTCGACCAAAAGGTATATCGCGCCATGATTGGATCTTTACTCTACTTATGTGCATCTAGGCCAGATATTATGTTGAGTGTATGTTTGTGTGCAAGATTTCAAGCCAAACCTAAGGAATGTCACTTGACAGCCGTAAAAAGAATCTTGAGATATTTAGTTCATACACCCAACCTCGGTCTTTGGTACCCAAAAGGCTCCAAATTCAATCTCATTGGTTACTCCGATGCAGATTATGCTGGGTGCAAAGTTGATAGAAAAAGCACCTCTGGCACATGCCAATTCCTAGGAAGATCTTTAGTTTCTTGGTCATCTAAGAAACAAAATTCCATTGCATTATCCACAGCCGAAGCGGAGTATGTTGCAGCCGGAAGTTGTTGTGCACAACTCCTTTGGATGCGACAAACTCTAAGGGATTACGGTTACAATATGAACCGTATTCCTCTCCTTTGTGATAATGAGAGTGCCATTAAAATAGCCCACAATCCAGTTGAGCACTCTAGGACTAAACACATAGACATAAGACATCATTTCTTGAGAGACCATTCCATGAAAGGAGACATAACCATCTCACATGTCAATACCCAAAAACAATTGGCCGACATATTCACCAAGCCACTTGATGAAAAGCGTTTTTGCGAACTCCGAAATGAGCTAAATATCCTTGATTCTCGGAGTGTGGCTTGAAAAGTTGCATACCTGTATGATTGCTTCAAAAATGTTGATTGAATTGTGAAAATCATCCCTCTCCATTTTTCTCTCGAAAAACTATGTCAATTATTAGATCTTGATGAATTTTGATCATTGTTTGATTGTTGTATGCTTACTGGTCAAATTCATCAAGATTACTTGAATTGTTGTGCCTCTCTATTCTCTATTATTGAACCTTCAAATATATATGAATGGGCTATGAAATTCTTTCCTGGTGACCACGGACTAGTCCGTGGTTACCCGGACTAGTCCGCCCATGCAGACTAGTCTGCAGAGTGCCGGTTAGGCCAGACTAGTCCGATAGACCACGGACTAGTCCGATATAGGTCTCTGGATGACTTCGAACTAGTCCGGTCATGTCCGGACTTGTCCGATTTTTCGTGTCCATAACCCTAGCCGCCACCAAACCCTAATCTCCTCACCCCCACTTTTGCTCACGCTTTCCTCTCTCTTGCGCTCGAGCCACCAAGGCGATTTTCTCCTCCCTCCGTCGAAAAAGTCCACATTTGGGCGGAGATCAAGCTTGACCTCTTGGGGATTGAAGCAAGCGGACTTGTCCGCCCTCCAACTCCCAAACCTTCAAGCGTCAATCGATTTCTTTGGTAAATTTCTTAAAAACCCTAGAAATCTTGTTTTTCTCCATTGTTGATTGTATAGCCTAGCATCCTTCACTAGATACATGCTTATTTGATGTACTACGTGTATGCTAGACTAGATTTGCATTAGGAATCATCCCTTGACCAATCTGTTAGGTTTTTGAGGATGAACATCGGACTAGTCCGGTCCGTGCACGGACAAGTCCGGTACCCCGAACTAGTCCGTGCCTGAGCACCGGACAAGTCTGATGTCTCTGAACCTGAAACCTAATTCCTTAATTCCTTAATGCCATCCATTGCTATCTTGCCTTACCTATGCCTTGTATAACTTATCATTATTCTTGCTCAATCATTCTCAGGTCATGTCAAACTCCGACAACGAGATCTCCGACTTTGAGGCCGAGTTGGACGACAAGGTGGCACCTCGGTCCTCGGCGGGTCTTGGCAAGAAACTCCAAGAAAGACCTTCCGAGCCTGCTACTTCCCCTCCCCAGGTTCGGAGGAAGGTCTGTGTCAAGAAGCCCGCCTCGAAGGCTGCTGCGTCTACAAGCGGCCTTCGTCAAGCAAAAGGAAAGGGCAAGGGAGTAGCAACAGGGCCAGTTGGGCCCTTGAAGCTCCATGCTCCCAGGGAAGGGGTCCGGGACCCTACTGAGGAGAAGTTCAACGGCAAGGGCAGTGATTCAGCGGCCAAGTTCAGGAGCATTGACTGGTATGGCAGGCCAAAGCAAGCTGTCGATGGCAGGTTCTGGTGCAACTTCCATGCAGACTTCTACAAATCGGTGTATCTCCCAATGAAGACACCAGTGGTGCGCAGTCAGTGGATTGACTGGGCACACCTTGAGAAGAAGTGCTCAGCTTTTGATGAAGTCATTGCAGCAACTGAGAGGCATGGCCTGAAAGATCTCTTTGCCTTCAGGCATAACTGGAATGATGAGGTGATTGCACAGTTCTTTGCAACTTGCCACTTCTCGAGTGAGGATGAAGATAGTGTTACTTGGATGACACACGGATCTAAGTATAGTATCACTCAAGAGGACTTCAATAATCTGCTCCATCTGGACACCTCTGAACATGACAGGCTGATCATCCACAACATAGGTGTCATGGAGAAGGATAGGATGAAATTCCTATATGAGCCGAACTCAAAGTATGTCCCTCCCTCTACAAAGAACATGAAACCATTCTTTGTGGTCCTCAACAGAGTGTTGAGGAAGACTATTGCTCCTAAAGATGGAGATGCTGGGAGCGTGCAGGGTTACCTCCGAACCCTAATGAGAGTGATAAGCAAGGACCGCCCATTTGATGTGGTGGAATACATTTGGAATGATATGGTCAACATATCCTGCATGCCCAACAGGTCATGTGGCTATGCTCCCTACCTCATGTATATGATTGAGAAAGTCACAGGTATTGAGTTCATGAAGGATGTGGAGCACACTCCTTTGAGGCCTCAGAAGCCTCAACCAGTGAGTGTCCAGGCTGCTCCTTCGCCGGCCTCCAGTCCCAAGGCACTGACAAGATCAAGAAGCGGTGCTAGGGCTGTCCCTACCTCTAGGGAAGCCCCTCAGAGAGGATCAGCTAGTGGGATCCTAAAGTACCTGACCGCCATATTCTCCTCCTGCAAGAAGGCTAAAGTAAAGCTTCATAAACTCAATCAGAAGAGGAAGGAGGATATGAGATATATCAAAGCCAATGTGAAGCAACTGAGTGAAAAGCTGGAGATCAACCCCATTGGATCTCTAGTAATTTCTAAAGATTCTGATCTTGACATCACCGAGCTCGGGCCTCTGAACTCCTCCGAGCTTGCCTACTTTGGCATTGGGGGCTCGAGCAGCTCCGCTCCTCCCCCCTCTCCTCCTCGTCAAGCGGAAAGCGAAGAAGATGAAGACGATAACGAGAGGATCGACAGTGAAGAGTGAAGACCCTAGGACCCTCCTCTCCTTCTTTTTGGTGTCTTGATGCCAAAGGGGGAGAGATTGAGGGGGAGTCTTAGCTTTAGCTGTGGTAGGGTGCGAGGAGAGAGTTCTCTTTATCTTTTATTTGTGATTGTAATAGTTTAACATTGTTTTCTTATTAAGTTTGGTCTTGTGATGAATTTCTCAATTTATTTGCGAGTATGTGATGAAAACTGCATTTTTGCTCCTGGAATGTCATATGCACTTGGTATCGGTTGATTAATGTAAATTCTGTCATTCTCAATGTTTTCATGCACTTAGTATGCATCCCACCATAAAGAATGCACATATGGATAATTCTCTTGTTGCTTGATGTATTTTTGAGTCATATGTGCATACTTTATGGAAATCTCATTTTTTTTTGCCTTATTTTGTGAAATCTCAATTGGTTGTTGTCAATCACGAAAAAGGGGGGGATTGAAAGTGCATCTAGGACTCCCTTGTGGGTTTTGGATGATTTATGACAAGCAATTGGGATCCTAATCCTTTTGTTGAGATGAATGCAGGCAAATAATGAAAAATGAGCAAAATGCCAAAAACAAGGGAAATGAGAAGCAAAGTAAATTTGAGCTCAAGGAGAAGAAAATAGTAGATTATTATGTATGGAGTGTGTTAAGGAAACACACCCAAGAGCTCAATCACTTTCAAGCACACACACACAATGCACAAAGTTATACAGGACCAGATTAGTCCGATAACTGCCGGACTAGTCCGATATCACATTCTGCACTAGATCGGACAAGTCCGGTTTCCACCGGACTAGTCCGATATCTTTCTGATCCACTTCGGACTAGTCCTCCCCAATGCGGACTAGTCCTCAGCACAATGCACAAGTCACACAAAATCGGACAAGTCCGTTGTGATCCGGACTAGTCCAATATTCTTTCTGATCCACTTCGGACAAGTCCGGTGTCTACACGGACTAGTCCGATATACACACTGATCTAAATCGGACAAGTCCTCCAAGTGCAGACTTGTCATCCTAAACACTTAGGGTTTCATATGTCCGGACATGTCCGATGGCAATCGGACTAGTCCGAAGATTTCCAGTAGCGAAATCGGACAAGTCCGTTTTCAACCGGACTAGTCCGATATTCTTGGACACTTAGGGTTTGCTACACACAGCACACCGGACTAGTCCGGTGACCACCACGGACTAGTCTGATCTTTCTGAACCCTAACGGTCACTTTTAGAAACCCCATATAAATAGAGGTGCACGGCCCACTTTTACAATCTCTCGAACCCTAGCGCCGTCACACCTCCCAAGAGACTCAAAAACCACCTCTCTCCACGAAATTAAGTGCAAAATCGATCAATCTATTGAAGATCACTTCTAGATCATTGGAGAGACACTTGGCACACATCATTGAGCTCTTGGTTTGATTCTCTAACACACTCTTGCGTTTCAATTTGTAATTTTCGAGTGTGTTATTGGTGGCTTTGTAAGTTGTAATCAAGGGAGCTCTCAACGTGTGAGAACGCCCCTTCAACTTGGTTATTTACCCTTTGTGATTAGTGGAAGAGGATTGGCCTTCATGGCGATCCGACGAGGGAAGGGTTGGAGAAGACCCGGTCCTTTTGTGGGCTCCTCAACGTGGATGTAGGTTGCCTTCGTGGTAGCCGAACCACGAGATAAATCTTGTGTCTTGTCCTTTTGTGTTCTTCATCTTAATTGATCAACTTAATCTAGGGTTTGATTCACTTTGTTCAATTTGAGTTAAATTGTTGAACAAGAGGCTTAATTGTTATAGAATTTGACATACAACTATTAAACTGTCATTTAAGTTTATATTTCCGCTGCAAACATTAACGAATCAATCAAATTGACTGATCTTGATCAACTTAGCCCGTGAAAACCGAACTAGTCCGCACTTTACCGGACTAGTCCGATATCTCTGGTATTGACCTTGTTGTTGAGTGCTACAGGAACCGAGAAAATTCAAAAAGGCCTATTCACCCCCCCTCTAGGCCTACATTGAGGTATGGCTGCAGAACAAGGACAGTTTCCTTAGTTACTTCAGTCTCAGACTGATATAATGCACTGAGGTTACCGACTTTGGAGAGGTCAGGATCTGCCCGTTCTTTGTCTTCAGGTGCCTTCCAAGTTTTGGAAGTTAGACGATAGATGGATTCCCAGGTACGTGCTTTTGTTAATACGATAATAAAAGTTATTTTATGATTCTGTAGATATTAATTTATTGTTTGGTATGAAACGGATTGAGTGCAGCTGGGCTGCTTCCAATATGTAGGCTGCTTGAGGAGAGGTCGTTTGATTGTGATGGCCGAAAGTACCATTTCAGCCTCGACAGAGCCCTGCTGTCTGCGTTGATAGATCGTTGGAGACCGGAGACCCACACGTTTCACTTGTCGTGTGGGGAGATGACCGTCACGCTGGAAGACATAACTTTCTTGTTGGGTCTTCCTATCGCAGGTGCCCCTGTTTGCGGCCCTGAGGACTCACCCACCTGGCATGTAGAGATGTCCGAGCGGTTTCAGGATGTTGCACGACACCCTACGGCTGATCCTGTTTCTCCACTTCACAACAACCAGCTCAATGGTCCAACAAAGAAGTGGTTGACGTACTACAAGGTATTGTATCATACAATTTACGTGTTATTTCGATGCAAATGAACATTCTAACGTTATTATGTATTTTAAATGAAACTTACAATTTTTGTTTTGAAATTGTAGGTGAATACTATGCATCCACACGCGATGATGCCACCGTTACTAGATACTTGGTGGCTTACTTGTTGGCTGTTTGGTGCGATAATGTTCACCAACATGCACGATGACTCGGTTGACAGACACCTGATTCTGTTTGCTCGACAAATAGTGGAGTCCACACCATAGGAGATGCCTCAGTACAGTTGGGGTTCAACTGTGTTGGCGGCCACGTACAGAGGACTTTGTGATGCTTGCACAAAGGCTCGAGGTAATGCAGTACTACCTGGTTGTCCTCTGCTCCTGCAGCTATGGGTATACGAGCGGTTCATGATAGGTCGACCGCAAGTGCACCCGGCACCATACGATGATGATGAGTACGGTGAGACACTGAATGACGGCCCTATGATGGGTACTTTTTGGGAGCACTGACAGGTACGGTTATATTTGAAGTGCATTCATGTTGTTCACATTTATACTGATATAGTAATGTGACATTATTTGTTCTTTACGCAGCGTGAGTGGAGTAACAAGTAGATGCGCAATGTGTACCAAGGGTTCATCAAGGAGTTTGATCGGTTAGATGCGGACGAGGACGTGCGCTGGACACCGTACGATATGGAGGAGCACGACTGCCGAGCACCGAGGGGACTTGCGTTTCTGTGCTACAGACACTCGGATTACTGGCTTACAAGGAAACCGCTGGTGTACGATATCTACGTGGAGGAGTACACACCACACTGAGTGTTGCATCAGTTTGGCCTACACCAGGCATTTCCAGTACTTCGACATTCTATTGTGCCTGCTTCAGTACATTTGTAAGTAATTTCCCTCATATCTCTTGAAAACAATACTTCTGAAATATTAATGTTTTTATTTGTCATGCAGGTACTGCCGTAAGGGTACCTCCGCGCCGGGCTTCGGTTGCAGCGCATGCATCCGTGGCTCATACAGTGGACGGATGCATTACACGAGGTTGTTCAGGGGACACGACTGTTCTCACAGGCCGTTTACAAGGAGAACTTACAGTGGTACCTCCCTCGGACACGAGTTGTTCTCGCACACACACTAGTCGAGCGATAGACGCACGTACCCTCGGTGAGAGATATGTATCTGCATCATAGAGATGAAGCTTCTTCAATGGCGGTAAGATTGAATTCTTTGAAGTACATTTGCAACATTTTAATATGTTCTTTTCATTAATGATCAATAATTATATGTTGTACGACCAATCACTATGCACTTGTGAAGATGAATCGGTTCCGCAAGGTTCTTGCAGAGTCCTCAGCTGGACTTCAACGATTGAGGCAGGGGATATCGATGAGTTCGTCAGAGATGGTGCACATGCTGCATAGGATATACAACCATGCAAAAGAGGGTCTGAAGTTGGCTTCTTGTGCACAATCATGTGCACAAGACACTATAGTTCCGACTGCATGAAACGTTAGGCATTCCAGCACAGCAGGTACGTAATTATTAGTAAACTTGAGATATTTGCACAAAACTGATATTTGTGTTCATATATGTTCTGCAGGAAACTACTTCGGTCCCAGGCCCGTCCACACAGGTACTTGCTTGGGCCCCAAGCCCATCTACCCAGGTGCCTGCTTTGGCTCCAGGCCTGTCCACACAGGTACCTGCTGCTTGGGCCCCAGGCCCGTCCACACAGGTACCTAGTTGGGATTTCCTAGACCTGTCGACACAGATACCTTCTTGGGTTCCTTCTTCGTACTTGGCTTGCCCGTCCACGCATGTGCCACAAATGGACGCAGGTATGACGTGCAACAATTTTGCTACTTCAATCCACAATGGACACAATGAACTTGCTAACTAAATATGTTATGCTAATGCAGGTATGGGAACAACGGACTAATGATACTACGCTGTCGGGCTCGCAAATGCACCAGGACAGTCCTGCAGCTTCACCTTTCCAGATCGATGACTACCTGGTGGACATGCCGCAGGAGGATACAGTTCCTGCATCGCAGTTGGATGGTGCTCCCATTCCGACTCAACCTTCACAGCAGTTCGAGACACCCGCGCATGTTCAGCAGCGATGGAGGAGGGCAACTCCTTCGCACGTGTCTTACGATGAGGCTCATGTGAATGTTGCGTGTAGGTTCGACAACAGGTGTGGTAGAAGTTAGTAATGTGTACCCATGTATGTGTGTGTTATATTTCATAAGAACTACGTTATGTTCTGTTTATGCACTATATCTTTCATACTTCTATCATTTTTCTTATATAAACGATAATGCACTTTATCGTGTTAGGCAAATTTTATCCACGACATCAACAGATACATGTAAGGCGAATCACGTACAAGAAAAGAACGACATTGCACTTAATCGTTTAAGACGAATCTTATCCATGACATCAACAGATACATGTCAGGCGAATCTCGTACAAGAAAAGAACGACATTGCACTTTATCATGCAGACGAATCTTATCCACGACATCAATAGATACATGTCAGGCGAATCTCGTACAAGAAAAGAACGACATTGCACTCATCGCCCTATATAAATATGACTACTCGTGCGTCCTTGTGTTCTTCACGCCAACGATAATGAGTAGAGGTCGAGGTAGGCTTGGAGGTGAAATAATGGCGAGTACAAGTCGTGGTACGCGAGGAGGTGGAAACTTTAGAGCAGTGCCTGAAAATTACTTGATGGGAGGTCCAACTTGGTATGAACCACCATTAGATGAGTTCCCGCTTTTTAATAAGAGTGATTTTGGCCCGTTTAATCCACTACGACCATATGATGGCAGCAAACAAGAGTGGCCTAAGTGTCGTTGTGACCTGGATTGTATTGTCCAAACGATGGATGAAGGATACGACGATGGTCATCGTTTCTTTTGTTATCTTGTTGGTGGAGTAAGTACTAAATATCATTTTCAAAACATCTTTCATATATGCAGTTTTACTTACAATACTTTTGGTTTTAGGCTTACTATGATGATGAAAACTGTGGATATACACTCTGGGTTGATCCACCATCTATTAAGGCTACTCGAGAGTACATTAAACATGTACAATGTCACAATCAAGATTTTGTCGGTGAACTAGCTGAAATGGAACTTCAACAAAAGGAACTTTATCCTGGTACAAGTCAGATGAATGATAAGGATGAAAATGGCGCTTGAAACAACGTGTCTTGCAACTGTCCCACATCACAAGTAGTAGCAAAGTAGCAAAATATGTTTCGCATGTATCAGAAGTATGTTTCATATGTATCAGAAGTATGGTTCCCATATATCAAAAGTATGTTTCGAATAATAAGTATGTTAAAATTACATTGTTGTCTTCCTACTTTGCGACTCACCATACTACTTTCTAACTCGTGAGACGAATCTTCTCAGACGAATCTTATCTATATAAAATTCGACAAAAACACATGTAAAATTTATCCACGACATCACCAGGTCCATGTCAGACGAATCTCGTACACGAAATTCACGACATTGCACTACTTCTTCTTTGGCGAATCTCGTACAAGAGAAAAACAAAATTGCACTACTCCATGTCAAGCGAATCTCGTACAAGAGAAAAACGAAATTGCACTGCTCCATGTTAGACCACGTGAAATGTTAGTTCACACTTATCCATCACAGGGATGAAATTTCTCCTACACTAGATCTATACACCATCATCCATTCGTCTATATAACACTCACTCCGCTAACAGCTTCAACGCACACTCACTACAATCATTCCATATACTTTAGTACCATGGACGAGTACTCATCATCCACAAATAGAGAAAAGGTTCCAATCCCCGAGGGATTACAACCTCCAATGTGTTTCTGTGGCACTGATTGTAGGTTTGTAAGAGATCTTCGACCTAGTGACTCGTATGGTTGCCGACTTTGGATGTGCGACAACTAAGAGTACGATCCTCCTCAAAGACATGCCCGTTTCTTCCAGGTGGTAGAAAACAGGTAATATGCAACATTATTTCTGTTTTTATGAATGATATACCATCTAATATTTTGAACAAAAACTACCTCTTTGCGACTTCAGGAACTAAATCGACCAGGAACAATTGGCAGAAGACGCCGAGGAGGTTAAGAGAATTGCTCGACATGCATATTGGAAGTTCAAAGAAGAAATAGAGTGGGATGAAAGAATAGAGCAAGATAGGAGGAATAGAGATGAACAGGAGGAGCGTCGTCGCAAGAAGCAAGAAGAAATTCGACAATGGAGAGCAGAGTGTGCTCACAAAGCTGCAGAGGAGGAACGCGTCGCAGCACAAGTACGAGAGGTTGAACGAGAACGCATGCGCGAGAGAGCTCGTCGCACAAGAGAAGCCGGTCTAGATGTTTTGCGTAAGGGAAAATACCCCCCGTTGCACTCAGTAGCAACTTGGGTAAACTATGCTCGGTGTTCAATTCAACTAAGGCGTGTTAGGATTAGATCGACGCATCTTAAGTGCGTCGTACACACGCTATTTGTATTACCTATTTTATGTTTTCTTCCATAAATATGTGTACGTATGTTTTGCCTCATGTACCGTAGTAGTAGAGTGGCAAATAACATGTACATATTTTTGGAACTATGTAATTTAATTTGATGTAAACGCCGTCAAGCTTTTAAATTTTAGTACAATTAATTTTATGATTTTTGAAACTATGCGATTGTTATCGCTATATGATTTTAATAAATTTGTAGCTCCCATTAAACTCCTATAAAATATATTGCTAACTTATTTTTTATACTCAACATAACTTACATTACAATAACTTTTATGAACGTTTCTACCAATTCTAACTCCAAATGTTTCCAAACAAAAACCAAAACTGAATAAATTTTACCAATGTGCAGAAATATGATTGTATTGCCTAATAACACACACAATTACTCTTGTTTCTACATACTAAACATATACGAAGTTCATTATATTCAAAACTTCACAATGTATGCTCTATTTTATACTTTAGAAATTTCCACCAAATCGGTCTATAAATTTTTATAAAGTCATGGGTAAAATCCATTAAGCACAGAGTCAAAAATGGGCAATGCACGCATTTCGTACGTGCCTCGTACGAAGGTACTGTTTACTTCGTATGAGGCACGTACAAAATGCGTGCTGCCCATTTGTTATACCGTGGCCAGTATTTTCTCTACTGTGGCATGCACCAACTGACGTGGCACATACAAAATGCGCATTTTGTATGAGTCTCATACGAAATTCAAATTTCGTATGAGAAATGTACGACTCTGGGTCATTTTTGCCAATTCTTCATTTCGTGTTCTATTTATATTAAATCATTTTTAAAAAGTATATTACTAAAAAAAATCCCTTCTGCTTGGGTATGGTTGAAGAATCGGGGAGGAAAATGATACCTATTTTGTTGGAGTTGGGTTTCTTCTTTTCTTCAACTTCTTTGAAACCAAAGTCCAGCTATTCCTCTGCTCATCTTCCAATCTCCGTAGTTCCCTTAACCAGTATGGACCTCCATCGCGCCAGAGATGGAAGTAGACGTCGAAGGAATCACTAATGATCCTTCGGAGAGAGCCGTTGGATGTTGCTGCGGCGTGCGATGTCGGCGGAGGTCTACCGCATGGGAGGTATGTGTAATGATAATAATGATTTGTATGTTAATGAATGTCGATTCTTCACACTTGTATTTTTTTTGTAGATTTGGGTTGAGCAACGAGTATATAGAGCGTGAGGCTTATGCTAGATGACGACCGTCTAATGTTAGTGGTAGTCGATTTTAATCTTCTATAGAGGTTAAATTATAAGAAGAATTGAGATGCACAAGGGTGGATATGCAACAACAACAACAACAGACACAAATTGCTGCAACAACAAAAGCAATAGACACAGATGCTGCAGCAACAGATGCATTATTTGTATATGTCTCAGGTAACATGTAATTTCCTCATTTGAAAATTTTATTTGATTTAAAAATGCTTCTACTCAAGATATCACAACTAATTCGCTTTATGCATTTCATGGGTCAAGGTAGCTCCAGTTCTCAGTTTGGTCCGCCGCAATAATCTTACCTCAACATGATGTCTCGTCCAATGCAACCAACACTACAGGTTGGCTCCTCCTCATATGTAAAATTGCTTATCTTATTGACACGGGTTATATAATGCAATGTCGTAACTATTTGTGTCACGGTTCCCAGAGTGGTCAACCGTGTGTTCCACAACCTTACAGATTCATGTCACTGTTGGCTTCTGGATTGCAGCAAAATTATCCAGATAAACTGTAATTTTGCATTTGACCAATTTATTCAATTTCGAAATAATTCTAATTAGAATCTCACAACTTGAAGCAGTTTTTCCACCGATGATTTTGCCTCCGGTGCAGAGTCACCCGTCACAAGTTGGAGACGCAACGGTATGCATGACTTGTATGCTTATTACAATACTTCCATTATAACAAGCATATTAATTATTACAATATTAAAAAGGAAAGGAAAAGCTTGAGTGGAGAGATGAAGTGAAAGAGGAAACAAGTGAGAGAGCAAGAAAAGAAGAGATATATAAAGAGGGAGAGGAAGACATAGAGAGAGAGGGAGATATAGAGAGACAAAAGAAGTGATAGAGGAAGAGGAAGACATAGAGAAGGAGAGATAGAGAAAGAGAAAGAAGAGATTGATAGAGAGGGAGCTAGAGAGGAAGAGATAGAGGGAGAGGGGAAGAGATAGAGAAAGTGGGAGAGCGAGTGTGGGCGACAGAGAGATAGGGAGAGTGAGGGGAAATGAAAGAGCTTTGATAAGTTTTAGTCAAAACCAACATGTTTCTCTTTTATTAAGTTATGTTACTAAGTTAGTCGAAGTCAACATGTTACGTTATTAATTAAGTTTCTCTTTTATTTGTTTATCGCAGGGATCTCATCATAAAACACCCGAAGGTGGCGATGTTTTCCTTAACATCAACGACGGAGGTGCGTGTGGAGATGGGAGTGCAGGACGTGCGAGTGGAGGCTCCCACGACAACATTTGAATTTCATTTAGTCATTTTTGTACTGTTGTGCTTGTGTTTGAAATGTTTGAAAACTTGTGCATAGTGCTATATTTGAAATGTTAGTGAATTATATCTGTTGTAGCTGTATATATTGTTGTTTTGCCTGTGTAAAATGGAGGCTCCCCAACCAGGGAAGGAGAGGAATTAGGCAGTTTTAAAAAAATATGTTATGTGTGTCGGTTTTGCCTAAACTGACGCCCATAATTGCCCTCTGTAGGCTGCCCACGTGGCGAAGTATATGCGTTGGTCTCCTTCTAACCGACACACTTAAATTGAGTAAAAGTGTCGGTTTCTGCGAAACCGATGCTCAAAGACGCGCTCGGTGCGCTCGCCACGTGTTGCCATATGTGCGTCGGTATGGATGGACCGACGCTTTTAAGTGTTGTAAAGGCATCGGTTCCTATGTCCGACGTATTTACTTCTATGTGCGTCGGCTCCCTAAAATCGACGCCATAACTCATAAATGTGTTGGCTCCAACGCACTTACATGTTAAAGGCGTCCGAATTATTTTGTCGGCTAAGTACGTCGGTTGACCGAAGCCTTTAGCTTATGGGTGCTGGTTTCTGTAGGCATCCGATGCTCATATGGCCGACGCCCTATTGATGAATTCCTGTAGTGTAAGATTCTGGCACATGAATTGCTATTTTCCATGCAGTCCACAATCGACCACTTTAAGACCGGGTAAAAATTTCTTAAGCCAAATTGTCTGCTCGGTGGCCTCATAACATGCAACATGCATTGTAGACGGTGCAGTGACGGTTTGTTTGGAGCTTTTTCACGAAATGGCTCCATTCGCGAGGGTGAATATATAGCCGAACGTGGATTTTTTTAGTATCCAAACAACTCGTGAAACCTGAATTTGAGTATCTCACTACTTCAAGTGCGTCTGACTTACTATACGTCAACATGAGGCTTTTTGTGCCTTGCACATATCTTAATGCTTTTTTAACTGCCTTTCAGTGATCGATCTCTGGATTGGCCTATATCTGCCCAGCATTTCAGCCACATAAGCTTAGTCAGAGCGAGTACAAACTTGAGCATACATAAGGCTTCCAGAAGTATATGGAACCTATTCCTTTTGATCGATCTCATATTCTTTCCAGGGACACTGAAAGTTCTCAAACTTATTGTCCCTGACAATTGGAGCAGGCAAAGTCTTACTCTTATTCATACTGTACTTTTTCAGTACATTCTCTAAGTATGCCTTCTGTGATAAGCTTAATACTCTCTTATTTCTATCTCGGTGAATTTTTATGCCCAATACATAGGATGCTTCACCAAGATCTTTCATATCAAAATTAGAGGATAAAAACTTCTTAGTTTCTGATAGTAGATTGATATCACTACTTGCAAGTAGAATATCATCTACATACAGCACGAGGGGAATAAATTTCCCGTTCTTAAACTTAACATAAATGCAATTGTCCTCCTCGTTTTTTTTAAACTCAAACTTTTTTATTGTCACATGAACTTGAGATGCCACTACCTTGATGCTTGTTTAAGTCTATAAATAGACTTTCTTAAGTGGCATCCCATATGTTTTTTACCCTTAACAACAAAATCTTTTGGTTGTGTCATATAGACGTTCTCATATGGATCACCATTGAGGAACGCCATTTTTACATCCATCTGATGTAATTCTAAATTATAATGTGTAACTAATGTCATAATTATTCTGAACGAATTCTTACTTGAGAAAGGTGAAAATGTCTAATTACAATCAATCACTTCTCTTTGAGTGGAGCCTTTTACAACAAGTCTGAATTTAAACTTATGAATATTCTCTTTAGAATAACGTTTCATTTTGTAGGCCAATTTACAACCTACTATTTTAGCTCCATTAGGAATCCCAACTAAATACCAGACTTTGTTTGTATCTATAGACCTCATTTCATTCTCCATGGCTTTACGCCATTCAGATGATTGAGCACTTCTCATAGCTTCTTCAAATGTGGTGGGATCACCCTCTATTTGAATTGTCTCAGTCAAATAGATCTCATAATCATTCGGAATGAACAATTTTCTTTCTCATTGAGATCTTCTTAACTGCACATTATCCTCATTTTGAGACTGTTGTTTCTCTTTATTATTAATGACAACGGGTTGAGAATTCTCAACCTCTCTTAATAATTTCGTTGCCAATGGAGAACTAAATATAGGTGTTGAATCTTCACCAATAGGCGCTGATATTCAACAGCGGTAGGTAATGAGAAATATGATTTTTAAATTATAGGAGTGGGTATATAAACCCGCTTCTCTTCAAGATTAATTTCTCGTATTATTGTACTCTCTGATCCAGTTTCAGTGGTCGGACTAGTCCGGTCCATAGGGCGAACAAATATGATATTGTTCCAGAAATATTTGATTAGTTCTTTATTGAACTTTTCGAGTTTGGTCCGGACTATTCCGGACTAGTCCGTCCAACCCGAAAAATTTTCATATGAAAAATCAAAAAATGCCAAAAAAGGCAATCTTAATATTACCATCTTACAATATCAACTTAATTTCCACAATGTATTTCAATCTACAGAGCTTAATAGGTTTTCGATAGGATGAACGTGTCGAAACGTTCCGATCCGTAAAACCTAACTGCCTCATTGTGGCATACAGGACTAGTCTAGCTCATAGACCGGACAAGTCCGGACCTTTAAAACTTGCAGCAAAAAACTTTGATCAAAACAAAATTACTAATGATTAGTGGTCTAAACGGCTTTGATACCATTGATAGAATTATAAAGGAGCCTAGAAAGATCAAATAGCCACTAAATCATTTCGAATTACGTATGAAAAAAATCAAATACAAATATCAACATCAAGTGCTATCTCTTAAATAGCACATGAACATTTCTAATACCTTGTCCTCCATCTCTGTTGTTACTTGAAGATGTGGCCATCGAGCCAACAAGGCGAGGCCGCAAGAAGAGCAACGACGGGAGACGTTTCCCTTTGTTTTTCTCTTGGTATATTGATCGGATTTTAAGAACTAAGAGAGATCAAGTGTGTAGAGTGTATATATGTACATGTATAAGTATATTTTGATCATACACTTGACACTCCTCTTATATTTGATCAAGAGACACAAGAGGAGACCTCCCATCACTTAATAAAAGTTGTGTCCCCCGATCCGGAACAGAACATTCAGTGGGTCATTTCCTTTCAATTTGGACACATATCAATTTCGAGTTCAAACTAACAATTGCTGAACTGACCGAACTAGTCCAGTCAGGATCTGGACTAATCCGATCAAGGTTCGAACTAGTCCGGTCATTGAAATTAGATTGCATCGGACTAGTCGAGTCTTAAGAAGGACTAGTCCGGTTGAACTAACAAGAACATACACTAGGAGGTACAAGACCACTATTGCCCATCTGTTTTCTTGCATTATGACCACACTTCTGGTATGAATCTTGGTTCATTGTACACGACTTTGACAAGAATGAGTCCTAGAGCTTCCGGGCTATTATGCCAATGTAACAGCTTTCTAAAGCTTGAAACAACCATATCAATAGATTCTAGGGTTCTATGATCAATCGGGTAACCAAGGATGAGAAACCACCCAGCTCGGCTAACGTTGCTGGCCCTTCCATTGAGCCCATAGTCGTGTTGAACAAAGGAAATCCGGACACCCTCTACCTCTATGGGCTCCCCCATGATCAAAGTGTCTCTATAGAAGCATGTTTGAACGGAATATAGAGCCATGCCCAAAGGAGTATGACATGAGGAACGAACTGCAATATCCAGTTCTTGGACGATGAAGTCTCTGATGTTGAGTCTAAAGAACTCATACGAGTCCTCCGGTAAGATCTCTGATTCATCTACAGGTATGATATATTATTCGTGGATAGCGTGGTGAACACCAAGCAGGTGCACCATCGTTCTTGCCAGCCGATTCGGGCCTCCATCTTCGATGTGGAACTGAGAGTTGGGAAGGAAACGAGTTAGATCCACTGGGAAGTTCGCCATTGTTGCAAGCGTGGAAATGGTGTTGAGTGTTGGAGCTTGGAGACTGTCGCCTGTGGAGAACTCGAGGTAGGGGACGAGTGCTGTGTGATTCACCTCTTGTGTCTGAGCAGCTGCACTAAAGCCATCATGCACCGGGGGGCACAATCCCGTTTGTTTTGGCTTCCAGACCCTTCTGGTTCGCCTATTCTTGAGACAATGTTTTTTGATATGGCCGTAGGCGAAACAAACTTTGCACCGCACATGTCCCGTGCGTTGAAACTTAAGGCGGAAAGGACTGAGGCAATTGAAACAAAGCTTGGGGGGCTGCATGTGAATTTTCTGTTCCACCGGAGATTTGTATGAGATTGCATGCGCCCACGCGGGCACCTGGTTAGGCTGACTCTAAGGCTAGCATGCAAAACAGAGAACGCATTCTGCTGTTTGAGTCACGAGTAGAGGTCATGTGGGTTACTAAACGTTGGCTGTCTCCAACGCAACTACGCAAAACATCTTGTCTGGGCACGTTTTCGCAGCTCCAACCGTCCAGCGCACCAAAACTACGCCCCAAAATACGACACCGTGCAGGAAAACAACGAGCCAGCTCATGAAAACACGGCGGCAGCGCGCGGGAACGCCGTGCGCGCCTTTGCCCACATGCGAAATCCATCGCTCTGTGGCTGCGTCGTCGGTCGGAGAAGACGCATGTTTGCGTCGCTGCGGACGGAATACGTAGAATTGGTAGCGGTTTGAGTAATCTGGTTGGAGCCAGTTTTTAGCGGATAAAGAACGCATTCCCGGTTTGCGTAGGTCTATAGGTAATGCGTTGGAGTCAACCTTAGGGTATTGGGAACTGGCAACAGTGTGGTGCTGCTGCGCTGCTGTCTCGGCCGCGTGTCATTGCCCAGGGTGTTTTGAAGTCTGAGGTCGCCCAACCCCACAGGTCTAGTTGATGTTGTACTGTAATAAGTTTAAATTGTAGGGACATCGCTGCATACAACTTGGGCTGCAAATCTGTGGTCTACTTCAGGTCTAAGGCCGTAGGCAATTATTTCCGCCGAGCTAGCAGTAGGTAAGGTCACTGTTTTTCGGCAGACAGGATTTGAAAAAATGCGGTTGTTGTTGGTACCTTGAGATGGCTGTGGATTGGGGCCGTTAATCCGAAGTGGGGCTTCCAGAATCCCTTCAAGCATCATCCTGTTGCGTCCGACAAAGATCATCAATGTGTGGCGTTCATTGGTGGTGAGGCGCCGAGGGAGAGGGCATAATATATTTCCAATCTATATGCATCGACCACTGGCCGTGTTCCTCCTGCTGATTTTTTTTATTAATATACCTTTTAAAAAATAATTTAATATAAATAACCTCCGAATTTGAAAAATATGTGTCTCATATGAAATGACACGTGAGCCACAAATTTCGTAAGAGGCACATACGAAATTGATTACGCGTGTCACGCTGTTCTGGGGTTCAGTGGGCTGACCTGTTTCTAAGATCGAGCAGATCTCGTATGTGCCTCACACGACCGTCCCGGTAGGAGTTTAGTATGAGACACATACGAAATGCGTCGAGCTGTGGGTCCTGCCCGAACCGTCGTATTTGTCACGGACAAGTTTCGTCGTCCTTAAAACGCGACGCCTTCTTCTTTCTCGACATTCAGCCGCTCGGCCGCCTCCATACCGCCGCGCCCGCGCCGCCGCTCGGCCACCACGCCTGCGCCCCCGGTCCGCCTCCCGCTCGGCCGCCTCCGCCGCACCCGGGCTTCACCATTGCTCGCCCGCGCCGCATCGGCCTCCGTCTTCGGTATTTTTTATTCCTCTAGTTTGTATTTTGTATTCCTCTTTAGTGTTATTATGTAATACGTATTTTAGTAGTGCTTAGAAAATGATTTGTTAGTTTTGTACTTGTTAATAGTGCCATGTGATAGTTATTTTAGGTAAAGTTCTAGTTTTTAGATTTGTATTCGTATGTTATTAGGTTGCAGTATTTTTAATAGTTATTTTAGGTATTCGTATGTTATTAGGTTCTAATAGTTCTAGTTTTTAGGTTTGTATTCGTATGTTATTTTTAGTTAATGTTATTTATTTTAGAAGTAATAATATGTGATAAATTTTTAGTTTTTAGAAGTGCACTTCTCATATTCATGCATTATTCGTAAAGTAATTTTTAGGTTTCTATTTGCTTTTAGATAATAAGACAATATGAATAGGCATTATTAACATGCGATTACTTTTATTTGTTTTTATAAATTTCAATAGGAATGTCAGAGAAGTTAGTGTTTCGGATATTTTATGGAGAATGCACAATTGTTTATAGTTCCAATGAGATTGATTTGTCTGGGTTCACGTCGTGTTATAGAGGGGTAACAAGAGCAAATGAGAGAACATTAGTGGTGTAGTAAACTGGTTGATGGAAATATTTAACCTTGATACACAACAACATCAGTTGACATTGAAAGGAATGATTAATCGCGCAAGAAATAGATTTTATTGGGATTTAATTGTTATTAAGGGAACACATAATTGGAGAAAATTTGTAGATACGGTTGTGAAGCGGGGTTGACCTCTAGTGCTCGCGCAAGCGAAAATTAAATAAGTAGAGAATGCAGGGGAAGCTGATGAAGCAAATAGTGTGGAAAATGATGTATGAATGGAAGAAGCTGGAGATAACTCGATACATATACAAGCACGTGGTGTGACAAAATAAAGGAGAGCACATCGAGAACATAGTTAAACAAATAAGGATCAAAGATACAGAACACGAAAATGTTCCAGAAGTTGACTCTTTTGATGATGAGAATGAGAATGATACTACTGTTCCTGCAGAGTGGAACAATCCGATCCCGAGTAATTTATCTGCTACAGAAAAGTATTGTGCCTTATCGGATACCATGAGAATCAGTTAATACAAGGAGATATTTTTAAAGACAAAGATAGTTTGAAGGATGCAGTGAAATATTGGTCTCTGTTTGTACAGAGATCATTTACAATTTACAAGTCAAGTAAAAAATATTATGATGTGAAATGTGTGCTCTCAAGTTATCCTTTTTTGGATCCATAGTTTCAAGGAAAAGTGAACGAAGCTATGGAGAGTATAAAAAATGATTGATCACGCATGCGAGTCGCATGAATTGGAGAAGTGCAATAGTGCTCTTACATCGCAGTTTATTGCAAATCACACGTACGCTCAAATTCTGGATAACATTCGGTTTGAACCAAAATCAATAATAAACACTATTGGGGAGGAGTTCAAGTAAACCATAAGTTACTTCAAAGCGTGGAAGGCCAAACAAAAGATGATTGAGCAAAAATTTGGTTCATTTGAAGCTTCTTGTGAAAATCTTCCAAAGTTAGTGCAGACCATTTTGGAGAGGGATGTTGGTACTTTTATGACATTATGGATGTGCCGAACAGAGATATGCCTGGGAAGTTGTTTCTCCATCGTGCATTCTTTGCATTAGGTCAATGTATTACCGCATTCAGACATTGCAGGCCTATCATCTGCATTCATGGTACTTTTTTAAATGGAAAGACAAAGGTCAAATTCTAACAGCTATTGCAGTTGATGGGAATCAACAGGTGTTGCCCGTGGCTTTTGCTTTTGTCGAAAGCGAGAACACTGACAGCTGATATTGGTTTCTTAGTCAGGTAAAGATGGCTGAAGTGCAAGAATGTCCTGATGTTTGTCTGATACACGATGGTCATGTTGGATTGCTTAAAGCAATATCTGATTTGAAACATGGTTACTCCGAGCATGGTCAAGAACCTTATTGGGCATACATTCAATCAAGATATTGCATGAGACATTTAGGCGCTAACTTTTTTAGTCACTTCAAGAACAAACAACTTATGAATTTGTTCAAGATGTTGTGTAGTTAAAATCAAGAGAGGAAGTTTATTGCTCTATGGCAACATCTAAACGAATTGACTACGACACAAGCAGAGGCGTCTTCAAGCAGAGACAAGCCTAATAAAATATATGTTCCAACTGTGGGCTCATCAAGCCAAAACTTCTCTAGTTGGATTCGGCGTGAACCGAAAGAGAAGTGGTCTTTGTTATACGACACTAATGGTGCTAGGTATGGCATCATGACAACTAATTTAGCTGAGGTGAGGTCCTTCTTTGACATTACTTCTATTAATTTTTATTTAGTCTTCTATATTTTACACATGCTAATGCAGTGGTACTCAATACAGATATACAACTAGGTGATATGCGCTTTAAGAGGATTACCTTTGGTTCCTATTTCAATAAGAAAGATGTCAATTTGGTTTATTCACCGTACATGTGCAAGTTCATGGAGAAGAAGATCCAAAAGGCCGCATTTTATCATGTGCGACCTATGGGAACTGTAGAGTACATGTTTAAAATTCTCTGTAGGGACAAGAATCATCGTGGTGCTAACCGTGAGAGAGTTGTTCAACGGTGCATTCTTTGTCAGGATGATTGCACATGCATATGTATGAAGCCACAACTCTTTCATAGGCCTTGTTCTCATGTTATTGCAGCTTGCTCATTTACCAAGTTAACACCAAGTAATTACGTATCCTACTACTTCCAGAAAGAGGTTCTTGTGAGTACTTGGAATGCAGAGATATATAGTTTTGCTACTAAAGGCACATTTACCACGGATCCAGGACCAGACGCTTTGCGAGGACCTGACACCATGCAGTTGAAACAGAAAAGAGGTTGTCGCAAGACTCGACATATCAGAAGTGATATGAATGACTCAGAAATTGACAGATTTCAAGGAACGTGCAACAAGTGTAACCAAACTAGTTATACTTACAAAAATTGCATTTCAAACAATGAGGCAAATATGGCTGAAGTTGGACCTTCCGGGAATCCTAAGGACGGTCGTCGTCCTCGTGCCCGCCCCACAGCTATGTCTAGGAATGGCAATGCTATTTGATGTGCATTGTTATATTTAGATGTGCTACATTATGTGATATCTTAGTATTATGAACTATGAATTTGTACGTGTACGTTAAGTGAAGTGTGTATTATGAATATGTTGTTCATGTTTTTTATTTGAATATGTTCTCCACATCGTTCATTTGAATTTGTTTTTCAAGTTTTTCGTCCTATTAATATTTTCCTTGTCATATGTAGGTATGGCTGCAGAACAAGGACAGTGTCCTGAGTTACTTCAGTCTCGGATTAATATAATGCACTGAGGTTACCGACTTTGGAGAGGTGAGGATCTGCCCGTTCTTCGTCCTCAGGTGCCTTCCAAGTTTTGGAAGTTAGACGATAGATGGATTCCCAGGTACGTGCTTCTGTTAATATGATAATTAAAGTTATTTTATCATTCTGTAGATATTAATTTATTGCTTGGTATGAAACAAGTTGAGTGCAGCTGGGCTGATTCCAATATGTAGGCAGCTTGAGGAGAGGTCGTTTGATCGTGATGACCGAAAGTACCATTTCAACCTCGAGAGAGCCCTGCTGTCTGCGTTGACAGATCGTCGGAGACCGGAGACCCACACGTTTCACTTGCCGTGTGGGGAGATGACCGTCACGCTGGAGGACATGTCTTTCTCGTTGGGTCTTTCTATCGCAGGTGCCCCTGTTTGCGCCCCTGAAGACTCACCCACCTGGCGAGCAGAGATGTCCGCGCGGTTTCAGGATGTTGCACGACACCCTGCGGCTTATCCTATTTCTCCACTTCACAACAACCAGCTCCATGGTCCAACAAAGAAGTGGTTGATGTACTACGAGGTACTGTATCATACAATTTAAGTGTTATTTCGATGGAAATGAACTTTCTAAAGTTATTATGTTTTTTAAATGAAACTTACAGTTTTTTGTTTTGAAATTGTAGGTGGATACTATGCATCCACATGCGATGATGCCACCGTTACTAGATACTTGGTGGCATACTTATTGGTTGTTTGGTGCGATAATGTTCACCAACACGCACGGTGACTCGGTTGACAGACACCTGATTCTATTTGCTCGACAGATAGCGGAGTCCACACCACAGGAGATGGCTCAGTACAGTTGGGGTTCAGCTGTGTTGGCGGCCACGTACAGAGGACTTTGCGACGCTTGCACGAGGGCTCGAGGTAATGCAGTACTAGCTGGTTGTCCTCTGCTCCTGTAGCTATGGCTATATGAGCGGTTCATGATAGGTCGGCCACAAGTGCACCCAGCACCATACGATGATGATGAGTACGGTGAGACACCGGATGACGGCCCTACGATGGGTACTTTTTGGGAGCGCTGACAGGTACGGTTATATTTGAAGTGCATTCATGTTGTTCACATTTATACTAATATAGTAATGTGACATTATTTGTTCTTTACACGGCGTGAGTGGAGTAACAAGCATATGCACAAGGTGTACCAAGGGTTCATCAAGGAGTTTGATCGGTTAGATGCAGATGAGGACGTGCGCTGGACAACATATGATATGGAGGAGCACGATCGCCGAGCACCGAGGGGACTTGCGTTTCTGTGCTACAAAGACTCGGATTACTGGCTTACAAGGAAACCGCTTGTGTACGATATCTATGTGGAGGAGTACGCACGACACCGAGTGTTGCGTCACTTTGGCCTACACCAGGCATTTCCAGTACTTCGACATTCTATTGTGCCTTCTTTAGTACATTCGTAAGTAATTCCTCTCATATCTCTTAAAAACAATACTTCTGAAATATTAATGTATTTATTTGTCGTGTAGGTATTGCCATAAGGGTACCTCCGCACAGGGACTTTAATTGCAGCGCATGCATCCGTGACTCATACAGTGGATGGATGCATTACACGAGGTTGTTAAGGGAACATGACTATTCTCACAGGCCGTTTATGAGGATTACTTACAGTGGTACCTCCCTCAGACACGAGTTGTTCTCGCGCACACACCAGTCGAGCGACAGACGCATGTACCCTCGGTGAGAGATACGTATCCGCGTCATAGAGATGAAGCTTCTTCAATGGTAGTAAGATCGAATTCTTTGAAGTACATTTGCAACATTTTAATATGTTCTTTTCATTAATGATTAATAATTAATTGTTGTACAACCGATCACTTTGCACATGTAAAGATGAATCAGTTATGTCAGGTTCTTGCAGAGTCCTTAGCTGGACTTCAACGATTGAGGCAGGAGATATCGATGAGTTCGTCAGAGATGGTGCACATGCTACAGAGGATATACAGCCACGCGAAATAGGGTCTGAAGTTAGCTTCTTCTGCACAATCATGTGGACAAGACACTACAGTTCCGACTGAACAAAACGTTAGGCATCCCAGCACAACAGGTACATAATTATTAGTAAACTTGAGGTATTTGCACAAAACTGATATTTGTGTTCATATATGTTCTGCAGGGACCTCCACACAGGTACCTACTTCGGTCCCAGGCCCGTCCACACAGGTACCTGCTTGGGGCCCCAAGCCCATATACTCAGGTGCCTGCTTGGGCTCTAGGCCTGTCCACACAGGTACCTGCTGCTTGGGCTCCAGGCCCATCCACACAGGTACCTAGTTGGAATTTCCCATACCCGTCAACACAGATACCTTCTTGGGTTCCTTCTTTGTACTTGGCTGGCCCGTCCACGCATGTGCCACAAATGGACGCAGGTATGACGTGCAACGATTTTTCTACTTAAATCCACAATGGACACAATGAACTTGCTAACTAAATATGTTATGCTAATGCAGGTATGGGCATAACAGACTATGATACTACGCTGTCGGGCTCGCAGATGCACCACGGCAGTCCTCCAGCTTCACCTTTCCAGATCGACGACTCCCTGGTGGACATGCCGCACAGGATATAGTTCCTGCATCGCAGTTGGATGGTGCTCCCATTCCGACTCAGCCTTCACAGAAGTTCGAGACACCCGCGCCTGTTCAACAGCAATGGAGGAGGGCAGCTCCTTCGCGCGTGTCTTACGATGAGGCTCTTGTGAATGCTGCGCTTAGGTTCGACAACAAGTGTGGTAGACGTTAGTAACGTGTACCCATGTATGTGTGTGTTATATTGTAGAAGAACTACATTATGTTCTGTTTATGCACTATATCTTTCATACTTCTATCATTTTCTTATATAAACGATAATGCACTTTATCGTGTTAGGCTAATTTTATCCACACCATCAATAGATACATGTTAGGCGAATCTCGTACAAGAAAAGAGCGACATTGCACTTAATCGTTTCAGACAAATCTTATCTATGACATCAACAAATACATGTTAGGCGAATCTCGTACAAGAAAAGAACGACATTGCACTTTATCGTGTCAGACGAATCTTATCCACGACATCAATAGATACATGTCAGGCAAATCTCGTACAAAAAAAGAACAACATTGCACTAATCGCCCTATATAAATACGGCTACTCGTGTGTCCTTGTGTTCTTCATGCCAACAATGACGAGTAGAGGTCGAGGTAGGCGTGGAGGTGAAACAACGGCGAGTACAAGTCGTGGTACGCGAGGAGGTGGAAACTTTAGAGCAGTGCCTGAAAATTACTTGATGGGAGGTCCAACTTGGTATGAACCACCATTAAATGAGTTCCCGCTTTTTAATAAGAGTGATTTTGGCCCGTTTAATCCACTATGACCATATGATGGCAGCAAACAAGAGTGGCCTAAGTGTCGTTGTGACCTAGATTGTATTGTCCAAATGATGGATGAAGGAGACGACAACGGTCGTCGTTTCTTTCGTTGTCCTATTGGTGGAGTAAGTACTAAATATCATTTTCAAAACATCTTTCCTATATGTAGTTTTACTGACAATACTTTTAGTTTTAGGCTTTCTATGATGATGAAAACTGTGGATATACACTCTGGGTTGATCCACCACCTATTAAGGCTACTCGAGAGTACATTAAACATGTACAACGTCGCAATCAAGATTTGGTGGGTGAACTAGCTAAATTGGGACTTCAACAAATGGAATTTTATCCTGGTACAAGTCAGACGAATGATGAGAATGAAAACGACGTTTGCAATAACATGTCTTCCAACTGTCCGCAGCACAAGTAGTAGCGAAGTAGAAAAATATGTTTCACATGTATCAGAAGTATGTTTCATATGTATCAGAAGTATGGTTCCCATGTATCACAAGTATGTTTCGAATGAAAAGTATGTTAAAATTACTTTGTCATCTTCTTACTTTGCAACTCGTCATACTACTTTCTAACTCATGAGACGAATCTTGTAAGATGAATCTTATCTATATAAAATACGACAATAACTCACGTGAATCTTATCCGCGACATCACCAGGTCCATGTCAGGCGAATCTCGTACACGAAATTCACGACATTGCACTGCTTCTTCTCAGGCGAATCTCATACAAGAGAAAAACAAAATTGCACTTCTCCATGTCAGGCGAATCTCATACAAGAGAAAAACAAAATTGCACTGCTCCATGTTAGACCACGTGAAATGTCAGTTCACACTTATCCATTTCAGGGATGAAATATCTCGTACACTAGGTCTATACACCATCATCCGTACGTCTATATAACACTCACTCTCCTAACAGCTTGAACACACACTCACTACAATCATTCCATATACTTTAGTACCATGGACGAGTACTCACCACCCACAAATAGAGAAAAGGTTCCAATCCCCGAGGGATTACAACCTCCGATGTGTTTCTATGGGACTAATTGTAGGTTTGTAAGAGATCTTCGACCTAGTGACTCATATGGTTGCCGGCTTTGGATGTGCGACAACTACGAGTATGATCCTCCTCACAGGACGTGCCCGTTTCCTCCAGGTGGTAGAAAACAGGTAATATGCAATATTATTTCTGTTTTTATGAATGCTATACAATCTAATCTTTTGTACAAAAACTACCTCTTTACGACTTCAAGAACTAAATCGACCAGGAACAATCGGCAGAAGACGGTGAGGAGGTTCAGAGAATTGCTCGACATGCATATTGGAAGTTCAAAGAAGAAATAGAGTGGGATGAAAGAATAGAGCAAGAGAGGAGGAATAGAGCTGAACAGGAGGAGCGTCGTCGCAAGAAGCAAGAAGAAATTCAGCAATGGAGAGCAGAGTGTGCTCACAAAGCTGCAGAGGAGGAACGCGTCACAGCACAGGTACGAGAGGTTGAGCGATAACGCATGCACGAGAGAGCTCGTCGCGCAAGAGAAGCCGGTCCGGATGCTTTGCGTAAAGGAAAATACCCCCGTTGCACTCAGTAGCAACTTGAGTAAACTATGCTCAGCGTTCAATTCAACTAAGGCATGTTAGGATTAGATCGACGCATCTTAAGTGTGTTGTACACACGCCATTTGTATTACCTATTTTATGTTTTCTTCCAAAAATATGTGTACGTATGTTTGGCTCATGTACCATAGTAGTAGAGTGGCAAACAACATGCACATATTTTTGGAACTATGTAATTTCATTTGATGTAACCGCCGTCGAGCTTTTAAATTTTAGTACAATTAATTCTATAATTTTCGAAACTATGCAATTGTTATCACTATATGATTTTAAAAAATCAGTATCTCCCATTAAACTCCCATAAAATATATTGCTAACTTATTTTTATACTCAACATAACTTACATTACAATAACTTTTATAAACGTTTCTACCAATTCTAACTCCAAATGTTTCTAAACAAAAACCAAAACTGAATATGTTTTACAAATGTACAGAAATGCGATCGTATTGCTTAATAACACACACACAATTACTCTTGTTTCTACATACTAAACATATACAAAGTTCATGTAATTCAAAACATGACAATGTATGCTCTATTTTATACTTTAGAAATTTCTACCAAATCGGTCTATAAATTTTTATAAAGTTATGGGTAAAATTCATTAAGCAAAGGGTCAAAAATGGGCAATGCACGCATTTCGTACATGCCTCGTATGAAGGTATTGTTCACTTTGTATGAGGCACGTACGAAATGCGTGCATGCCCATTTGTTACACCGTGGCCAGCATTTTCTCCAATGTGGTATACACCAACTAACGTGGCACAGACGAAATGCACATTTTGTATGAGTCTC
The DNA here is from genome assembly GCA_036927565.1 of Tuctoria greenei. Taxonomy (NCBI): domain Eukaryota; kingdom Viridiplantae; phylum Streptophyta; class Magnoliopsida; order Poales; family Poaceae; genus Tuctoria; species Tuctoria greenei. Next base: position 84,646,550 of record JAYESD010000005.1, on the reverse strand, counting down.
ATACGAAATTCAAATTTCGTATGAGGCACGTATGACTCTGGGTCATTTTCGCCGATTCTTCATTCCGTGTGTTATTTATATTAAATCATTTTTAAAAAGTATATTAATAAACAAAATTCCCTCCTACTTGGTGATGGTTGAAGAATCGGGGACGAAAATCATACCTATTTTGTTGGAGTCAGGTTTCTTCTTTTCTTCATCTTCTTTGAAACCAAAGTCCAACTATTCTTTTGCTCATCTTCCCATCTCCGTAGTTCCCTTAACCAGTATGGACCTCCATCGAGCCAGACATGGAAGTAGTCATCGAAGGAATCAGTAATGATCCTCCGGAGAGAGCCGTTGGATGTTGTTGCGGCGTACGATGTCGACAAGGGTCTACTGCATGGGAGGTATGTGTAAAGATAATGATGATTTGTATGTTAATGAATGTTGATTCTTCACACTTGTATTTTTTGTAGATTTGGGTTGAGTGACGGGTATGTAGAGCGTGAGGCTTATGCTAGACGACGGTCGTCCAATGTTAGTGGTAGTCGATTTCAATCTTCTACAGAGGCTGAATTATGAGAAGAATTGAGATGTACCAAGGAGGATATGCAACAACAACAACAACAGACACATATGTTGTTGCAACAACAACAGCAACAGACACAGATGCTACAGCAACATATGCATTATTTGTATATGTCTCAGGTAACATGTAATTTCCTCATTTGAAATTTTATTTGATTTAAAAATGTTTCTACTCAAGATATCACAACTAATTTGCTTTATGCAGTTCATGAGTCAAGGTAGCTCTAGTTCTCAGTTTGGTGCGCCGCAACAATCTTACCTCGACATGTTGCCTCGTCCAATGCAACCAACACTACAGGTTGGCTCGTCCTCACAGGTAAAACTGCTTATCTTATTAACTTGGGATATATAATGCAATATCGTAATTATTTGTGTTGTAGGGTTCCGAAAGTGGCCAACCGTGTGTTCCACAACCTTACGAATTCATGTCACTATTGGCTTCTAGATTGCAGCAAAATTATGCAAATAAACTGTAATTTTTGCATTTGACCAATTTATTCAATTTCAAAATGATTCTAATTAGAATCTCACAACTTAAAGCAGTTTTCTCACCGATGCTTTTGCCTCCGGTGCAGACTCACCCGTGACAAGTTGGAGACGCAACGGTATGCATGACTTGTATACTTGTTATAGTACTTCCATTATAACAAGCATATTAATTAGCACAATATTAAAAAGGAAAGGAAAATCCCGAGCATAGAGATGAAGTGAAAGAGGAAACAAGTGAGAGAGCGAGAAAAGAAGAGATAGATAGAGAGGGAGAGGAAGACATAGAGAGAGAGGGAGAGATAGAGAGACAAAAGAAGTGATAGAGGAAGAGAAAGATATAGAGAAGGAGAGGGGGGGAGATAGAGAGAGAGAAAGAAGAGATTGATAGAGAGGGAGCTAGAGAGGAAGAGATAGAGGGAGAGGGGAAGAGATAGAGAGAGTGGGAGAGCGAGTGTGGGCGAAAGGGAGATAGGGAGAGTGAGGGGAAATGAAAGAGCTTTGATAAGTTTTATTCGGAACCAACATATTTCTCTTTTATTAAGTTATGTTACTAAATTAGTCGAAGTCAACATGTTACGTTATTAATTAAGTTTCTCTTTTATTTGTTTATCGCAGGGATCTCATCATGGAACACCCGAAGGTGGCGATGTTTTCCTTAACATCAACGACGGAGGTGCGAGTGGAGATGGGAGTGCAGGACGTGCGAGTGGAGGCTCCCACGACGACATTTGAATTTCATTGAGTCATTTTCGTACTGTTGTGCTTGTGTTTGAAATATTTGAAAACTTGTGCATAGTGCTATATTTGAAATGTTAGTGAATTATATCTGTTGTAGCTGTATATATTGTTGTTTTGCCTGTGTAAAATGGAGGCTCCCCAACCAAGGAAGGAGAGGAATTAGGCAGTTTTAAAAAAATATGTTATGTGTGTCGGTTTTGCCCCATAGTCGCCCTCTGTAGGCTGCCCACGTGGTGAAGTATATGCGTTGGTCTCCTTCTAACCGACACACTTAAATTGAGTAAAAGCGTCGGTTTCTGCGAAACCGATGCTCAAAGACGCGTTCGGTGCGCTCGCCATGTGTTGCCATATGTGCATCGGTATGGATGGACCGACGCTTTTAAGTGTTGTAAAGGCGTCGGTTCCTATGGCCGACGTATTTACTTCTAAGTGCGTTGACTCCCTAAAATCAAAGTCATAACTCATAAATGCGTTGGCTCCAACGCACTTACATGTTAAAGGCGTCCGAACTATTTCGTCAGCTAAGTACGTCGGTTGACCGAAGCCTTTAGCTTATGGTGTCGGTTTCTGTAGGCAACCGACGCTCATATGGTCGACGCAGTAGAGACGAATTCCTATAGTGTAAGATTCTGGCACATGAATTGCTAATTTCCATGCAGTCCACTGTCGATCACTCTAAGACCGGGTAAAAATTTCTTAAGCCAAATTGCTTGTCCGGTGGCCTCATAACATGCAACAAACTCAACATGCATTGTAGACGGTGCAGTGACGGTTTTTTTGGAGCTTTTTCACGAAATGACTCCATTCGCGATGGTGAATATATAGCCTAATGTGGATTTTTTTAGTATCCAAACAACCCGCAAAACCTGAATCATAGTATCCCACTACTTCAAGTTCGTCTGACTTACTATACGTAAACATGAGGCTTTTGTGCCTTGCACATATTTTAATGCTTTGTTAACTGCCTTCCAGTGATCGATCTCTGGATTGACCTGTATCTGCCAAACATGTTGGTCACATAAGCTAAGTCAGAGCGAGTACAAACTTGAGCATACGTAAGGCTTCCAGAAGTATATGGAACCTATTTCTTTTGATTGATCTCATATTGGTTCCTGGGACATTGAAAGTTCTCAAACTTATTGTCCTTGACAATTGGAGCAGGCAAAGGCTTACTCTTATTCATACTGTACTTTTTCAGTACATTCTCAAGGTATGCCTTTTGTGATAAGCCTAATACTCTCTTATTTCTATCTCGATGAATTTTTATGCCCAATACATAGGATGATTCACCAAGATCTTTTATATCAAAATAAGAGGATAAAAACTTCTTAGTTTCTGATAGTAGATTGATATCACTACTTGCAAGTAGAATATCATCTACATAAAGCACAAGGAGAATAAATTTCCAGTTCTTAAACTTAGCATAAATGCAATTGCCCTCCTCATTTTTTTAAACTCAAACTTTTTTATTGTCACATGAACTTGAGATGCCACTGTCTTGATGCTTGTTTAAGTCTATAAATAGACTTTCTTAAGTGACATCCCATATGTTCTTTACCCTTAATAACAAAATCTTTCTGTTGTGTCATATAGACGTTCTCATATAGATCACCATTGAGGAACGCCGTTTTTACATCCATCTGATGTAATTATAAATTGTAATGTGTAACTAATGCCATAATGATTCTGAACGAATTCTTACTTGAGAAGGGTGAAAATGTCTAATTACAATCAATCACTTCTCTTTGAGTGAAGCCTTTTACAACAAGTCTGACTTTAAACTTATGAATATTCCCATTAGAATCATGTTTCATTTTGTAGACCTATTTACAGCCTACTATTTTAGCTCCATTAGGAATCTCAACTAAATACCAGACTTTATTTGTATCCATAGACCTCATTTCATCCTTCATGGCTTTACACCATTCAGATGATTGAGCACTTCTCATAGCTTCTTCAAATGTGGTGGGATCACCCTCTATTTGAATTATCTCAGTAAAATAGATCTCGTAATCATCCGAAATGAACAATTTTATTTCTCATTGAGATCTTCTTAATTGCACATTATCCTCATTTTGAGACTGTTGTTTCTCTTCGTTATTAATGACAACGAGTTGAGAATGCTCAACCCCTCTTAATAATTTCGTTGCCAATGGAAAATTAAAAATAGGTGTTGAATCTTCACCAGTAGGCACTAATATTCAACAGTAGTAGGTAATGAGAAATATGGTTTTTGAATCATAGGAGTGTGTATATATAACCGCTTCTCTTCAAGATTAATTTCTCGTCTTACCGTACTCTCTGATCCAGATTCAATGGCCTGACTAGTCCGGTCCATAGGGCGAACAAATACGATATTGTTCCAAAAATATTTGATCAGTTATTTATTAAACTTGTTGAGTTTGGTCCGGACTATTTCGGACTATTCCGGCCAACCCGAAAAAGTTTCATATAAAAAATAAAAAAATGCCGAAATACCAAAAAGGCAATCTTAATCTTACCATTTTACAAAATCAACTTAATTTTCATAATGTATTTCAATCTACCAAGCTTAATAGGTTTTTGATCGGATGAACGCGTCGAAACGCCCGGATCCGTAAAACCTAACTGCCTCATTGTGGCATACAGGCCTCATTGTGGCATACAGCAAGTCCGGACCTTTCAAACTTGTAGCAAAAAAATTTGATCAGAACAAAATTCAAAATGATTAGTGGTCTAAATGGCTTGATACCATTGATAGAATCATAAAGGAGCCCAAAAAGATCAAATAGCCACTAAATCATTTCGAATTAAGTGTGGAAAAATCGAATACAAACATCAACATCAAGTGCTATCTCTCAAATAGCACCTGGACACTTCTAATACCTTGTCCTCCATGTCTGTTGTTACTTGAAGATGTGGCCATCGAGCCAACAAGGCGAGGCCGCAAGAAGAGCAACGGTGGGAGGCATTTCCCTTTGTTTTTCTCTTGGTATATTAATCGGATTTTAAGAACTAAGAGAGATCAAGTGTGTAGAGTGTATATATGTGCATGCATAAGTATATTTTGATCATACACTTGATACTCTTCTTATATCTGACCAAGAGACACAAGAGGAGACCTCCCACCTCTTAGGAATAGTTGTGTCCCACGATGCGGAAATAAACATTTGGTGAGTCGTGTCCTTTCAATTTGGACACATGTCAATTTCGAGTTCAAACTGACAGTTGTTGAACTGAGAACTAGTCCGATCAGAGTCCGGACTAATCTGGTCAAGGTCCGAACTAGTCCGGTCATTGAAATTGGACTGCATCGGATTAGTAAAGTCTTAGAAAGGACTAGTCCGGTTGAACTAACAAGAATAGTGTACACTATGAGGTCCAAAACCACTATTGCCCATCTGTTTCCTTGCCTTAGGACCACACTTCTGTATAAGTCTTGGTTCATCGTACACGACTTTGACAAGAATGAGCGCAAGAGCTTCCAGGCTATTATGCCAATGTAACAGCTTTCTAAAGCTTGAAACAACCATATCAATAGATTCCAGGGTTCTTTGATCAATCGGGGAACCAAGGATGAGAAACCACCCAGCTCGGCTGAAGTTGCTGACCCTTCCATTGAGCCCATAGTCGTGTTGAACAAAGGAAATGCGGAGACCCTCTACCTCTATGGGCTCCCCCATGATCAAAGTGTCTCTGTAGAAGAAAGTTTGAAGGGAATATAGAGCCATGCCCAAAGGAGTATGACATGAGGATCGAACCGCAATACCCAGTTCTTGGATTATGAAGTCTCTGACGCTGAGTCTGAAGAACTCGTACTAGTCGTCCTCCGGTAAGATCCCTGCTTCATCTACAGCTATGACATATTCTTCGTGGATAGCATGGTGAACGCCAAGCAGGTGCACCATCGTTCTTGCCAGCCGATTCGGGCCTCCATCTTCGATGTGGAACTGAGGGTTGGGAAGGAAACGAGTTGGATCCATTGGGAAGTTCGCCATTGTTGCAAGCGTGGAATTAGTGTTGAGTGTTGGAGCTTGGAGACTGTTGCCTGTGGAGAACTCGAGGTAGGGGACCAGTGCTATGTGATTCACCTCTTTTGTCTGAGCAGCTGCATTAAAGCCATCATGCACCGGGCGCACTCCCGTTTGTTTTGGCTTCCAGACCCTTCTAGTACGCCTATTCTTGAGACAATTTTTTTTTGATATGGCCATAGGCGAAACAAACTTTGCACCGCACATGTCCCTTGCGTTGAAACTTAAGGCGAAAAGGACTGAGGCAATTGAAGCAAAGTTTGGGGGGCTGCATGTGAATTTTCTGTTCCACTGGAGATTTGTATTAGATTGCATGCGCCCACGATGGCACCTGGTTAGGGGTATTGGGAACAGGCAACAGTGTGGTGTTGCTGCGCTGCTGTCTCGGTCGCGTTTCATTGCCCAGGGTGTTTTGAAGTCTGAGGTCGCCCAATCCCACAGGTCTAGTGGATGTTGCCCAGGGTGTTTTGAAGTCTGAGTAATAAGTTTCCATAGTAGGGAGGTCGGTGCATACAACTTGTGTTGCAAGGCTGTGGTCTACTTCAGGTCTAAGGTCGTAGGCCATTATTTTCACCGAGCTAGCAGTAGGTAGGGTCACTGTTTTTTGGCAGGCAAGATTTGAAAAAATGCGGTTGTTCTTGGTACCTTGAGATGGTTGTGGATTGGGGCCTTTAATTCGAAGTGGGGCTTCCAGATACAACTACAAAAAGCATTTTTACAGGGTCTCGATTTTTCAAACACAGGTGGTTCGTAAAAAATGCGACTGTGATGACGAATGATACAATAACCGCCTGTGATGACGGAACATCGCGGATTTTAAGAAACAACCGTCTGGATAAATACATTATTTTCTCAGGCGGTGATTAATTAAGAATCGCCTGTGATGTAGCTAACATCACATGCGGTTTTTAATTAACCAACATCTGAGAAAATACATGATTTCCACGGGCAGTCATTGTTTAAGAACCGCCTGTGATGCTGATAAACTCCTGTCAAGCTAATTCCTGCACAGCAAGTTCTTGTAGATGCAAGTAACACTCGTGGCTCATCATTTGAATTGTCGGAAGCATCATCCTTGGAAGGATTTTTCCATCCATTTGAAGAATTTTTTCCCTCCTGACCATTTGAAAACTTAAGAAGATGCTCATTTCTCAGTTTTAATGACTAAATATATTGACTAAAAATCAGTACCTACTTTCTCAGTGCTTCACACAAGCGAGAAAGCGAACAACTTTAATCACAAATTTTGTTATTATACTTTCATAGGGATTTAACCTTAATCTTTAAAGTATAGATTTATCAAATAAGTGAAGCTTCCTTATCACACATGTTAATGACAGTTATAAGTGAATGATGTGTCGAAGCTAACGAAATCTGAATCGGACTGAAAAATAAAGAGATCCTGCGTATGAGTGGCCAAGGTTATGCTTGCTCCAACAAGTGTTATACCCTCACAACATGTCTTGGTTGATGCAAGCATAACCTTGGCATCACTTTTTATGTTGTTGAAGGCTGCTGTCGAAGTGTTTGATACGGCACTTCCCCCGGACCAGCTAAGAAGCAGTCTGCGGATGTTCTTGTGGTTGGGGCACGCAAAGATAAAGATCAAGATGATGACCTCAGAGATTTACGTGGTTCGAGCCGCCTGAGCGTAACACCCTACTCCACGGGGTTTGTGTAATTGTATTGAGCGAGTGCGTTCGCTAGGGTCAGGTCAAAAATAGCTTCCTCCCATATTCGTGCGGTGCAACCCTTTTATAGTTCTAAGGACTGACGTTACAAAGCTGACCTGACCCGACATGTAGCTCTGGCGTGCTTAATGACCTAATACACTATCTAAAGGGTATTAAGTATAATTAATAGTGTGGTAACGTGCCTTCATGGCAGCGTTACCCCTATTAACGGTGCACTGATCATGTGTCATTAATATGGTATTAATAACACATTATCAGACCTTGTAACTGATGCTTTAACCGTCCTTGAATGTTTGTAATGGACATGACCTGCTCGTATTTCTGTTGGAGATGAAGGTCCAGAGGCTCCACACGTGGCACATCCAGAGCTTTCCCTTGCAGGAGGGTAGGTCCGGGGTTGCTGTACACGTGTTGGTACCGAAGCTCCTCTCTGACGGAGGCTAGATCCGGGGTTGTTGTACACGTGCAGTCGCCGGAGCTTCCCTCTGTTGGGAGTTTTGTTCCGGTCTTATTTTACACGTGTTAACTCGGGAGCCAGTCAGGTGAAGGGGGCGAGTCTGGTGCAACGTGACATGTGGGACCTGCAAGGGCCTTCGACTTTGACGGGTGGAACTTTCTTGCACTTTTTGCGATATCATGGGGTACCCGATACATAGGGTATCGAAAGTGGCCCCCGGGCCCACCTCTGGGAGAAATCCTTTGGGTCAAGTTGTTCTGCCAGAGGTGGGGCCATTTTCGATTCCCGCGCTTTGATTTTCAAAAAGTCCTCTGATGCGCCGATAGAGTGACGGTTCGAGAGTGAACCTTCAACGTGTGGCTTGTTATGAATACGGCAGATGAGATCTTTGAGTGCGGATCTCACGCCATTGAAGGTTGTCGGTTCCCAATACGAAAATCGTATCAGCTCCGCGTGTCCTGTCAGAGCGCCGACTTTGGGTTTCCCGCCGCTCATCGTGGCAACAGTTGACCTTGGGTAAGGACCTCGATCTCTTTGTCGGGGTGACCCCAGACCCATCTTCATTGACGGGATAGGTTTTTGAAAAGTGTTTTCGATCTCATTGCGGTTTCCATCCAAGCGTCACGGAGGCTTACTTAAGAAGGAAAGTGCGCACGGTTTGAGGACTCTTTACGCCTTCAATCATCTTTGCACTCAGAGCCTCCCAAACTTCGCCTAACTTTCCATCCTTTGCTCCACTTTGCCGCGATGGAGTTGGGTCTTCCCAAGAGCCGCCTCAAGAGCGATGATGATCTGAAGAAGGTCCGAACTTACATGGGGTGGTCTAGCGACTCCTTCAACCATCTGGTCCGTGCTGGCAAGCTCTCGTTCAAGAAGGAGCGCAACGGTGACATGGTGTACTTCTCAGCTACGCCATGGTGGGACTGATCCCACCTTTCTCGACTTTCCTTTTGATGCTGCTGGACTTCTATGGTCTGTAGCTGTACCACCTTGGCCCCCACTCTCTTCTTCTCGTGGCAACATTCTTCCACTTCTGCGAGATGTGGGTGGGTATTCCCCCCTGCGTCGAGCTTTTCTGTACCTTCTTCACAATCCACACCACCAGCAAGGGGCTTGAGTTTCTTGGCTTCTACTATTTTGTGAAGCGCAAGAACTGCCCCTACAAATACTTCAAGTAGTTTCCTTCCCGCAAGTGGGACGACTAGAAGAAGGATTGGATCATCGTCACAGCAGAAGAGCACAAGAAATTGGAGCTGCCCGAAGGTCTCCCCAATGTTGACACTGACGTATGAAGTGTGGTTCTGGTGTTGTCAGATGCCTTCAACCCTGTTTAGACTAGGATCCGCGAGTGCGTGGAAGGTGGAGTGACCCCCCAGATGGTCTTCTGCAATTTCCTGGTCAACAGGTGGGCTCTGCTGAAGAAGAAGAAGAAACTCACGTGGGCCCTCAACAGCGTGATGGATGACGACCAACTCGAAACCGACCTAAGATCCAACTTGGATGGCGCAGCTTTGGAGCTTCATCTCAAGAAATTCCAACATGGAATTGACGTTGAAGGCGACGACTTAGCTCCGTTGGCAGCTTTCCTCCCTCTGAACATGGAGGCGCAATTCAGTAGGGAGCTCCAGAGGAGTATGCCAGCGCTTGACGACCTTAGTAAGGTGGAAAGGCGTCCGACCACCGGGTTGGTGATCCCTGGAGCTTCCGAGAGTGGTCCTGCCTCTGCCCCGAGCCGGAAAACTAAAGACATCGGCAAGGGCAAGGGTAAAGAGCCAGCTGAGCCTTCCAGTCGAAAAAGGAAGTTGAAGCACGCCGACGGGAGGTCCGTCAGACCTGCTCCTTCCACGACGGCTCCTTCTCCCTGGCGGGGGAGGTCTTCTACAACTAGCTCTGCTCCGTTGCAAGCGTCTTCAAGAGGCGTAAGCTCCGGGCAGTCGACCCCAACCTCAGTGTCGGCTAGAAGCTCCAGGTTCGGGAGTTCTTCCCGGCGAAGGGAAGTTCCGGCCGAAAGAACTCCGGCGGCTGCAAGTGTTTCTCAACTGAGGTCTGAAGCAGTTGTCTCACCGGATTTGGTGGGCTCTAGCTCCGAGCCTCAGAAGAAAAGGTTCCGAGGCGATTGGGGTGGTAGCATCCCATGGTAAGCATTGATTACTCACCCTAAAATGCTAGTCTTGCTTTTAGATTTGTCTTTAATCTTCTCTTCGCTTTATTGCAGTGCCTGTGTACAGTTAGTTGAAGTTAGTACTTGTGTACAGTGCTATCTGAAACAGCCAGAAAATTTCTGAACTTTGAACAGCCATAATTCTTAAATTGGAAAAGCAACCTATGCATATCTATACATGTCTAGAAAGCTTAAAGAGTCCTCTATCAATTTCCTATTCAACGCTAAGGCTAAAACATGAAATAACCAGGTCTAAATCGAAGTACCGTTTAAAGTGTCGTAACAGTCCAGAATATAGACAGTTATGTATACAGTTGTTGTTTGGATCGTAATTTCTAGTAGGATCATCAAAATACTTCATAATTTACATTTATGGAATCCTGAGGATGTGTATAACAAGTTTCCAATATATTGTTTCTGCAAATATCAATGTTCTCTATTTGAAAATTGTGGACAAAATCAGCAACATACAAACGAAGCTCTGCCAAATTTCAGTTAAAAATCTAGGAACTTGGTGGTAACATGAGTGGATAATAGCATCTGTACTGAAAATAGAGTGTAGTCGCCCCGCACTTCATCTCACAGGGTTGTGCTCCTTCGAGATCGGTGTCGTTATCCTTTTGCCAAACAAAGCAATGTGCTTGCATATGGCTGTTGAACATCGCCTGTGCTCAGAACACAGATACAAGTAACTACCTATTTAGAATAAGAAGATAAAATTGCCATTGCTGATGAGCAACTTTAACATGCTTGTCACCCTCGCAATGTATAGGAACCATTTGTTCAGTCGCCTTAAACCCTAGAATGCCATATCAAATCCTAGAATGCATCCATCTTTTTCTTCATGCAACACTTCATGTAGAGTTAATATGCCATTCATTATATTTTTTGTCTTATTAGTTCTACCATGGAAAGCCCTAAGAAGACTGGTGTTGGTAGTAACAATAAAGAAGACAATATGGAGTTTACTGAATCTAGCAGTTCAGGCTCCTTTCACAGTCCATCAGATCCTTTTTCCTAATATAAAAATTAAAAAGACTTCAGAGGATCTCGACCCGGAATATGATCCTGCCGACGAGGTATGGATCATGAATCTTAACTTCAACAGTTCAAGTTAATGTTGGTTGTCAAGTATACGAAGTCTTATAATTCTTTTCTACCTAGATTAATCGTGAAGACAACGAGGTGACTTCGGCTCCTAAAACCGCAGAAGCTTCTCCAATGGATGAATCCTCAGCTTCACTCAAGCGGAAACGAGGGCAATGAGGTCCCAATAAGGGTCCATTGGACCGCATCATGTACATAACAAGGGTTGGTCCAGGTGGGCTTCCACAGGAACCACTGAATTCAGTAACCAAGTACTGAAATGCATGCGGTTTTCTTGTTAGGGAGCTCGTGCCGATCACAATCGAGAATTGGAGAAAATTACCTGAGGCGACCAAGAATGAGTTGTGGGAAAGGATAAAGAAACAATTCAAGTTCCTGAAAGGCACAGAAGAAGCTGTAAAGAAAGCAACATTGGTCTCTTGCGGCAAGAAGTTTCGTGGCTGGAAGAGTGAAATGAATGCTTATGTTAAGGCCGATAAGGTCCATAGCCCGAGGAAGATGGGAAAAATCACACAAGCTATGTGGCAAGAGTTTGTTCATCAAAGGACCACACCTGATGCTAAAGCTCTAAGTGCAACTAGGTCAAAGCTTGCCAAAAAGAACAAATACCATCATCGCTTGGGGTCTGCTAGATATGCCCCCAAAGTCCAGAAATGGAATAAGACATTAGACAAAATTACCAATAAGGGCAATCCTCACCCATTAGAAGGTTGCGATGAGAGAACTCAGCGGTGGGTCTTTGCTCGGTCAGGTTTGACCAGCGAGGGCAAACTTTAAAAGCCCAACTCTGTGAATGAAGTAGAGGAAAAAAATGAAAGAAGTAATTGAAAAGCAATAGAAGGGTCTCTTCAAGCCGAAGAGGGAGAATGACCAACTTACCGCTATCTTAGGAAACCCTGAACACAACGGACGGGTTCGAGCAGTCTCTTCTCAAATGTCTTGGCTAGATGGTTTCCCTAATGATAAAGACACATATAGAAGACGTGAGAAGTTTAAGAAAACACTTGATGAAACGGTTGCTCAAAAGGTCAAAGAAAATATAGAAGAAATAATGGAGCAACTTAGACAATCGGGACAATTAGTGGCACTGAGTACAACGATGGTTCTGGTGCCAAAGGAGCAAATAGTATCTCCAACTGCCTACCCTAGCGGCGTTGGTTCTATGCCAGGCTTAGGGTCAACCCATAAGTTTGCTGTCGATGATATTGCTAACAACAAATCTTGTCGTCTTCTTGTCCCGATCGGCAGAGCAGGGAACAAAACCAAACAGGTTGCCACTGCTATGGCAAAGCATGATTGTGACTTCAACGAGAATCCACTTCTGTTGTATTATGCTGTGGTGCAAGTTCTTTAGATCATTGATAATGATTATGAAGATTATGAAATAGACCACATCACACATGAGGGGATCGCGACTCTGGGGCAGGCTGTCAACCAATTAATCCTTTGGCACCGACGCGATATCGTATTGGACGATGAGCCAATTTCTAGCCCCATCGCATCTCGAAATACTGCAACCCCATCTTCTAAGGAAAAAGTCCAGGAAGATCCACTCCCAGTCCCGGAAGATCCACTCCCCATATGTCTCAGCAAGGATGATAGTAACCTTGCTAGTAAAGATATCCAAGAGCAACAAGTTGGGAAACAGCTTCAAGCAATACCAGAGCAAGCTATTGATAGTAAAGAGCAACTAGTTGAGCAACAACTTGAAGTAGTACTAGAGCCAGCTGCTGGGAGTAAAGAGCAATCAGTTGAACAACATGTTCAACAACAAGCCAGTGTCCAACTTCCGACGACTACTCCTCGATCATCAGTGCCTATCAAAGTTAGCTCATACGAAATTAAGAAACCTTCATCAGAAGTGTCAAAGTATTTGGAAACTATGAAGGAAAATATTAGAAAATCGAGTGCATCTTGTTCTTCTCATGAGCCAGCATTAGAAGATATCGAGGAGTGGGAAGAAGACGGTGTCATGTATAACCGGCGGACGGCTTTAGTTAAACCAGGAGTTCCAATATACAAGTTTGAGGATGTTCCTCCTAAATTTAAGAATGGGAAGCCGTTCATGACATCTGTACAACTTAGCAAACAACCTGCCCCGCTCAAAAGAATGCATGAGTGGTACATCCTTGCCAGCACAAAATATTATCTTTCTTACACCACATTTTGTATTCCAAAAGATGCATTCTGGAGCACTGGAGCAGATAGACGAGTCATTTTATTTGTAGAGCTGCATCCCCTTTTCCATTGGGGCATGCTCGAAATCAACTTGCTACTCGTCTGGTGCTTGTAAGTGCCTCTAATATTTTGCATTTGTTTTTCTTACTACACGCATACACATTTCATGAGATTATAACAATTCTGGACTTCTTCAATAGGATGCAATACATGGATAATGAAAATATGAAACGCAAGACAGGTATTCTTGACCCTACACGAATTGCAAAGACGCTATTCGACGTCAAGGCGGATTGAGACTCAGCAAAGTTCAAGCACATGAAAAAAAGAATTTGAAAAAGCAATCGCAAAACTTAATAAGGATAGAAGGACAGAAGTTGCAGCTTACGTACGACATGCGATGTTTAACTTTGTCAGAGACAGCAAGGACCTCGTAAAGGATCCGTACCACTTTGAGTAAGTTCGACACATGACATTGAAATAACAATTATTGGTAATTGTTAACACGTGTGTTTGTATGTTTGTAGTGATCACTACATAATGATCTTCATCAAGCCAACGCAGGGAATGGCAACAATCTTGGACTCGGCCGATTACCCACCAGATCATTACAAAGATTTTCTTTCCATTTTGAAACTGTATGTTTATTCAATAATTTTAATTTACACATATTTAGAATGTGTTGACAAGTTTTGTATGACATTTCTTGTATTACAACGCTTGGCGGTTTTATGCGGAACAGCATGGCGGTCAGAGACCTCCTAATACGAATGCATTGGACATTAAAACATATTATGCTTATCCGAAGCAGCCTGCTGGGAGTGTCTTATGCGGGTATTATGTATGCGAGCATCTTTGGACCGCCAGTGAATATAGAGTGAATCGTGAGGATGTAAGTTATCCTTACTATCGATATCCTATTTTCTTACTTTTGAGTTTCATTTTCAATGTAACTAGCATAGTTTAATACTTATATTCTCTGCTGTTCAATATTACCAGAAACAATATTTTCATATTTGAATTCAAACTTCAAAATTCAATTGCTCATAGTGCAACTGCTCCAAAAATACCAAATAAATTCCTGTATACTCTCACTTTGATCTATACTTTGAGATTGTTCAAACCAACACATTCTAAACCTTGTTATGTGTTTCATTGCAGCACACGAAGAATGTGAACAAAGAACGGCCAGTTTGTAGAAGTATTCCTGGTGGAGGAGCTGACAAGATTGCTGATGAACACTGTCAATTCGTTTGTCGCGAAATTTTGCACAAAAGAGGGGAGTTCTTTGATGAGAATGGTGCAATAGTTGATGTACCAAAACTTTACGACTATGCCAATAGAAACAGTTTTTAGTGAAAACTTGTAAACTATGAGATGAATTGTATGTGTAACTTGTACATATGTATATTGTTTTAGTGAAATTGACTTGTGTGAGATGACTTCTGTGATGATATTGTTGACTTCTGTGATGATATTGTTGACTTTTGTTCTGTGATTATATTGAATTGATCTGAAAATTAGAAATAATAGCAGCTAGTACTGCATAGGTTATACCTTATCACAGGCGGTTATTTACTTACAGCTAGACCTTTCTTTGAAAAACAACTGTCACAGGCGGCTAGATAGGTAAAGGGTCATCTGTGATAACCTAAATATCACATGCGGTTACTGTTATGGTAGAAACCGGTTGCGATAAACTATCTTCACAAGCGGCTTGATTTAGGTCAAGATCCGCCTATGATAACACAATTATCACAGGCGGTTATGTATGCAGCACGACCCGCCTGTGATAACATATCTTCATAGGCGGCTAGCCTAACTAAAAACCGACTGTGATAATGTGTATTCACAAGCGGTTTCACTTCTCCGTCTGTGAAATTGCGGATTATCACAGGCTCTTCGTTTCAGGCGGTTTTAAAAACCGCTTGTGATAATAGGTTTGGAGCCGCCTGCGATGAGGCTTATTGTAACAGTGAGAATCCCTTCAAGCATCATCCTGTTGCGTCCGACAAAGATCATCAATGTGTGGCGTTCATTGGTGGTGAGGCGCTGAGGGAGAGGGCATAATATATTTCCAATCCATATGCATCGATTTTTTTATTAATATACCTTTTAAAAAATAATTTAATATAAATAACTTCCGAATTTGAAAAATTAGAAAACTAACCCAGCTTCGTACGTGTCTCATACGAAATGACACGTGAGCCACGGATTTCGTAAGAGGCACATACGAAATTGATGAGGCATGCCATGCTGTCCTGGGGTTCCCGAGGGGGCTGACCTGTTCCCGAGGTCGAGCGAATCTCGTATGTGCCTCATACGACATTCGCCCCGGTAGGAATTTCGTATGAGACACATACGAAATGCGCCGAGCTGTGGGTCCTGCCCGAACCGTCGTATGTGTCACGAACAAGTTTCGTCGTCCTTAAAACACGATGCCTTCTTCTTTCTCGGCACTCAGTCACTCGACCGCCTCCATACCGCCGCGCCCACGCTATCGCTCGGCTGCCTCCGCCGCACCCGGACTTCGCCACCGCCCGCCCGCGCCGCATCGGCCTCCGTCTTTGGTATTTTCTATTCCTCTAGTTTGTATTTTGTATTCCTCTTTAGTGCTATTATGTAATACGTATTTTAGTAGTACTTAGAAAATGATTTTTTTAGTTTTGTACTTGTTAATAGTGCTATATGATAGTTATTTTAGGTAAAGTTCTAGTTTTTAGGTTTGTATTCGTATGTTATTAGGTTGTAGTAGTTTTAATAGTTATTTTAGGTATTTGTATGTTATTAGGTTCTAATAGTTCTAGTTTTTAGGTTTGTATTCATATGTTATTTTTAGTTAATGTTATTTATTTTATAAGTAATAACATATGATAATTTTTTAGTTTTTAGAAGTGCACTTCTGATATTCATGCATTATTCGTAAAGTAATTTTTAGGTTTCTATTTGTTTTTAGATAATAAGACTATATGAATAGGCATTCTTAACATGTGATTACTTTTATTTGTTTTTATAAATTCCAATAGGAATGTCAGAGAACTTAGTGTTTCAGATATTTTATGGAGAAGACACAATTGTTTATGGTTCTAATGAGATTGATTTGTCTGGGTTCACGTCATGTTATAGAGGGATAACCAGAGCAAATGAGAGAACATTTAGTGGTGTAGTAAACTGGTTCATGAAAATATTTAACCTTGATGCACAACAACATCAATTGACATTGAAAGGAATGATTAATCACGCAAGAAATGGATTTTATTGGGATTTGATTGTAATTAAGGGAACACATAATTGGAGAAAATTTGTAGATACGGTTGTGGAGCGGGGTTGGCCTCTAGTGCTTCTTTCGCAAGCGGAAATGAAAGAAGTAGAGAATGCAGGGGAAGCTTATGAAGCATATAGTGTGGAAAATGATGTAGGAATGGAAGAAGCTGGAGAGAACTCGATACATATACAAGCATATGGTGTGGCAGATGAAGGAGAGCACATCGAGAACATAGTTGAACAAATCAGGATCGAAGATATGGAACACGAAAATATTCCAGAAGTTGACTCTTCTGATGATGAGAATGAGAATGATACTACTGTTCCTGCAGAGTGGAACAATGCGATCCCGAGTAATTTATCAGCTACAGAAAAGTATTGTGGCTTATCGGATACCACGAGAATCAGTTAACACAAGAAGATATTTTTAAAGACAAAGATAGTTTGAAGGCTGCAGTGAAATATTCTTCTCTGTCTGTGCAGAGATCATTTACAATTTACAAATCAAGTAAAAAATATTGTGATGTAAAATGTGTGCTCTCAAGTTGTCCTTTTTGGATCCATGGTTTCGAGGGGAAGTGGACGAAGCTATGGAGAGTATAAAAAATGATTGATCACACATGCGAGTTGCATGAATTGGAGAAGTGCAATAGTGCTCTTACATCGCAGTTTATTGCGAATCACATGTACGCCCGAATTGTGGATAACATTCAGTTTGAACCAAAAATCAATAATAAATAATATTGAGGAGGAGTTTAAGTACACCATAAGTTACTACAAAGCGTGGAAGGACAAACAGAAGGTGATTGAGCAAAGATTTGGTTCATTTGAAGCTTCTTATGAAAATCTTCCAAAGTTATTGTAGACCATCCAGGAGAGGGATGTTGGTACTTATTATGACATTATGGATGTGCCGAACAGAGATATGCCTGGGAAGTTGTTTCTCCATCGTGCATTCTTTGCATTAGGTCAATGTATTACTGCATTCAGACATTGCAGGCCTATCATCTGCATTGATGGTACTTTTTTAACTGGAAAGTACAAAGGTCAAATTCTAATAGCTATTGCAGTTGATGGGAATCAACAGGTGTTGCCCGTGGCTTTTGCTTTTGTCGAAAGCGAGAACACCGATAGCTGGTATTGGTTTCTTAGTCGGGTAAAGATGGATGAAGTGCAAGATTGTCCTGATGTTTGTCTGATACACGAGCGTCATGCTGGATCGCTTAAAGCAATATCTGATTTGAAACATGGTTCCTCCGAGCGTGGTCAAGAACCTTGTTGGACAAACATTCAATCAAGATATTGCATGAGATATTTAGGCGCTAACTTTTTTAGTCACTTCAAGAACAAACAACTTATAAACAGTGCATTCTTCGTCAAGATGATTGCACGTGCATATGTATGAAGCCACAACTTTTTCATAGGCCTTGTTCTCATGTTATTGCAGCTTGCTCATTTACCAAGTTAACACAAAGTAATTACGTATCCTACTACTTCCAGAAAGAGGTTCTTATGAGTACTTGGAATGCATAGATGTATAGTTTTGCTATTAAAGGCACATTTACCACGGATCCAGGATCAGACGCTTTGCGAGGACCTGACACCATGCGATTGAAACAGAAAAGATGTTGTCGCAAGACTCGACGTATCAGAAACGATATGAATGAGTCCGAAATTGACAGATTTCAAGGAACGTGCAACAAGTGCAACCAAACTGGTCATACTTACAAAAATTGCATTTCAAACAATGAGGCAAATGTGGCTAAAGTTGGACCTTCTGGGAATCCTAAGGACGGTCGTCGTCCTCGTGCCCGCCGCACAACTATGTTTAGGGATGACAATGCTATTTGATGTGCATTGTTATATTCAGATGTGCTACATTATGTAATATCTTAGTATTATGAATTATGAATTTGTACGTGTACGTTAAGTGAAGTGTGTAATGTTATGAAAATGTTGTTCATGTTTTTTATTTGAATATGTTATCCACATCGTTCATTTGAATTTGTTTTTCAAGTTTTTCGTCCTATTAATATTTTCCTTGTCATATGTAGGTATGGCTGCAGAACAAGGAAAGTGTCCTGAGTTACTTCAGTCTCAGATTAATATAATGCATCGAGGTTACCGACTTTGGAGAGGTGAGGATCTGCCCATTCTTCGTCCTCAGGTGCCTTCCAAGTTTTGGAAGTTAGACGATAGATGGATTCCTAGGTATGTGCTTCTGTTAATATGATAATAAAAGTTAATTTATCATTTTGTAGATATTAATTTATTGCTTGGTATGAAATAGGTTGAGTGCAGCTGGTCTGCTTCCAATATGTAGGTAGCTTGAGGAGAGGTCGTTTGATCGTGATGACCAAAAGTACCGTTTCAACCTCGACAGAGCCCTGCTGTCTGCATTGACAGATCGTTGGAGACTGAAGACCCACACGTTTCACTTGCCGTGTGGGGTGATGACGGTCACGCTGGAGGATGTGTCTTTCTTGTTGGGTCTTCCTATCGCAGGTGCCCCTATTTGCGCCTCTGAGGATTCACCCACTTGCCATGCAGGGATGTCTATGCGGTTTCAAGATGTTGCACGACACCCTGCGGCTGATCCTGTTTCTCCACTTCACAACAACTAGCTCCATGGTCAAACAAAGAAGTGGTTGACGTACTACGAGGTACTGTATTATATAATTTAAGTGTTATTTCGATGCAAATGAAACTTCTAATGTTATTATGTAATTTAAATGAAACTTACAGTTTTTTGTTTCGAAATTGTAGGTGGATACTATGCATCCACACGCCGATGATGCCACCGTTACTAGATACTTGGAGGCATACTTGTTGTGGCTGTTTGGTGCGATAATGTTCACCAACATGCACGGTGACTCGGTGGACAGACACCTGATTCTGTTTGCTCGACAGATAGCGGAGTCCACACCACAGGAGATGCCTCAGTACAGTTGGCGTTCAGCTGTGTTGGCGGCCATGTACAGAGGACTTTGTGACGCATGCACGAAGGCTCGAGGTAACGCAGTACTAGCTGGTTGTCCTCTGCACCTGCAGCTATGGGTATACGAGCGGTTCATGATAGGTCCGCCGCAAGTGCACCCAGCACCATACGATGATGATGAGTACGGTGAGACACCGGATGACGGCCCTACGATGGGTACCTTTTTGGAGCTCCGACAGGTATGGTTATATTTGAAGTGCATTCATGTTGTTCACATTTATACTAATATAGTAATGTGACATTATTTGTTCTTTACACAGCATGAGTGGAGTAACAAGCAGATGCACAAGGTGTACCAAGGGTTCATCAAGGAGTTTGATTCATTAGATGCGGATGAGGACGTGCGCTGTACACCGTATGATATGGAGGAGCACGATCACCGGGCACCAAAGGGACTTGCGTTTCTATGCTACAGAGACTCGGATTACTGGCTTACAAGGAAACCGCTGGTGTATGATATCTACGTGGAGGAGTATGCACCACACCGAGTGCTGCACTAGTTTGGCCTACACCAGGCATTTCTAGTACTTCGACATTCTATTGTGCCTTCTTAAGTACATTCGTAAGTAATTCCCCTCATATCTCTTGAAAACAATACTTCTGAAATATTAATGTATTTATTTGTCATGCAGGTACTACCGTAAGGGTACCTCAGTGCCGGGACTTTGGTTGCGACGCGTGCATCCGTGGCTCATATAGTGGATGGATGCATTACACGAGGTTGTTCAAGGGAAACGACTGTTCTCACATGCCGTTTACGAGGAGTACTTACAGTGGTACATCCATCGTACACGAGTTGTTCTCGCACACACACCAGTCGAGCGACAGATGCACGTACCCTCGGTGAGAGATACGTATCCGCGTCATAGAGTGGAAGCTTTTTCAATGGCATAAGATCGAATTCTTTAAAGTACATTTGCAACGCTTTAATATGTTCTTGTCATTAATGATTAATAATTAATTGTTGTACGACCGATCACTTCGCACCTGTGAAGATGAATCGGTTCCGTCAGGTTCTTGCAGAGTACTCAGTTGGACTTCAACGATTGAGGCAAGGGATAACGATGAGTTTGTCAGAGATGGTGCACATGCTGCAGAGGATATACAACCACGCGAAAGCGGGTCTGAATTTGGCTTCTTTTGCACAATCATGTGCACAAGACACTACAGTTCCGACTGCACAGAATGTTAGGCATCCCAGCACAGTAGGTACATAATTATTAGTAAACTTGAGATATTTGTGTTCATATATGTTCTGCAGGGACCTCCACATAGATACCTACTTCGGTCCCAGGCCCGTCCACACAGCTACTTTCTTGGGCCCCATGCCCATCTACACAGGTGCCTGCTTGGGATCCAAGCCCGTCCACACAGGTACCTGCTGCTTGGGCCCCAGGCCCGTCCACACAGGTACCTAGTTGGAATTCCCAAACCCATCGACACAGATACCTTCTTGGGTTCCTTCTTCGGACTTGGCTGGCCCATCCACGCATGTGCCACAAATGGACGCAGGTACGACGTGCAACAATTTTGCTACTTAAATCCATAATGGATACAATGAACTTGCTAACTAAATATGTTATGCTAATGCAGGTATGGGCACAACAGACTATGATACTATGCTATCGGGCTCGCAGACGCACCACGACAGTCCTCCAGCTTTATCTTTCCAGTTCGACGACTACCTGGTGGACATGCCGCAGCAGGATACAGTTCCCGCATCGCAGTTGGATGGTGCTCCCATTCCGACTCAGCCTTCACAGCAGTTCGAGACACCCGCGCCTGTTCAGCAGCGACGGAGGACGGCAGTTCCTTCACACGTGTCTTACAATTGGGCTCATGTGAATGCTGCACGTAGATTCGACAACAAGCGTGGTAGAAATTAGTAACATGTATCCATGTATGTGTGTGTTATATTGTAAAAGAACTATGTTATGTTCCGTTTATGCGCTATATCTTTCATACTTCTATCATTTTTTTATATAAACAACAATGCACTTTATCGTGTTAGGCGAATTTTATCCACGACATCAACAGATACATGTCAGGTGAATCTCGTACAAGAAAAGAACGACATTGCACTTAATCGTTTCAGACGAATCTTATCTACGACATCAACAAATACATGTCAGGTGAATCTCGTACAAGAAAAGAACGACATTGCACTTTATCGTGTCAGACGAATCTTATCCACGACATCAATAGATACATGTCAGGCGAATCTCGTACAAGAAAAGAACGACATTGCACTCATCGCCCTATATAAATATGACTACTCTTGCGTCCTTGTGTTCTTCACGCCAACGATAATGAGTAGAGGTCGAGGTAGGCTTGGAGGTGAAACAATGGCGAGTACAAGTCGTAGTACGCGAGGAGGTGGAAACTTTAGAGCAGTGCCTGAAAATTACTTGATGGGAGGTCCAACTGGGTATGAACCACCATTAGATGAGTTCCCGCTTTTTAATAATAGTGATTTTGGCCCGTTTAATCCACTATGACCATAAGATGGCAGCAAACAAGAGTGTCCTAAGTGTCGTTGTGACCTGGATTGTATTGTCCAAATAATGGATGAAGAAGACGACAACGGTAGTCGTTTCTTTTGTTGTCCTATTGGTGGAGTAAGTACTAAATATCATTTTCAAAACATCTTTCCTATATGTAGTTTTACTGACAATACTTTTAGTTTTAGGCTTTCTATAATGATGAAAACTGTGGATATACACTCTGGGTTGATCCACCACCTATTAAGGCTACTCGAGAGTACAATAAACATGTACAACGTCGCAATCAAGATTTGGTGGGTGAACTAGCTAAATTGGGACTTCAACAAATGGAATTTTATCCTGGTACAAGTCAGACGAATGATGAGAATGAAAACGACGTTTGCAATAACATGTCTTCCAACTGTCCGCAGCACAAGTTGTAGCGAAGTAGCAAAATATGTTTCACATGTATCAGAAGTATGTTTCATATGTATCAGAAGTATGGTTCCCATGTATCACAAGTATGTTTCGAATGAAAAGTATGTTAAAATTACTTTGTCATCTTCTTACTTTGCAACTCGCCATACTACTTTCTAACTCATGAGACGAATCTTGTAAGACGAATCTTATCTATATAAAATACGACAATAACTCACGTGAATCTTATCCACGACATCACCAGGTCCATGTCAGGCAAATCTCGTACACGAAATTCACGACATTGCACTGCTTCTTCTCAGGCGAATCTCATACAAGAGAAAAACGAAATTGCACTTCTCCATGTCAGGCGAATCTCATACGAGAGAAAAACAAAATTGCACTGCTCCATGTCAGACCATGTGAAATGTCAGTTCACACTTATCCATTTCAGGGATGAAATATCTCGTACACTAGGTCTATACATCATCATCCGTACGTTTGTATAACACTCGCTCCGCTAACAGCTTCAACACACACTCACTACAATCATTCCATATACTTTAGTACCATGGACGAGTACTCACCACCCACAAATAGAGAAAAGGTTCCAATCCCCGAGGGATTACAATCTCCAATGTGTTTCTATGACAGTGAATGTAGGTTTGTGAGAGATCTTCGACCTGGTGACTCGTATGGTTGCCGGCTTTGGATGTGCGACAACTACAAGTACGATCCTCGTCACAGGACGTGCCCGTTTCTTCCAGGTGGTAGAAAACAGGTAATATGCAACATTATTTCTATTTTTATGAATGCTATACAATCTAATCTTTTGTACAAAAACTTTTGCAGTCACCACCACCTCTTTGCGACTATAGGAACTACATCGACCAGGAACAATCGACAGAAGACGCTGAGGAGGTTCATTGAATTCAAAACTCCATAATGTATGCTCTATTTTATACTTTGGAAATTTCTATCAAATTAGTCTATAAATTTTTATAAAGTTGTGGGTAAAATCCATTAAGCACAGGGTCAAAATGGGCAATCCACTCATTTTGTATGTGCCTCGTACGAAGCTACTGTTCACTTCGTATGTGGCACGTACGAAATGCGTGCGTGCCCATTTGTTACACCATGGCTAGCATTTTCTCCATCATGGCATGCACCGACTGACGTCGCACAGACGAAATGCGCATTTCGTATGAGTCTCATACGAAATTCAAATTTCATATGAGGCACGTACGACTCTAGGTCATTTTTGCCTATTCTTCATTCCGTGTGTTATTTATATTAAATCATTTTTAAAAGGTATATTGATAAAAAAATTATGTCTTGCTACGGGATGGTTGAAGAATTGGGGAGGAAAATGATACCTATTTTGTTGTAGTCGGGTTTCTTCTTTTCTTCAGCTTCTTTGAAACCAAAGTCCAGCTATTCCTCTGCTCATCTTCCCATCTCCGTAGTTCCTTTAACCAGTATGGACCTCCATCGCGCCAGAGATGGAAGTAGACGTCGAAGGAATCAATAATGATCCTTCCGAGAGAGCAAACCAACAATCCAACATCCTTGCTAGCGACGGAGAAACAGAACCAACGCTCTTGCAAACATCGTACATGAAATCCTGAAGGAGCTCCTCCGAGCACCAAGTGTAGTGCTTGCTCCACATAACTTACTGTCAAGCGGAAGGTAAATCTTCTGAAGACCGCGATAAGAATGAACGAACCTTGGACTGAGCTGCTTGGATGGTGAAACGAGAATCTGAAGCGCGCGAGTACTTCTGCTTGAAACCTTCTTCCCGGGCGGCAATCCCAGGATCCATGTTCGGCCGCCAGCCTTTCTCCCACCATTGCCGGAGGAGGCCGAAGTCAGATCCCAACCGTAGCGTCAGTGGCTGGCGCATGGTGGGGAGGAGCGACGTGCGAGATTTTGAACGGCGGCGAGGGTGGTGCGGTGAGCGGTGTGGGGCGAGGTGCGGGGGCGAGAGCTAGAGCCCAGAGCCATTCCCTTGTCCACTTTCAAAGGAATGTTGAACCACCTAATCTTAGATGTTGATGATGGATTAGATGATATAAATGTGTATTAACATGTTAACACCTTAAACCTCAAACCTTTTCTACGCTTTGATGGACTTAAATGTGTATTAGCATGCCTAAGTCATAAATATCCTTTTAGGAATGATATATAAGGTTGGACCCAAATCACCAAGTCCTTTGAAATTCTCATATTTGAATTGAGATTTTAAACTTGAGGATCATGCTCCGTACAATTGTTTAATTAAGAGTCCATGCTATTATTGTGAATGTGAAAAAAGGATCAAATCTCAAATATCTAAGCTTATTTAGCCTACAATATCGTATAACTATATTTTTTCACCAAAATGCAAAGTTGTACGCTTTGTAGCACAAAGTTTAGACAAGATAAATTTAACTTATGTTCTAGGACAAAATATTCCAGCATACAATTCATGTCAACAATGAAAGTTAGAGCTTAGTCCTCAAATGGAATGCTCATATAAGGTTTCACAGGTTTACATCACAACAGTTATAGTCGTGCACATCAATACCGGAAATCCGATGATAAACGACGGCTAAAATAATTGGCAACAGTATCGTTTTTAATTATTTAATTGGCAACGGCTGGATCCAGCCGTCGCTTACAAGTCCTTAATTTGTGACGGGTAACCTAGCACCGTCGCCAATTAGTTATGAGCAACGGCCCACCGTTGGAAATAAGGACCAGGACGAGGCCCGTTCGAGCTATAATTAGCTACGGTAGACCTAATCCGTCGCCAATAAGGCCCATAATTGGCGACGATGGACGTAACCGTCGGCAATAAGGCCTTTTAGCTAGCCCGATGCATCTTCCTCCTCATTTCGCGCGTTTATCTTCGCTCGTTCACCTTCGCCCCCACGTGTTGTGCCTAGCCTCACCCATTCGCCTTCACCGGCCGTTGTCGCCGCCGACGACCGCCACCACCGTCGTTGTCACCCACCGTCGATCAAGTAAGCTCTCTCCTCTCTCCCTCCCCCCTATCTTCTCCATTGTCATTGTCGAAGTGTTCTTGCGACACTTCCCCCGGACCTACTATGCGAGCAGCCTGCAGAAGTTCTTGATTGATAGGGCTTAGTCCTCAAGAGAGATTGCACGTATGAGATGGTGAGACGGTGGTTTTATGTGGTTTGGGCCGCCGGAGCATAATACCCTACTCCATGGTGTGAGTTGTATTGCTGGCGTGAATGCATGTGCAGCGTGTGTATGCGTTGAGATTGGATCGAATCCTTTATAATGGTAGCGGTCCGGTCCTTTTATAGACAAGGTCGGACGCCTTACAAGTGGGGTATGGGGACCGACAGATGGCCCCGAGGCGATCTAATCCTAAAAGATCTAAGGCTTTTAGCATAAGATTCCTCTGACCATGGCTTGAAGACCCGCCGTCTTGCTGCCTCAGATGCTAGTGGCCCATGCGTAGTCGTTGATGATGGCAGGAGATGTCCTGTCCAACTGTCATGTCGCCGTAAGCTACCTACTTGGTGGAGTGGGGTAGGCTTGTGGCGTCTTCACTACGATGCAATTAGGCATAGCGGTACCTGACAGTAGGCGTGCGCCGCGTCATTCGCCTGGGGAAGGCGCGTGTCTTCAATGCTTGATTTAGATAAGGTGCATTGCCCCCTTAACTCCCGCAACCCACCGTCCAAGACAAGTTGCAGGGTACGTGGCAGCTCGGGAGCTAGCCTTTGCGGGGAGGCCAGGTCCCGATGCGCGGACCACATGGCAGCCCCGACGCCCGTTCTTGAGTAGAGCGGGACATCCAGGGCCACAAGACACGTGCTAGAGATGGAGCCCGCCTCCGCAGGAGGCGGTCGACCTGGTGCTTCGAACCACGTGGTAGAATCAGAGCCCACTCCCATAGGGGAGCGGGGTCCCATCTTGCTGGACACGTGGCCGCTTGGGAGCCTATCTCCTCGGAGGAGCTGGGCCCTGCCTTGAGGTCCATTTGGAAGCTCCGGACCTCATATCTGAGGTAGGGAGTGGTCCTACCCTCCTGGACACGTGGTGCCCGCGGACTCTTCCTCGACAGGAGGCAAGGCACTTAGGTAACTTTAGCCTATGCGCGAGGGTACCTGGTATGCCGGGTACCGACAGTGGCCCATGGGTCCACCCTAGGGGATGTGATGAGCCCGAGGGTGGAGCCCTATCCTTGCTTTCTCGCGCTGCCTTTGGATTTTGTCTTAATCAGTCACAACGGTGCGTGCCTCTGGCATTGTGGCCACGCGTCCCCCTCTGGTTGAGGAGTCTTGATGACGGGATCTTTACTTGCCGCAACTTCTTTATCGCGATGGTTCCCAATGTGGCTGATGCGCTTCTGCTGCTCTCGCTCAGCCTTTATGGGAACCATCGGGTTGCCTTCTCAGGTGGGGGCCCGCTCGGGCCAATCTTTCTGACAAGGGACTTTAGTCCCACTATCATGGATGTTGTGGGTTGAGCAGTGGGTTTCAGTACCATGCGACTTACACGATGCGCTCAAATGCCACCAAAGTGTTTAAAAGGAAACCTTTGTAGGCAAAGGGGGCTCCTCCCTTACTCACACCCCAACGTTCGAGCCTTGGTCTTCCTCCTTGAGCACCCGAGCTTTCCCCACCTTCGAGTTTCTCGACTCTTGCTCCAATGGCTTCGGGCTTGCCTCCTACCCGCGTGGTGGACATAGCTCCCGTAAGGTGGCTGCTTGGTTGGGAAGACGAGGAGTGGTGAAATCTGATCCGCCCCGGCTCCCTCCCTCTAAAGTTGGAGGAAGAAGAGATCGTCTTCTCACCTCATACGCATACTATGGGTTCGTTCCACCCATTTCCTCCTTCCTTGTGAGGCTTGTGAAGGTCCTCGGGCTCCACCTTCATCACTTGTCGCCAAACTCTTTGGTGGTGGCGGCGGTGTTCTCGCACTTCTGCGAGATGTTCATCATAGTGCACCCGTGTGTGCTGGTGTTCAGTCAATTTTTTGTGCTGAGGCGGACTGGGATGAGAATTAGAACTTCCTTGGTGCCTACTGCTTCCAGCATCGGGCCAATAGTCCCTTCAAGTACATCACTCCGCTTTCCACCACAAGGTGAGATGGCCGGAGGGGCGACTGGGTGATCTTACATGCCGATGCCCACGATCGCATGATCTTGCCCACCGACTGGCCGACACTTAGGAAGAAGATCTAAGAGGAGCGCCTGGAGTTGGAGCCGGAGTATACCCCAGTTATGGAGAGGATCCGATACCTGGTTGACAATGGTTTGTCGTCGCTGATGGTGCTGGCAGACTTTGTGCCTCGACGCCTGTCCCCCCTTCAGCATCGTTGTTGCACGATGTTGATGTTTCTTACATCACAGATAAAAAATTTGCAAGCACATGGAAACTGTCGTGTAGCACATCCCCTTAAGATATTATTCCCAAGGGTATCGAATCCAAGGAACGTGTTTGTAATATTAAGAACTAATCCACCCAAGGACACAAAGTTGTTTGGTAGGCAAGGAAGAGAGAGGAATTCAAAGTATTGATTCTAATTTAAAGGAATTCGCAGTAGCTGCTTGCCTCGGGCACGGGTTTACTCCTATCAACACTAGGACGACTCTTGCCAAGAGCCTATGGCATAGCCGAACGTGGAGGATTACTAAGGACATATAGGGTTGTCTCCACCTACTTCCTACCTCTTCAATCTGTGGGTCTATGAGATATTCACTGGTGATTTCTAACCTAAGCACCACGCTTACGTTCTAAATCACAACTCTAGTTGTTTCGAACACAAAGCTACAACTAGAGCCTCTAATAAATTAAAGCAATGAACCCACAAGTAACTACTTGTGCAAACTACTATGAATTGAGAATCAAACTTGAATTAAATTCACAAAGGGCTTACTTGGTTTTAGTACACCTTGGTAAGGATACAAGTGTAGAAGAGGGACTTGACAAGCCCAAGCCTCCTTCTCCTAAACTCTTACCACGCTCTCCTTCTACTTGGCAGCCTCTAGGACTACTCTAAACCTTAGGATTGGTATTCTATTCTCAACTTTTGGTGTGTGTGTGAAGTGAGATATGGGGTTCTATTTATAGGGGGCGGGGGGGGGGGGGGGGGGGGGGTTCGGTTGCCACCACCAAATGCGCGCAAAACAGTATTCATCGTGATCAGGGCACCACAGGGAGTCTACACGTGGAAGCTAACCGAGTTTGGCGCTATAAGGGGTTCGGCCGAACCCCCTAGTCGACCGAACAGAAAGTTGGACCAATTCCAGTGTGCTTCCTCGTGGTGACTTTCAGGTGGGTCCCATTGACTGATATGTGCGCTAATGGCCTCAGATACTTCTGTTTGTGGGACATTTGATATATGTGAGGACACGGGGCATCGCCTGGTTCGTCAAAATCCAATTTTATGGATTACTCCCTGCATGTCTTGGTATTTTGGGTCTAAATTCACCTGCATACAAATAAACACCAACACTTGTGAAATTGGTTAGTTTCTAACCCTACCACTACGTTGTGTTTCTATTTTGTGCACATTATGAGGTGATTTGACAGCCTAAATATGGCACTTAAGAACCGTCAATAAACCCCCCTACACTTAGACCTTTGCTCGTCCTCGAGTGAAGGCAAGAAAAAGAACTAAGGTAATGTCATAAATTTTCTATAAGTTAGAAAAAGAGAATACTAGATATTTTAACTCATACCTCAATTCATGAATTCCCTTTGTGGAATCTGGCTACAACATCAATCTTGGGTGTTTGAAGAGTGGAATGATTGGAATGTAGTTCTCTTGGATCTTTCCCTGCCGAAACGATCTGACAATTGCTCTTATCTCTCACTTGGAATCTCTCAAGTCTCAAAGTGTTTTCATCCTCACCTTGGCATGTTGTGCCAATTTTTTCCCTATACTTAATATGGCTATATCTGGAGCTTGGTAGGGATAAATGTAGCACACATTGCAATTCATATATAACTAAGTCAAAAACTTGATCCTATGAGAGACTTATGCAGCACAAATTGACAAAGAAAATTCTTGTGCACATGAATGAAATGGATATATGTGGACTACATGGTTTTCTCTCTTTAAGGACGAAACATGGCTACTTTCTTTCTCTTCTTCTCTCTTTTTTTGGCATACTTCCTCTTTTGAAGAGTAGATGCTTTTTTTTTCCGTAGCCATGCGTTCTACTCCTTTTTATTTTTCTAGAGAGATCTTGATGACCAAAAGGTATGGAGTTTCTTTATTGGATGGATGAATGGTGGATGCAAATTCTCAATGTGAGATATTTTGCATGAATAAGGTGCACAAGAATTTCTAGGTCAAAAAGTCATGCATGTCACTCAATTGGGTCACGAGTTTGACAAAGTTCAATGAAAAACAAAGTGGCATATGCATGTGGTTGTTCAAGAATTTGTATCATATGGCCATGGTGGGTATTTAAATTTCCAATGAGAGAATCAGGCAAAGTTCAAGCTCCATATTGTGCAAACATCAAAATCAATTTGAAGCAAAGAGATATCTCCTCGAATAACTTATTTACCATATCACACTAGTCAAATACCTAGATGATGTGTTTTTCCTATTTTGCTTGTGGGAATCTGTGACACCTTGTTCCAAAAATGAACCAAGTGAACACATATGTGTGCCTAGGACGTTCAACACACATACACGAGTGCATTCACAAAAGGATATACAGAAAATTACCACAGAACAAGATTAATTAACCACTTTTATTACAGAATTCATAATATCCTCGAATACAAGCTCTAATGAATATTAATGACTAGTTTGAACTAATGCAGTGGAAATAAACTAATTAAGCAAACTAAGTAGCTAAGCAGCATAAGCAAATAGGGTATAACACAACTCTAATTAACTCCACAAGCAAAGCTTATGGCAGACACGGCCTGGAACTCCGCATTATCATCGTTATACTCCCAATCCTGACCTGCAACTGTTGGTAGGGGAATTGCAAGAGTGAGTACATGTCGTACTCAGCAAGTGTGGAAAGTATGACATGTAGATGATTCAAATGACGAATATAATAATGGCTAAGTGTTGAAAAGTACATTAAAACATTTGAAAAGCAATATGTTACATGTATGTGAAGCAAACCCATCATAAACCATATAATTATCATAATACCAGTCCATATTTCATTACCATCATCCATATACCATATTTCACCATTACCATTAATCATATCCAATACCAGAATTTAATCCATAACCAACCGTAACCAGTACCAAACCATAACCACCCCAAATCCCAATTTCCCTCTAATCATGAAAGCTGTCCAGGTGCTCATAACTGGAGCATGACTATCATGATAGTTTTAATTACTGTGCAGAGGTTGTACCACTTTACCCACGTGTTCGTGATTTCATCACCTTTCGGTGACTAGAACCTTAATTATGCCGTCTCACACTTCCGTCGGTGTGTGGCCAAGAGATCACAAAACAGCCTTTACAAAGGGATTACTAGCCAATTTAGACCCCACTGAGGCTTCACCGGTGGCGATGCCTCCAACTGAGCACATCTTCAACCAAGGGCCCCCTCTTGAGCCATTCGGATCCCAGGGTAGTCCAACCAATGATCAACAAACCCAATCGAGTACCCCTTCCCCGAGGAAACTTAATGGTCCAAATGGCACTGGAAAAGCCCTAATTAATTAGCTATGCCTCACCCATACTTGGCCTCGTGGTGGCACTGTAGTCCTAGATTATTCCTGCATGAACAGGTCCTTAGATCTAAAGCAAGCGAACCACCATAACATCCAACCCATCCGCATACCAGGCTTGCTTAGATCACCCATTACCTCATCATATTAACCAGTTCATGTTAATCATAATCTTATAAATACATAATTAAGTTAAGTGGTATAGTAATTTTCCCATCCCAATGAATTAAGCGAAGCAAAAAGGGTCAAAAGCCCATCCTGACTCTCTACCATGAATTCCAGGTGACAAGGGTGGTCAAACAAGGCTAGTAAACTTCCTATCATAGGATTCCCGTCAAATTGACACAGGCATGTAGTTTTGAAAGCAAAACATTCATTTCAAAACAGGATCAATATGTTCAAGGACACTTGTCTTACTCTTGGGCTTGATTGGGATCAAAGACTTCAAACTCCTGGTGCTGGAGATCCTCCACAGCACTCTCTAGTGCCAATCCGTCTAAACTGCACAATAAAAGTACAGGACAAGAAACACAATCAAAGAGGGCACAAATATTACTCAATATGACATGACATGCATGATTAATGCAAATGCGAAGCAAAACTATTTAATAAGTTGTTAATAATGTTTATTAATCAATTACAATGGTTATTAAGAAGTCTACATAGGTTTGGAGTTGATTCGATCTAATTTTAAAATTAATTCAACATAATTTAAACAGGAAAATCGGACGAGTCCGCTAGGGACCGGACTAGTCCGCACTTCATGGAACTAGCAAACTAGGGTTTTCTAGATCGACGTGAATCTAGAGATTTGGGCTTGAATTCACGTAAGGAAGAGGAAGTAAAAGGTATACCAGGTGTCCAAGACTCCAAGGAATCAAGGATATTTGAGGCAACACTTGGATCTCGACGATCTAGGATTGATGAAGAACTTGATGGTGAATCGTTGATGAAGAACAAAAACTTGATGGAGATCTTGACCCTCTTTCGTTTCCTCCTCTTCTTCTTCTTGCTCTAGATATCCTTCTCCCTCCTTGGTGGCGGCTATTCACGAGCTAGGGTTTGGGTGTGGTTAAAAAGTGGCAACTAGATGTCAAGCCAAGGGGTGGGGTTGTTTATATAGAGGTGGAGGGCAAGGGTTGGGTGGATTTAGGGTTTGAGATGAGTAGGGGTCAGTTTGGAGTCCCACATGGGCTCTAAAAGATTTAGGCACGACGTCCCTAGGCCCACTTAATATAAAACCCAAGAAACAAGTCGTGAAACAAAAGATCAACTCAGAGTCGCGATTTACCGGACAAGTCCGAAAAGGGTCGGACTAGTCTGAAGTTAGACAGAGAGAAATCGTACAAGTCCAGACTTATACAGAGGGGAAAAATAGACAAGTCTGGCCAAAATCGGACGAGTCTAACTTTAGTCAGAGGGGAAAGTAGACAAGTCCATTGCAAAAACAGACAAGTCTAGATACGTCCAGGGACTTAGCAAAATTTCCAAGGAATTGGAACACCGGACAAGTCCGAAAGTGTTCAAAGATAAAAACATATTAGTCTGCAGCAAAACGGACAAGCCCGATTAAAGTCAGAGAGAAATCGGACTAGTCCGCACTTCCCAGAATTCTTAAGTGCGGTTTTTGTTTCTAAATCATTTTAAACTTGTTCCGTTTTATGTTGCTCAATGTTAAACATATTTAACGATGGATGCAGGGCATGATGCATGAAAATGAGGGTGTTATAGAATCATAAACAAGGTAATAAATCGAAATATAAAGTATTCAAATTTTCACTTCAAGCAAATTTTGACTACCAAGCTTTACATTTTAAATTGTTGAGGTGAATTGCTTTCAAATATTTAGTATTAAATCAACTCAAACAGTAATGTAGCATGCATATTAGGGGTAGAAGATCCAAATTGAATTTGTGAAGCAAAACGGAGCCCTATGGGGCCCACACCAGGTCGGCCGACCCCCTTCTGGTCTCTTTGTTGCCCTGTTTCGACATGTCGAGTTATATGTTCGGTTGCGACGTGTTTCGAGATGCAATGCTATTTTTTTACGCCAGGATTTCGCGAATTTGAGGTGCCTCCCCCACACTTGTTCTCTGAATTCTTTATTCAACACAAATGAACTAAAGGGAGAACTTTACCGTGTTAGATGAACCGGCAAGTTCACTTTATTGAACTCAAATATTGGGATGCTTACATTATTCAATCTAAATTTAATGAAATAAAAGTTTGGAATAAAAATAAATTAAGCTAGTAAGCATCCTATGCGGTCGGGACATCTAAACTATGGAGCATTGTAGATGTCGGGCTTCCCGACGACATTGCATACGCGTCGCAGCTTGGCACCCATGCCACGACGAACACCATCAATTTCCTCTTTGAGGGATATGAGTTCATCCTTCAATTCCGCCCTCTCAATGCGCCCTTCAGCCACTAAGTTCATTAGCTTCTTGTTCTCCAAATGAAGAGAAGCTAACTCCTTAGAAAGCTGTGCCATTTTAGGGGCACGAGGAGAATTCCCGTCGCTGTCCTCAAATTGGCCAGGTGACCCTCTTATGACAGGTGGTGAGAGGCGACGCCTAATCTTGGAGGGTGACGAGCCCGTCGATTCCTTCATCGCCACATTATCCATTTGCTTGAAAAGCATCCATCTTTCAGCTTGAGAATTTCACAGGCCTTTTGCATAGCCTGCTTCAGGCTTGCGCACCCCATGGATAATGAGGCGGTCTTCCACACGTTCAGGCGATGTATGCGTAGGTGACTTTTAGTGGTGGCTCACTATGTCACCGTCCTTGGTTTTCAGAGTGTACATGAACTCCTTGCCAGATTGCAGCTTTGGGAGAGACTTGTCATTTTCAGGAAAAAGACGGGTCTTAACTGACTTAAGGCCAACCATAGTCGGACGACGTGCAAGTGTTGTCGACTTCATGGGCGTCCTCTGATGAGAGAGCGACCGTGCAGCACCACGAGGTGTGGTGCTACGCCCACGTGGAGTCATTGTTGGTGGCGGGATCATGGCGAGAGGTACGACATCTATTGCCATGATGGACTCCAAAGCGAGGGTGGACTTGTCATTGGCCGGCGCTATGTCCCCGCTCAGGTTGAAGGTTGAGCTAGAGGAGGCATGAGGCACAATTTTCTTGTCGGCCATGACTTGGATGGAAGCAACAGGAGATGGGTTATTTTTGGATGGTGCAAGGTTCTCCGCTCTATTTTTGTCAATATATAAGCGGCAAAAGTACGATAGCACCAAGAGTCTTGTTGTGATATGTTGGGAGAGTCCGCACAAAAAAAAAACATAAAGCCAATGGCGCAAGGGGGAGGTCGGCCGACCCTAGGGTTCGGCCAAACCCTTCCTGGCTCCACTCAGGCTAAGTTTTGTGGGTTGGCTAAATGCGCCCCATGGATGAATAATTGGATGGGCCCAGAATTTAGAAAGAATTTAAAGAAATGACGTGAAAATCAATAAGATTCATCACATCAATTTCTTTTTCCGCCTCCTGCTCTTGGGATTCAAGGAATAATTTGAGTCGGTGCCAATTCACTTTAAATAGCTTATCATCATCACCTTGGAGTGTGATTTCTCCATGGGATGAGATTTCTACCACAGTGAAGGGTCCTTTCCATTTACTTCTAAGCGTCAGGAAGCTTATGCTTCCATCCCGTTCCCATTTCCAAGACGGTCTTTTGCAGAATATTCTTAATTTGCTTACTAGATGTTTCTTCTTGGCCACTTGTTTGTGGGTGGTATGGGGTATCAATGTTATGCTGGACACCAAGCTTCCTCAAAAAGTTCTGAAAGGTCTTATCTATGAAATGAGACCCTCCATCACTTCTGAACATACGGGGAGTGCCAAAGCGCCGGAAAATGATCTCAGGGAACATATTCCTAGCTTGCTTGGAATCAACATTGTTGCATGGCAAAGCTTCTACCCATTTTGACACATAATCTACAGCCACCTGGATACACTCGCAATCATAGGACCTAGGGAAAGGTCCCATGAAATCAATACCCCACACATCAAATAATTCCACTTGGAGATTATATGTTAGGGGCATCGCATTGCGAGCTGAAATTCCTCCATGCATTTAGCATTTACAACATCTACGAATGAATTCTTTTGTATCTTCATACATAGAAGGCAAATAGAATCCACTTTGCCAGATCTTTGCCTGGGTACGGTAAACACCGTAATGGCCACCATAGGGGCTAGCATGGCATTTCTCAACAATCTTGGTGCCTTAAATTGATGGGACACACCTTCTAAGAAGGCCATGGACACAAACTTGATAGAGGTATGGGTCATCCCAGAGGTTTATACGACTCTCATAGATGAGTTTCTTCTTGTTTTCCCTAGTGGTACGTACCCTGTGACCATAAAGTTCACAATGTCCCCATACTAAGGGTGAGAGTCTGTCACCTTGAGAAGCATATCATCTCGTAGGAAGTCATTGATAGGAATGTCCAAAGTTTGAGTGACTTCCACACACGAGAGATGATCTACCATGAAATTCACTACTCATTTCTTATCCTTGATTTCTAGGTCAAACTCTTGGAGTAGAAGAATCCAACGGAATAGCCTTGGTTTAGCATCCTTTTTGGTGAGCAAATACTTCAAGGCGGCATGGTCTGTATAGACTATGACCTTGGCTCCAACCAAATAGGACCTAAACTTATCAATAGCAAAAACTACAACCAAGAGCTTTTTTTTCAGTTGTTGCATAATTGAGTTGAGCTCCTGTTAGAGTTTTACTAGCGTAGGCTATTTCATGATACTTTTTATCTTTGGTTTGGCCTAGGACCGCACCAACAGCAAAATCACTAGCATCACACATGATTTTGAATGGTAGCATCCAATCGGGAGGTTGCATGATTGGAGCTGAGATGAGTGCCTTTTTTAGTGTATCAAATGATTTAAGGCATTCATCATCAAAGTCAAAGGGAGCTTCCTTAGCTAGTAGGTTAGTGAGAGGTCTAGCGACTTTTGAGAAATCTTTGATGAATCGCCGATAGAACCTCGCATGACCTAGAAAGCTGCGGGTTCCCTTAACATTGATAGAAGGTGGAAGTTTTTCAATGACCTCGATTTTTGCTTTGTCCACCTCTATCCCTCTCTTGAACACTAAGTGTCTAAGAACGATGCCTTCAGAGATCATGAAATGGCACTTTTCCCAATTAAGTACAAGGTCATTCTCTTGGCATCTTTGTAAGACCTTGTCTAAATTTTCCAAACAATGATCAAAAGTTTTCCCATAGACGGAGAAATCGTTCGTGAAAACTTCCATGATTTCCTCAATCATGTCGAAAAAAATAGACATCATGCATCTTTGAAAAGAGGCAGAAGCATTACACAATCCAAAGGACATACGCCGGTAGGCATAAGTTCCATAGGGACATGTGAATATGGTATTACTTTGATCGTCGGGATGGATTGGGATTTGATGATACCCTGAATATCCATCAAGGAAACAGAAGTAGGAGTGTTTTGCCAACTGCTCTAACATCTCATCGATGAAGGGTACTGGAAAATGATCCTTCCTTGTAGCCTTGTTAAGTTTTCGGTAATCAATGCACATCCTCCAATCCATGACAGTTCGTTGAAGAATTAATTCATTCTTCTCATTTTGAATGACCATCATACCTCCCTTCTTAGGCACTACTTGAACTGGACTGACCCACTCACTATGAGGAATAGGGTAGATAATCCCGGCATGCAGAAGTTTCAAGACTTCCTTTTTGACAACTTTTTGCATTGCATTATTCAATTGTCTTTGAGGTTCCCTTGTGGGGACACTGTCGGGGTTAGTAGGAATGCGATGGATGCATAACGCTGGACTAATCTTTTTGAGATCATGTAATGAATAGCCAAAAACAGATCTATGCTTTTCTAACATGGCAATGAGTTTGAGTGTCTCATTATCTAAAAGCTTGTCACTTATGATGACAGGGTCTTTCAAATCACCATTTAGAAAGGCATAATGTAGGCCTAGAGGTAGAAGTTTTAGCTCAACAGGAGGTTTTGCGAATGTCGGTACCCTCAAGAACGGGTACCCCCGCATAAAAGAAGAAGCTCCGGACTTGGCCTCCCCGCTGAGGCGTCCTCCGGAGCTGCCACGCGTCCTCTGGCTCCGGACACTTGCTCCCACCAAGGAGGGCTCCAGAGCTGCCACACGTTCTTCGGCTCCGGGCCCTTGCTCCCACCAAGTAAGGCCCTAGAGCTGCCACGCGGCCTCCAGCATCGGGCCCTCACTCCCACCGAGGAGGGCTCCATAGCTGGAGTGTGTCCCAAGACCTGCAATAAGTCATGGGCCCTGAGGAGTAAAGAGTGGTGTGTCATGTCCAGTCGCGCATTGAAGGCGCGTGCCTTCCCCAGGCGCACGATGTTGCACACGCCCCCTGTCAGGTACTGTTGCATCCAATCACAATGCAGTGAAGGCGTCGCAAGCCTACCAGACAATGCCAAGTGGGTAGCTTACGGCGACAAGACAGATGGGACGTTCCCTGCCATCATCAACCACTATGTATAGCCACTAGCGTCCGACACGGCAAGACGATGGGTCTTCAAACTGAGGTCAGAGGCAGCGTACGCAAGAAACCTTAGATCTTGTACAGAATAAGATCACCCTGGGGCCACCTGTCGGGCCCCAGACCCCACTTATAAGCTGCCTGACCTTGGACAGTAAAAGGACCGGGCAGCCACCGATTTAGACATCTTCTCTGGTCTTCTCGGACTAGAGGACCAGACTCAGAATCCCCAATACACACACGCATACACACTCACTAGCAATACAATCTGCCGTGGAGTAGGGTGTTACGCTCCTTGCGCCCCGAACCACATAAAAACCACTGTCTCTAACTCCATCCGCTAGAACACTTGATTGAGGCCTATGCCCCGTCAAACAAAGAACCTCCGCGGGCTACTTCTTAGCAGATCCGGGGGAAGTGTTGCTCTAACACTTCGACATTTGGCGCGCCAGGTAGGGGCTTTTTCCCTCAAAAAAGTGGTGGCGCTTTCACCGCAATGGTGTTCATTAGGCCTGCAGGGGGCCCGCCATCGATGTTTCTTAGCGTTGATGGTAGGCGATGTCAGAGCATCTAGCTCTGACACCATCCAGGGGGGGCCGCTGTCGATGTTCTTCTCGTTAATGATGGGCGACGCCAGAGCATCCAGCTCTGACACCAACCTGGGGGCCTGCCGTCGATGTTCTGCACCAACAATTGGCGAGCAGCTAGCTCCGGCACCACTCAAGGGGCCTGCGGTCGACGTTTCTACAGCGACGATGAGCGACGCCGGAGCAGCCAGCTCCGGCACCACCCAGGGGGACTACCGTCGGTGTTTCTATAGCGATGGTGGGCGACGCTAGAGCAGCCAGCTCCGGCACCACCCAGGGGGTCTGCTGTTGAAGCAATAGCGACGATGGGCGATGTCGGAGCAGCCAGCTCCGGCACCACCCAAGGGGTCTGCCGTCGATGTTTCTACAGCGACGATGAGCGACGATCGA
Organism: Tuctoria greenei; assembly: GCA_036927565.1. NCBI lineage: Eukaryota > Viridiplantae > Streptophyta > Magnoliopsida > Poales > Poaceae > Tuctoria > Tuctoria greenei. Next base: position 84,607,804 of record JAYESD010000005.1, on the reverse strand, counting down.
GCAGCCAACTCCGGCACCACCCAGAGGGCCTAACGTCGGCGTTTCTACAGGGATGGTGGGCGACACTGGAGCAGCCAGCTCCGACACCATCTAGGGGCCCGCCGTCGACGTTCTTCTCGTTGATGGTGGGCGCCGCCGGAGCATCCAGCTCCGGCACCTCCCAGGGGGCCCGCCATCGACGTTCTGCACATTGAGGGTGAGTGCCGCCTCGGTTTGGTGGCCACCTCGTTGCCATCACTGCCGGAGACTTCTCCAACGACAACCACACATCTCAATTCAGGTCTGGCGCTCCCCAGGGGGCCCGCTGGCATCAACTATTCAAGCTCCTGCTCTCCGTCGAGGGCCCGCCGACAACATCAAGCCTCCTTCTCCTAAACTCTCACCACACTCTCCTTCTACTTTGCAGCCTCTAGGACTACTCTAAACCTTAGGAGTGGTATTATATTCTCAACTTTGGTGTGTGGGTGAAGTGAGGTGTGGGGTTCTATTTATAGGGACAGAAGGGTCGGTTCCCACCACCAAATGCGTGCGAATCAGTCTTCATAAAGATCAGGGCACCACAGGGAGTCAACATGTGGAAGTTGACTAAGTTTGGCGTCAGAAGGGGTTGGGCAGAATCCCCTAGTCGGTCGAACAAAAAGTTGGACCAATTCCAGTGTGCTTCCTCTGGGTGACTTCCAAGTGGGTCCCGTTGACTGATATGTGTGCTACACTATTAGATGTCCTTGGATACTTCTGTTTTTGCGCCATTTGGTCCATGTGATGACACGTGGTGTCGCCTGATTTGTCAAAATTCAACTTTATGGATTACTCCCTGCATGTCTTGGTATTTTGGATCTAAATTCACCTGCATAAAAATAAACACCAACACTTGTGGAATTGGTTAGTTTCTAACCCTACCACTATGTTGTGTTTTTTGTGTGCACATTATGAGGTTAATTAACGGTCTAAATATGACACTTAAGGACCGTCAACACGCGTCGTGGCTATACTTCGGGCCGCAGGACGGCACCAGGCTGGTGAGGGGTCGTGACGCGGAGATGACCCCGGAAGAGGTGTTCGTCGTGATGTCCATGGTGTGTGATGACCTGTTGTCTTCCAACGTCTTCACTCTTCTGCAGCCATGTCCGCCACTTTGCACGGATCGGGACATCGGGGTGAAAATCCTATGGGAGATGCCCAACCTGGACGCGCTTGGCCTTGCGCCATGGCAGGTTGAAGCCTCAGACCGTGGTCTGATCATGTCCGTCACTCCACAGGAGTCTGCACCTGCTCGAGGCTCCAAAGTACCGAGGGTGGAAGACCCATCCTCTGACAAGGGGAAAGGCAAGGCACCGGTCCCTGATACAAGGAAGGGGGAGTCACTGTTGATCAAATTCGTGAAGGACAGACACCCTCGGTGGCCACTAAGGGCACCGCTGAGGGCGGTCCTTGTCCCAAGTCAACGTCCAGCCAACATCTCCCCCATTGGTGCTGTCTAAGGCGCCAAAGAGGGCTTCAGGAGCTCTACACCCACTGAGCCTCAAGCCAAGAGGCCTCGGGCCACTAGCGATCTTGCCCCAAGTTTAGCAATGGATGTTGGTGGCGGCTCTGGGGGAGGCTCCGGAACTGGCGCCATTGAGTCGGTGGTGACACGCCGATGTGGGCTGGTAGCAGCGTTGGTGGTTCTGGTGGAGGCCCAATCGGATTGACCCCACCCACCTCATCATCAGCAGAGCCCACAGCCTCAGAGCCGCCGAAAGTTGAGGCCTTCGGGAGCTTTCGGCGATGTTAGTAAGGCATTCTTACCAAAGCTTGTGTCATCTGTTCTTCTTGTTTGAACAGACTATGATTTCAATCTGCTGGACTTCATCTGCTGTGGTGACACGCTTATCATCGGGGGTAGTGGTCAGGAATGCTCCGAAGTAGGCCCAGGGGGCCACGGCTGCATCGACGGAGCAGACCGCCAAGCCGGTACAAGGGAGCATCGCTCCGGTGCCTGCGTCCAATGCGAGTAGTGAAGCACCTCCAGCTGATGTGCTGTAGGTAATGTCGGAGTCCACTCAGCAAGACAAGGGCCCGACCACTGAGGTTGCGGTTCCAGAAGGTGGCACCTCGGGCAATGGTGGTGTTGCCGTTTCGGGTGGCACCACCACTTCTGCTCTGCTCCCGGCATCGAGGCCCTCGGCGGTGGTGGCCTTGCCTTCTTCGCTGCGGGGAGAAGAGGTTCCCGAGTTGATCATCGGGAAGCCCTCCATAGCTTCGGTAGAACCAGAGCGCCTCGCCGATATCATCGAATCGACGCAGTCCAGCATCAACTTCGTGCAGTCCAACATCCGCAGAGCACAAGGCGACCTTGCCACAAAGTGGGAGGAGCTGCGAGCTGAGGACGAGCGCATCCGAGCCTGGGAGGACCTTCTGAGGTCCAAGATCCATCAGGCGAAGGAGAAACACTGGAAGGAGGGCGAGTAGCTAGAGTTGAGGCGCCGCTTGGCGAATGCCATGGACGCAGCGTCCCAGAAGATTTTGGACGATGCCAAGGCAACCAATCGGGCAGCTGACACCCGCCTCCGTGCCCTTGAAAAGCTTCGAGTGATCCTGGGATGCCGTGAGGCTGCTGTTGTTGAGCGGGAAGTCACTGTTGCTAAGCAAGAGGCGATGGCCCAAACGATGAGGTCTTAGGCTGAGGTGGATCGGGATAGGTTGCAGTACCACATCAAAGACCTTGAGCTTCGCGAGAGCAACCTGGCGCAAGATCAGGAGCAGCACCTAGCTGAGCGCCAGGAACTCCTCCTGCTAGAGCTTGAAGTCTGAGCTCGGGAGCAGACCTCGGAGCATCGCGCTCGGGAGCTCCATCTACAGGAGCGGCAACTAGCCCGCCGCCCGGGAGATGAAGGTAGAGTGCTGGCGAAGACGGTGGCATCCCATGATCTGGTGTGCTACCGGAGTCAGTATCCAGAGATACCTCTGGACCCGGTATTCGAGGGCCCCGTCGTGGAGCATGAAGAGGTGGCAATGGTAGAAGTCAAGGATAACGCCAAGCATGTCGTCACATAATTCATGAGAGATTGAGGCCAGTGGCTCCTAGGCGGGGACGCCTTTGTATCCAGGGCTCGCCCCTTTGTAATTTTTCTTCAATGAGTTTGACTTCGTGTTTGGCTTCTTAGCTGTGTCTTGTGCTTCCCATCTTTTTCACTCAGGCTCATAGCAGCGTAAGGGCCTGAAGAACTTTGTTGACTTTGTTAGTTTTTTAGGAACCCGATCGCACAATTGACATGGCTGATCTGACGTCAGTAGACGTACTGCCTATGGAACCCCCTTAGAGCCCCCCTGGTAGATGTGGCCAGGTGGTTGGGTACACATACCACTTGATCGCAGGATGTCCTCGATGGGCCCCTGGACGAGCGGGGGATTTTGAGTACATGACCTAGGTGGGGCCCTATCAAGCGTGCCAAGCTTCATCTCAGTAGAGACGTCGACGACAAGCCCCTTGGGTGGTGCCGGAGCTGGCTGCTCTAGCGTCGCCCACCATCGCTGTAGGAACGTCGACGGCAGGCCCACTAGGTGCCGATGTTGGCTGCTCCGGCATCGCCCACCATTGTAATAGAAACGTCGACGGCAGGCCCTCTGGGTGGCGCCGGAGCTAACTGCTCCAGCGTCACCCACCATATTAGTAGGAACATCGACGGCAGGCCCCCTGGGTGGTGCTAGAGTTGGCTACTCTGGTGTCGCCCACCATCATTGTGAAAACGTCGATAGAAAGCCCCCTGGGTGGTGCCGACCGGCGTCACCCACCATCGTTGTAGAAATGTCGACAGAAGGGCCCCCTGGGTGGTTCTGGAGTTGGCTGCTCCGGTGTCGCCCACCATCGTTGTAGGAACATCGACGGCAGGCCCCCTGGGTGGTGCCAGAGCTGGCTGCTCCTAGCGTCACCCACCATCGTTGTGGAAGCGTCGACGACAGCCCCCTGGGTGGCGCCAGAGCTGGCTGCTCTGACGTTGCCCACCATCGTTGTAGAAACATCGATGGCACACCCCCAGGGTAGTGCCAGAGCTGGCTGCTCTGGCGTTGCCCACCATCGTTGTAGGAACGTCGACAATAGGCCCCCTTAGTGGTGTCGGGCTGGCTGCTCCGGCGTCACCCACCATTGTTGTAGAAACGTCGACGGTAGGCCCCGTGGGTGGCGCCGGAGCTGGCTGCTCTGGCGTCAACCACCATCGTTGTAGGAACATCGACGGCAGGCCCCCTGGGCAGTGCCGGAGCTGGCTGCTCCGGCGTCACCCAACATCATTGTGGAAACAACGACAGCAGGCCCCGTGGGTGGTGCCAGAGCTGGATGCTCCGGTGTCGCCCACCATCGTTGTAGAAACGTCAACGGCAGGCCCCCTAGGTGGTGTCGGAGCTGGCTGCTCCGGCATCGCCCACCATTGTTGTCAAAACATCGACGACAGGCCTCCTGGGTGGTGTCGGAGCTGGCTGCTCTGGCGTCGCCCATCATCGCTGTTGAAATGTTGACGGCAGACCCCTTGTATATAGGCTACCACAAGAGAACCATATTAGCAACAAGAGCAGGACGTGAGAATGTACTCACGAATCAGCACTTGTTACTGTCATCGACATGCTGGGACGTCGATAGCGGGCCCCCTGGGAGTTTTCCGACCTGGCTGCTCCAGCGTCATCCACCACTGATGCATAGCAACTTCGACGATAGGCCCTTGTTATTGTCATCGACATGCTGGGACGTCGACGGCGAGCCCCCTATGAGGTGCCAAAGCTGGCTGCTCCGGCGTCATCCACCACTGATGTGTACCAACTTTGATGGCAGACCCCTAGTATACAAGTTACCACAAGAGAATCCTATTAGCAACAAGAGCGGGACGACACATGAATCAGCGCTTGTTACTATCATCGACATTCTTGGACGTTGACGGCGGGCCCCTTGGGAGGTGCTGGAGTTAGCTGTCCTGCACACATGATAATGAACGGACTAGTTTGCTCGCCGGTTTTACCTCTTTCTCCTCCTTAGCTTTGTTATGTCTGATTGTCCTAAATTGACACACGAAGCTTGGGTAATTCAATGCGTTAGTGCTTCGGGGTCCGGTTCCCGCCGTCCTTAGGGTGTGAACTTTCCAGCCCCCATTACTCAGCCATAGCGCTGGGAGGTAGGGTGTTCATGCTTAGAGTACAGGAGCAGACTAAGAAGTTCATACCCCCTGGACCTCCGGCTTGGCGTAAACCTTTCCTCGAAAACCATCCGGCGTCACAGGACTCCGAGAATGGGGGCAGCCGAGAGAACCCCTCACACATTACGTGTACCTCAAGCAGACCCGCCTGCAGTAGGATTGCACAACTCCACCAAGGGTGAGATACAGAGCGTAGAACCATGTATATGAAGGCAATATACAATAAACAAGCCTAGCATGATTCATCATAAAATTAACGCGTAATTAAATGAACATTGTTAGGGAACCATGGAGTAAGGCAGTGTGAAAGTGCATCTAGGATCCCCGTGGGTTTTGGATGATTGATGACGACAATTAAGTAAGTAATGAGCTCAGTGATCTTAAGCACATGTGTGGACTCAAGTGGAAACACAAACCCTCAAAGAGGAAAAGGATGTAAACAGCAGTGTCGACTCGAAAAGAAGAAACTAGGGTTTCTAGCGTGTCGAGTTTAGACTAGCCATACATGTATGATGATGTGTGCGTAAAGTGCATTGAGATCAAGTTGGGAGCTCAAAGTAGTTTAGAGATCAAAACCTACTGAGAGAAGAGTGTTAGAGTGGTCTGGCAGGAGAGGTCGGACTAGTCCGTGCTGGTGGCCGGACTAGTCCGCTCCTGGCCAGACTAGTCCGTTTTCAGGCGGACCAGAAGGGTCTGACTGACTTCGGACTAGTCCGTAGTGGGACGGACTAGTCCGGGGTAGTCATGGAGTGGGTTTTCGGGACTAAGTCCCAAAACCACGAACTTGTCCGTTTTAGTCTAGACCAAGAGGTCCTGACTGAGTTCGGACTAGTCCGCCCTGGGGGCCGGACTAGTCCGGATTGGTGAGAGTTAGGTGCTTCAGCGACTAAGTCTGGGAGGCCGGACTAGTCTGTGGTCTCAAGAATAGTCCGTTTTCACACGGAACAAAAGGTTCTGTGTCAGATCGGACTAGTCCGGTGTGGATTGGACTAGTCCGTTATGAAGTGACCATTTGAATTTGAAGTTTGGTGGGTAGCGTGATGGTTGCCGCGTAGTGTGGCAGTTGTCAGGGACGTCAGTGGTCCCAAAGGCCAAAGTAGTCCAGGCCCTAGGCCGAGCTAGTCCGCCCATCTGCTGAAGTCAGCAGTATGGGCATGGTTCCTCTATAAATAGAGGACCCCTGGGTTCATTTGAACCAACCCTTGATAACTTTGAAACCCTAGCACCACCACAGCAAACTTTGAGCCTCCAAAAGCCTCCATCTTGCCTACCTTCCCTCTAAAACTAATTCTTGTGTGGATTAGGGTTTGGTGAGGTGAAGAAGAGGAAGAACACCTCTCTAGGCTCTCGGTTTGATCTCTTGCACTTGTTGAATCTTTTGATCTGTGGCTTGAGTCATTCTTTGTGATTTGAGATTGTATTTGTGGTGGGAGCCTCAGATTATGAGAAGCCCCAACGAATCTTGTATTCACCTTTGTGATAGTGGAGAACCAAGTTAGGCCCTTGTGGTAAACTTGGTGAGGGAAGGGTTGTTGAACCCGGTCCTTCGTGGGCTCCTCAACGGGGACGTAGATTCCTGTGTGGGATCGAACCTCGGGATAAAATCTTGTGTCCCTTCTGTACTTCGCTTTCATTTATTGCACATTGCTTCTAGGGTTTGCTTTACCATTTTTGTTCATCACTCTTGTTTCATTGTGATCCTTAGATTCATACTTGCTATATAACTTGTTAAGGTTCACTAAATCATTCTAACACTTTTCGCACCACGAAAATCCAACTAAAACTTGTTAGAAACACTTTTTAGGTTTTCCCTATAGGTGGACTGGACTAGTCCGCCCCTGGACCGGACTAGTCCGCCCCCTGAGTACTGATCACGTTTTATTAAGTCATTTCAGGTCGATTAGCCTATTCACCCCCTCTAGGAAACTTTCAATTTGTATCGGAGTGAGGACTCTCCCAAAGAGTCTAACAACTCAGAGAGAAGATGGCCGGAGTGGGGTATGACGAAGCCTCGACCAATGAGATCCAAGCAACCCAGGAGGGGATGTTTGTCTACCAAGACAAACCAACGAATGACGAAGAGACTCGCTAGCTCAAGGCGAAACTTCGTGAGAAGTTGAAGAGTCCAAAGGTTGACACTTCAACCTCCACAATGGGTGGCATGACCAACTACAACCAACAAGGCTACAACTATGAACGTCTTGTCTCCAACAACCACTATCTTTCCATCCCATTGGGGAAGCCTCCTCGATTCGATGGAACCGACTACGGGATGTGGAAGCACAACATGAAGATCAATCTCGTGTCACTCAACACTTCTTTGTGGCAAATTGTGTTGATCGGGGTGCATATCCCGAAGAATGAAGAAGGCATCACTCCGTAGAAAGCTGTTCTCCTTCACCGCAATGCCCAAGCGACCGGATTGATCATCTCGTCTCTCTCAAGAGATGAGTTCAATCGGGTAGATGGACTTGAGGTGGCCAAGGATATTTGGGACACCCTCAAGATGGCTAATGAAGGCAATCGAGTCGTGAAGGAGGCGAAGATTGAGCTTATTGAAGGAGAGCTCGGAAGGTTCGCCATTATGGATGGTGAATCTCCCCAGGAGATGTACAACCGCCTAAAGCTGCTCATACAAGAGTAGATCTTATGGCTGCACCAAGTGCATGGACCACGAGGTGGTGAAGAGGATGATTCGGGCATTCATGCCTAGGAACATCTCTCTTTGCTCCATGATACGAGAAAGCCCAGGGTTTGCTCAGATGACCCCGGAGGAGGTCCTAGGAAGGATCATCAACCACGAGATCATGGAGAAGGAGGCACTCTTCTACAATGACCTCCAAAGGTTCACTTCCTCGAAGATGAAGGATGTTGCACTCAAAGCGACATCCTCCTCAAAAGAGCAAAAAGAAGATGATGAGGAGAGTCTCGACACCGACGAGGAAGAGGCCCTCTTCATCAACAAGTTCAAGAGGATGATGAGAAGAAGGAAAGGAGGATACAACCACAAGAGCAAGGGCAAGGAAAAATCAAAGCCCAAAACAAAGAGAGCTTGCTACAATTGTGGCGAGTACGGGCACTTCATTGTGGATTGCCCACATGAAGAGGGCAAGAAGAAGAAGGAGGGCAAGCCTCAAGAAAAGAAATACTTCAAGAAGAAGAGGCCCTCTGGTCATGCTCACTTGGGCAAGGAATGGGACTCTAACGATGAGTCCTCCTCCGAAGACGAGGAGAAGGTGGCAACCATAGCCATCGGGAGGAGCTCCAAGGGAAGCATGCTTTTCCCCAACCTCAACGACCACAAGCCAACGTGCCTCATGGCGAAATAAGGAAGGAGAAAGGTTACTTCTCACTCATCCTCCTCCATATCCTCTCATGATGAATTTGATAGTGCTAGTGAAAATGAACACATGTTTAAGGATATAAGTAAGAGCACTTTGCGTAGAATGAAATTGCTCTCGGATGAAATCTTTGAGAAGGAGGAGCTCATACATAGGCAAGAGGACATGCTTATCCATGAAAAGGAGAGATGTCAAGAGCTTATTGAGCTCCTTGAGCTTGAGAGAGAGAAGAGCAAGGCATTAGAGCATGAACTTGCTCTAAGCAAGAAAACATGATCAAGTCTTGAGGAGACAACCATTGAGCTCCATTACGAACTTTGCAACTTGTCAAAAGTTAACAAGATCCTTGAAACTCAAGTTGAGTCCCTCAAGACTAATGTAGCCTCTTCCTCCAAAAGATCACCCTCCTCAAAGGTTGCATCCAAAACAATCTCCACTTGCAAATGTTCTAACTTGATTCTTAAATTAAAGGATGAGCTTAAGTTTACTCAAGACAAACAAGCACCTAAGGGTGGAATCTTTGACAAAGAGAAGGTGGCGTATGCACGAAGTGCATACACCAACACAAGATCTCCCTATGTCAAAGATGGTCTTGGTTATACTAGAGGCGGAAAGAAAAATGCTAAAACCTCCAAGTATGGCAAAGACTTGATTGTCTTTGTCAAGGGAAGCACATCCCCAACTAAAATTGGGAAGAACATTTCAACAAGCAAAGATATGCCTAAAACTGAACCACATCCTCTCTTTCATGATTTTGATGCATCTTATGTTCTAATGGGGAACAAGTATGGCAAAGTCTTTGCTAAATATGTTGGGACACTCCGCAAGAGCCCCAAGCCTTGCGTGTGGGTGCCCAAGTGCCTCACTACTAACGTCAAAGGACCCAACTCCGCTTGGGTACCTAAAAGGAAGGCATAATCTTGTTTTGTAGGCATACTCCTCCGGTGGATCCAAATGGGTGCTCGATAGTGGATGCACCAACCACATGACTGGAGAGAGAAATATGTTCGTGGAGTATGAAGAAAACGATGATCCAAGTGAAGGGATCTTCTTCGGAGACAATAGCCAAGGTAAAATCCTTGGCTCCAGTAAAATTGCTATTTCTCCGCAACATACTCTTTATCATGTTTTGCATGTTGATTCTTTAGACTATAACCTTTTGTCCATATCACAACTATGTGACAAAGGTTATAATTGTGTTTTTATTAATGAGGGTGTGAGCGTCCTTAGAAGATGTGATGACTCAATCGCTTTCAAGGGTGTGCTCAAAGGAAAGATTTATCTTGTGGATTTTACCGCGGATAAAGCCCAACTTGACACATGCTTAATGGCGAAAACCAACATGGGATGGCTTTGGCATAGAAGGCTAGCCCATGTTGGGATGAGGAACTTACAAAAGCTTCTTAAGGGCGAGCACATCTATGGCTTGAAGAATGTTGTGTTTGAAAAAGATAAGCCATGTAGCCCTTGCCAAGCGGGGAAGCAAGTAGGAGACCAACACCCGTCCAAGAATATCATGACGATGATAAGGCCTTTGGAACTGCTACACATGGACCTCTTCGGCCCAATAACCTACATTAGCATTGGCGGTAACAAATATGGTCTTGTTATTGTTGATGATTTTTCTCGTTTCACTTGGGTATTTTTCTTGCATGATAAGGGTGAGACTCACGGTGTCCTCAAGAGGTTCTTGAGAAGAGCTCAAAATGAGTTCAACTCAAGAATCAAGGCTATAAGAAGCAACAACGGCACTGAGTTCAAGAACACTCAAGTGGAAGAGTTCCTGAATGAGGAGGGCATCAAGCATGAATTTTCAACCCCTACTCCCCTCAACAAAATTGGGTGGCAGAACGGAAGAATAGGACACTCATCGAGATGTCAAGGATGATGCTTGATGAGTACAAGACATCGGACCGGTTTTGGGCGGAGGCGGTTAACACCGTTTGCCACGCCGTCAACCGATTGTACCTCCACTGCCTTCTCAAGAAGACCCCCTACAAGCTTCTAGTGGGTAAGAAACCCAATGTCTCTTACTTTCGTGTTTTTGGGAGCAAATGCTATATTCTCAACAAGAAGCCTAGGACTTCGAAGTTCGCTTCCAAGTCCGATGAAGGTTTCTTGCTTGGTTATGATTCAAACACCCACGCCTACCGTGTCTTCAACAAATCCTTCAGGATTGTTGAAATAGCACGTGACGTGGTGTTTGATGAAACTAATGGCTCCCAGTGGAGCAAGTTTATCAAAGTGTGTTAGATCAAGAAGACTCTCCACAAGAGGCTCTTAGAAGGATGGCACTTGGAGATATTCGTCCACAAGAACAACCTCAAAACTCAAGTGATCAACCACAAGATGATGCAAGTCACCCCCACGTGACCATGTTGAAGATGGACAAGTGGAACCTCAACATGATCAAGAAGAAGAAAGTCAAGAGGGAAGCATACCTCAAGGGGGAGACCAAGAAGAAGAAGAGGATGATGATGACTCAAGAGTTCAACCTCCACATCCTCGGGTGCATCAAAGTGTTCAACGGGATCACCCCGTTGACAACATTCTAGGAGACATTACAAACGGGGTAACCACTCGTTCTCGTGTTGCTAACTTTTGTGAACATTACTCATTTGTCTCTTCTTTGGAGCCTCATAAGGTTGAAGACGCATTGAGAGACCCGGATTGGGTGGTGGCCATGCAAGAGGAGCTCAACAACTTTGAGAGGAACAAAGTTTGGGAGCTTGTAAAGCGTCCACAAGCAAATGTTGTGGGCACCAAGTGGGTGTTCCGCAACAAGCAAGATGAACATGGCGTGGTGACAAGGAACAAGGCACGACTTGTGGTCAAGGGGTACTCACAAGTCAAAGGTTTGGATTTTGATGAAACCTTTGCTCCCGTAGCTAGGCTAGAGTCAATTCGTACATTACTTGCCTTTGCTACTCACCATGATTTTAAGCTTTACCAAATGGACATCAAGAGTGCGTTCCTAAATGGTCCAATCAAGGAGGAAGTCTATGTGGAGCAACAACCGGGATTTGAAGACCAAGACTTCCCAAACCATGTCTTCAAATTGCGTAAGGCTCTCTATGGCCTCAAACAAGCTCCTAGAGCTATGTATGAGTGCCTTAGAGACTTTTTGATTCAAAATGGTTTCAAGATAGGAAAAGCTGACTATACTATCTTTACAAAGCACTTTAATGATGATCTCTTTGTGTGCCAAATATATGTCGATGACATCATATTAGGTTCTACAAACAAAGTGTTTTGTGATGAATTTTCTAAGATAATGACAGAGAGATTCTAAATTTCCATGATGGGGGAGTTGAAGTTCTTTTTAGGTTTCCAAGTCAAGCAACTCAAAGAAGGCACGTTCATAAGTCAAACAAAGTACACTCAAGATATATTAAAGAAGTTTGACATGGACAAGGCCAAATCCATCAAGACTCCATTGGCAACTAATGGACATCTAGACCTCAACGAAGATGGTCCAAGTGTGGACCAAAAGGTATATCGTTCTATGATTGGTTCTTTGTTATATCTTTGTGCATCTAGACCCGATATTATGATTAGTGTGTGTATGTGTGCACGTTTTCAAGCTGCACCTAAGGTGTGTCATTTGACCGCCGTTAAGAGAATTCTTAGATATTTAGTTCACACACCTAGCCTAGGACTTTGGTACCCCAAAGGATCCAAGTTTAACCTAATTGGCTATTTCGTTGCAGATTATGCGTGGTGCAAAGTTGATAGGAAGAGCACATCCGGGACATGTCAATTCTTGGGTAGATCTTTAGTGTCTTGGTCTTCAAAGAAACAAAACTCCATTGCTCTTTCCACAGCCAAAGCGGAGTATGTCACAGCCGGAAGTTGTTGTGCACAACTTCTTTGGATGCGACAAACTCTAAGGGATTATGGTATAAACTTGCGCCATATTCCGTTCCTATGTGACAATGAGAGCGCCATCAAAATAGCCCATAATTTTGTTGAGCATTCGAGGACAAAACACATCGGTATTAGACACCACTTATTGAGAGATCATTCCTTGAAGGGGAATATAGTGATTTCCCATGTAAGAACCGAGAACCAACTAGCCGATATATTCACCAAGCCCCTAGATGAGAAGCGTTTTGTGAGCTTAGGAGTGAGCTCAATATCTTAGATTCTTGAAATGTGGCTTGAAACATGCACATCTGAATGTTTACTTTACACCCTATTCAAAAGAATGCATGTGTTTGAGAAATTCATCTCTATCTCGATTTTCTCCAAAAATATTTGAAAAACTATTGACTTTGTGAGTTATGGTCATAGTTTGATTATTGATTGCTTACTGACCATATTCATAAAGTTTTGTTGTGGCAATATGTCCAAAAGGATCAACAATAGTGGCTAAAACTCAAATATATAAGTTTTCAGCCTTTTAGGACTGGACTAGTCCGCCCTATGGTCGGACAAGTCCGAATCCAGACTGATTTGGGTCTGGTCCGCAAACCGGACTCCATACTAGACTAGTCTGGGCCTTGGGGACTTAAACCCCCAGGAGGCGGCCCGACCCCTCCTCTCCCACTGATTTGTCTCTCCCTCTCCTCACGCACGAAAATCTCCTCTTTTAGGCAATTTTGAATTTCCTCCACCAAAAACCGACTCCAATCCGTGCATTGGACCCTTTGGAGGCGTGGGAGAGCTTTCCCAAACTTTCCCAATGCAATCCTTCCCCGATCTTGTCGATTTTCCAAGATTCGAAGAGGTATTCCTCTCTTTTCAAAAACTTTCCTCATTCTTGATTCACAGAGTTTTTGATAGGTGCCTCTTCATTAAAATTATTCCTAGTATCCTTGTGATCATATCCTAGGAGTATTGCGACTTGATTCAACGATTTCTTGAAAAACCGTTAGGGTTAGGGTTTATCCTGTGCAACCCGGACTAGTCCGCCCCTGGGGCGGACAAGTCCGGTTTACACAGGACCAACCCTAACTTTGGCCGTTTCTCGTGATTTCTTTCGCACTATTCCACCTTCTTGACCTTCTATCTTATGCCTTCCTCCTATTTCAGCAGCAATGGCAGCTCCTCGCCGATCCGCTTCTCCCCCCACTGACCCCGAGTGGGAGGCTGAGCAATTTTGCCTTGGTGAGGAACGGGCAAGGACAGAAGTTGAGGCTGCTAAGATGCACCTCGAGCAGCGAGAGAAAGCAAAAGCAGCCAAGCAACTGCAAGCCCTCGGAGCGTCTAAGGCCGAAGCTACAGCCTACAATGAAGATGAAGCATTGGCTCGTGCCATTGAGGAGTCCCGGAGGGTGCCCCAAAAGAAGAAGCGAGAGGAGCGAGAGGCTCACAACTCTCAGGCTGCCGTAGCACAAGTTTCTAAGCAGAAGAGACTAGTGACAGTTGGAGAGCGAGAAAGGGCTAAGGAGCAAGCCCAAGAAGAAGCTGCTGAATGCCGGATCGAGAGAGATCCAAAGAAAGGCAAGGCCCCGGCTCCTGTAGAGCCCAAGAAAAAGAAGCCCTCCGTGAAGGTTCCGGCTAAGAAGGCCAAGGGTGTGTTCATAAAGGAGAAGGGGCAGGCCAAACCCATTGGTCCCTTGGAAGTACACACTCCTGAGAGGAACCCTAATCGACAGCGTGAGTTGGCTGCAAATGTCTTCCATGGGAAAGGAGCAGACAAGGCAAGGAAATTGAGAACTGAAAGAGTCTACAAGTATGAAAGGAGCACTGCTGACCCCAGGTTTTGGTGTGACTTTCATTGTGACTATTACCGTCCGGTCTACCAGACGATGAAGAAGCCAGTAATTGAAGCTCAATGGGTTGACTGTGACTATATGGCCCAGAAGCAGCACTCTGCTTTTGATGCGGTTATTGAGGCAGCTGAGCGTCATGAGCTCAAGGGCATAATGGGATTCAAGTATAACTTGAATCTTGAGGTCATCCTGCAGTTCTACTCTACCATCTACTTCACCACTCAAGGTGATAGACGGATCATTTGGATGACTCATGGGGTGCAATACTCAGTCACCTTTGCAGAGTTTGCCAAGATTCTCGGACTTGAGGCCCATTTGGATCATGAGATCATTATTTCTAACCTCAAGTCCATAGACAGAGATGAGTTGGCCTACATGTATCCCAATCATGTTCAATATGATGTCGGGCTTGCTCGCAACATCAAGCCATTTTATAGCATCCTGAACCGGATTCTGAGGAGGACCATAGCACCCAAGGATGGTGATGCAAGCGTGATCCAAGGAAGCCTAAGGCACCTGTTCCTTCTTATTGATGGTGATGAGAAGTTCAACCTCGTCGAATACATCTTCGACGACATCTTCAACATCTCGCATACCCCTAATCGTGCTTGTGGGTATGCACCATACATTATGTGTCTCATCGAGAAGATGTCGGGCTTGACCTTTGTCAAGCATGTGACTCATCGCCCGCTTCACCCACACACGCCACCTTCTGTGCCGCCTCCTCTGCGCCGGAAGAATGCGGAGCCTCCATCTCACTCTGCGATGCTAGCACCTCACCCCGTGGCACCTCCATCTCCACCTCCGCCTCAGTCAATGAGCGCTTTCTTCAAGTGCTTCAAGGCCATCTTCACCTCCTGCCGGAAGCAATAAGTCCGCAATCAGCGGGGCACACAAGCGTCAGGAGAAGTACCTCAAGGCCGTGTGTGACAATATTGAGGTCCCCATGTCACCTCCGGAGGAGAGCGATGGCGAGATCACGTCGTTCCCCGACTTCACCGCCAACGAGCTCGCCCAGTTCCATGAGGACGGGAGCTCCTCCCGGGCGGCTCCCTTGGCACGGGTCTCCGATGATGACGACGAGGACTTCAGGGACTCGGAGGCCACGGAGAGCGATACCGATGATAAGGCGGCCGATAGCAAGGAGAGCGACACAGGTGATGACTAGACTTTTGGCCTCGTTGTTCCCCTCTTCTTTTCCTTTTTGGTGTCTTGATGCCAAAGGGGGAGAGTTAGATGGGGAGAGTTAGATGGATGGGATTAGAGGGGGTAGCACTCTATTTTGGTTGGATCCTTGGACATATTGCACTTCTTATTGTAATATTTATGTCATTTCGAATGGTTAAATTTGTGCAAGACTATGTTCTGGTTGTTTAATATATATATGTTGCCCTGAATGTCTATCTTTTGATCATATTCATATTTAATATGTCTTGTCACAAATGTTGAGTACAACACGTAGGCACCCCACCATAACGTGTGTGTGTATGAAGGACTTCCTCAATCTTCTTTTTATGATGCATTCATTGAGGGGGAGTCACTCATACACCCGCACGTTATGAAAACCAAATTTTATACTCTTATATGTTGAAGACTTAATGTGTTGTCATCAATCACCAAAAAGGGGGAGATTGAAAGTGCATCTAGGATCCCCGTGGGTTTTGGATGATTGATGACGACAATTTAGTAACTAATGAGCTCAGTGATCTTAAGCACAGGTGTGGACTCAAGTGGAAACACAAACCCTCAAAAAGGAAAAGGATGTAAATTGCGGTGTCGACTCGAAAAGAAGAAACTAGGGTTTCTAGCGTGTCGAGTTTAGAATAGCATACATGTATGAGGATGTGTGCGTAAAGTGCATTGAGATCAAGTTGGGAGCTCAAAGCGGTTTAGAGATCAAAACCTACTGAGAGAAGAGTGTTAGAGTGGTCTGGCAGGAGAGGCCGGAATAGTCCGCGCTGGTGGCCGGACTAGTCCGCTCCTGGCCAGACTAGTGCATTTTTAGGCGGACCAGAAGGGTCTGACTGACTTCGGACTAGTCCGTAGTGGGACGGACTAGTCTGGGGTAGTCATTGAGTGGGTTTTCGGGACTAAGTCCCAAAACCACGGACTTGTCCGTTTTAGTCCGGACCAAGAGGTCCTGACTGGGTTCGAACTAGTCCGCCCTGGGGGCCGAACTAGTCCGGATTGGCGAGAGTTAGGTGCTTCAGCGACTAAGTCTGGGAGGCTGGACTAGTCTGTGGTCTCCAGACTAGTCCGTTTTCACACGGAACAAATGGTTCTATGTGAGATCGGACAAGTCCGGTCTGGACCGAACTAGTCCGTTATGAAGTGACCATTTGAATTTGAAGTTTGGCGGGTAGCGTGATGATTGCCGTGTAGTGTGGCAGTTGTCAGGGACGTCAGTGGTCCCACAGGCCAGACTAGTCTGCCCATCTGCTGAAGTCAGCAATATGGGCCTGGTTCCTCTATAAATAGAGGACCCCTGGGTTTATTTGAACCAACCCTTGATAACTTTGACACCCTAGCGCCGCCATAGCAAACTTTGAGCCTCCAAAAGCCTCCATCTTGCCTACCTTCCCTCTAAAACTAATTCTTTTGTGTATTAGGGTTTGGTGAGGTGAAGAAGAGGAAGAACACCGCTCTAGGCTCTCAGTTTGATCTCTTGCACTTGTTGAATATTTGTGATATGTGGCTTGAGTCATTCTTTGTGATTTGAGATTGTATTTGTGGTAGGAGCCTCAGATTGTGAGAAGCCCCAACGAATCTTGTATTCACCCTTGTGATAGTGGAGAACCAAGTTAGGCCCTTGTGGTAAACTTGGTGAGGGAAGGGTTGTTGAACCCGGTCCTTCGTGGGCTCCTCAACGGGGACGTAGATTCCTGTGTGGGATTGAACCTTGGGATAAAATCCTTGTATCCCTTTTGTACTTCGCTTTCATTTATCGCACATTGCTTCTAGGGTCAGCTTTACCATTTTTGTTCATCACTCTTGTTTCATTGTGATCCTTAGCTTCATACTTGTTATATAACTTGTTAAGGTTCACTAAATCATTCTAACACTTTTCTCATCATGAAAAACCAACTAAAACTTGTTAGAAACACTTTTTAGGTTTTCCCTACAGGTGGAATGGACTAGTCCGCCCCCTGAGTACTGATCTCGTTTTATTAAGTCATTTCAGGTCGATTAGCCTATTCACCCCCCCTCTAGGCAGCTATCACAGTGATATTTTTATATCGACATTCATAGGAGGAGATAGGCTTTTAGAAAAGAAGGCAACGACTCGCTTCCGAATGACGAGGGAGGCAGGGTGCACAGGCTTAGGGTTCGGCACCAGGCTAAGCTGACTATGCACTCTGGGCCTGACCCTCCCGGAGCTTGGTTGTCCTAAATGCTGCTCCTAGACTCTATGAAACCTTTACACTGTCCTACTACTAAGCTAAGATTAACTTATAGGAGTGATCAAAGCTCCGAGGACAACTGTGACAGTTGCCGAGCAACCTGTCATCGATAGCTACTAGTGGGGCTATGAGTGGTTGTTCCTACGTTTTGCCTTGGCCCCCCGCCTTCCGGGTGGTTTATGCAGAGCCGAAACTGATCTTGACATCTTTGATGGGAGCGTCGGTGCTATCGGAACGCTACATACGGGGTGCAGCAGACGAGTTGCACTAATGCAAATTCGGCAGAGGCTGACTTGGTCTAGCGCTGCCTGGGACAGGTGCTGGGCCTACTGCGAGGGCCTGGAGCTTCTCCAAGGCTAACACCACAGCAGTGCGGTCTCCGCGGATCTTGAAGACGCCGGAGGGGGTCGGCATCTTCACGACAAGGTAGCCATAGTGGGCTACGAACATGAATCGGTATAGGGCGGGCCTTCCGATGATGGCATTGAAGGGGAGGCTGACCTCCGCGACGTCTAACAGGATGCTCCATCCTGAAATTTTCATGTCTCCCAAAGGTCACCCAAAGATGGATGTTGTCGTACGGGATGATGTTCCCTGGTCCCACCCCCGAGAACAGACTCGAGGGGGTGAGCTTGGACACTGGGATCTGCAGCTAGTTAAAGACCGCACAGCTGATGAGCTTGAGGCTGGCCCCGCCATCTATTAATACATAGTGGATCTAGACATTCGCGATGGTGGGGGCGACCAGGAGAGGCACGATTCTGTCTCCTGCCATGTTCATGGGGCAGTCAGAGGTGTCGAAGTTGATTGGTGTCTCCTTCCACTTGTGGTGCAGCGTCGGAGTTGGGGAAGGAGCTATTGAGACCACTACACGGCGCATGGTCTTGACCGCGTTTCGAGACATGGGATCCCAAGACCCCCCAAAGATGACATGGAGTGTCTTGTAACGCTCGTGGTTGCTGCTGGCGTTGGAGTCCTTGTCCTGGTGGACCACCTTGACGACCTGTTCATGCTTCTGGTACTCCATCTCCTCATCGTTGTCAACATTGGGGTCGACCTTCTGCTTGCCCTCCCGCTGGCGGGAGGGAGCGCCTTAAGGACGTTGTTGCACCCGCTCTTTGTACCGCTCGGCGCATCTCTTGATATCTTGGCACTCACTCACGTTGTGGTTGCGAGTCTTGTGCACCGAGCAGGGCTCGGCGCGGTCGTCAGTGGCAGGTGGCTCACGTGGGCGTTTGTCAGGGTGTGGGGGCCTAGTGCCACCGGTCCCGGCTGCTGCCACGACAGGTGCCCCCTGCAGCGGCTTGTTGTGGACGCTGCCCCGGTTCTTGTTCTTCTTTTTACTGCTACCCGGGGTAGCGGCACCTTCGCTAGTCTGGTTGGCTCTGCCCGCCTTGGAGGCAGGCTGTGTGTGCCAGTCACGGCCTTCTGCCGCCCTGGCACACCGGTCAGCGTGGCTAACTTCTCGAACATCTTCCTATCACGCACTCCCTGCCGGAGTGCCACTATGACAGAAGCATTTGGGATGTTAGGGATAGAGTTGCATACCTAGGAGAACCGTTGGATGAATGATTGTAGCGTATCCTTGTGTTGGTGGCGCACAGTGTGGAGGTCAAGCTCGATGTCGGGGCACGTGTAGAGCTGCTAAAGTTCGTCGTGAGCTCCTGGCAGAGCTCTTCCCAAGAGTTTATGGACCCCTCGGGCAGGTTCATCAGCCATGACTGGGCTGAGCTGGTTAGGGTGACAGGGACGTAGTTCGCCACGATGAGCTCATCTGCTCCTACAGCAAGGAGTGTTGTGATGTAGATCTGCAGGAACTCGGCTGGGTTGACACTTCTGTCAAACTTCTCCGGCAGGTGTGGCCAAAACTTGGCAGCCACGTCGTCAGGCGGAGGTATGGAGCCAAGGTCGTGCATCCTCTAATGGGCTTCGCCAGAGAAGCATACGGAACGGTATACCCCAGGGGGGTTTGCTGTGCACCTTGCAGTGAATGCAATGCTCCCGCTTGCACGACGTGCAGCTGCTGTGGCACCTACTGGGCCAAGTGCTACTAATGTGGCACCTGCTGCGCCAAGTACTACTGCATTGGCACCTGCTGTACAGGGTACTGCAGGGGGGCAGTCGACCCAACATAATCCTGGTGAGGCAGCGGCGGAGGGTTTATCTGTGGCGCACCTTGGGCGGAGGATGCCTCCTACTCAGGCCCTTGAGGGTCGTATCCGGTGTCAAGGTTGTGCCATCTCTCCCGCTATCGCTCGATGATGACGCATCATTCTACCTGAGCTTGATGACGATCAAGCTTGGCCCTCAGGTCCATCATTAGGACTCGGACAACACTAGTAAGCCTGGTGGAGCGGGAGTCGGCGGAGCGACAACTGATAGACGGCGTGCGCGATAGCGACACGTGACGCCTCTCTGTGTTGGGAGAGTTGATGGCCGCAATGAAGAAGTGGTCAATGTCTTGGACCCACTGCTGAGCTGCTCCCTGGGAAGCGTTCAAGGATGGTGGGTGGTGGAGAAGGGTCCTGGCTACTGCCAGAGTGCTCTCTGGACTTGCAGTCGGTGGCTCCAGGGGCACCGACTTGGCCGGGATGTGCCCGGATGCACCGCCCTGGCCAGCTGCATCTATGTAGGGACGTGATGGACCAGAGTGTGCCGCCCAGGCGTAGGATCTGGTCACTGGACGAAGACCAATAAAACTGTTATTCACGGACTAGATGTACACCATTGCGATGAAAGTGCAACCACTTTTAAGATGAAAAAGCCCCTACCTGGCACGCCAAATGTCGAAGTGTTCTTGCGACACTTCCCTCGGACCTACTATGCGAGCACCCCGCGAAGGTTCTTTATTGGTAGGGCTTAGTCCACAAGAGAGATTGCGCGTATGAGAGATGGTGAGACGGTGGTTTTACGTGGTTCGGGCCACCGGAGCGTAATACCCTACTCAATGGTGTGAGTTGTATTGTTGGTATGAAAGCGTGTGTAGCGTGTGTATGCGTTGAGATTGGATCAGATCTTTTGTAACGGTGGCGCTCCGGTCCTTTTATCAACAAGGTCGAATGCCTTACAAGTGGGGTCCGGGGCCCGACAGGTGGCCCTGGGGCGATCTTATACTAAAATATCTAAGGCTTCTCGCATAAGCTTCCTCTGATCGTGGCTTGAAGACCCGCCGTCTTGCCATCTCAGACGCCAGTGGCCCATGCGTAGTCATTGACGATGGTAGGAGATGTCCTGTCCAACTGTCATGTCGCTGTAAGCTACCCACTTGGCGGAGTGGGGGTAGGCCTGCGGCATCTTCACTGCGATGTGATTGGGCATAGCGGTACCTGACAGTAGGCGTGCGCCGCGTCAAGCACCTGGAGAAGGCGCGTGTTTTCAATGCTTGATTTAGACAAGGCTCACCACCCCCTTAACTCCCGCAACCCACCGTCCAAGACTAGTTGCAGGGTATGTGGCAGCTCGAGAGCTACCCTCCGCAGGGGAGGCCGGGTCCCGATCCGCGGACCACATGGCAGCCCCAGAGCCTGTTCCTAAGTAGAGCGGGGGATCCAGGGCCGCATGTCACGTGGTAGAGCTGAAGCTCGCCTTCGCAGGAGGCGGTCGACCTGGTACTTCGGACCACGTGGCAACACCGAAGCCCACTCCCATGGGGGAGCAGGGTCCCGTCATGCTGGACATGTGGCTGCTTGGGAGCCCATCTCCTCGGAGGAGCTGGACCCGCCTTGAGGTCCATGTGTAAGCGTTGGACCCCCATACCTGAGGTAGGGAGTGGTTCGGGCCTTCTGGACACATGGCGTCCTCGGACCCTTCCATGACAGGAAGGCATGACACTTAGGTGACTTTAGCCTGTGCGCGAGGGTACTCGATATGCTGGGTACCGAAAGTTGCCCCACCCGAGCCCCCTATCCCCTCCATGGCCAGCTGCCATTGTCGCCCTACCCGAGCCCTCCCCCCTCCTCCCGAGCTCCCTTTCCTCATGAGCTCCCACCAAGCCGACGGGCATGGCCCCCCACTCGACCCCCCCCCCCCCCCCCCACCAAGCTCCTGCCCTCCCCACCATGCTCCTCCCCTCCCCAACCGAGCTCCACCATGGACATAGAAATTTCGATTAATTGCTTATATTGGCTATGTTGATTATGTTGCTAATGTTGATCAACTGCTTATGGTTCTTATGTTGCTAATATTGATTAATTGCTTATGGTGCTTATCTTGCTAATGTTGATTAATTACTTATTATGTTGATTGTTTAGGTTAATTATTTATTATGTTGCTTATTTTTCTTAATTTCATTAATTGGGTTAATTGTTGCTTAATTGCTTATTATGTTGCTGATGTTGCCTAACTTCATTAGTTAGTTTAATTGTTTATTATGTTGTTTACATGATTATTATCTTGTTTAGATGATATCGTTGTTTACATGATTATGTTGCTTTTATTATATTGTTTAGGATAATTGCTTATGATTTGGAGTGATTACACGCACTAAATGTGTTCGTGCCGTATAGACAGTTGTAGTCGTAACGTATGCGTCGAGATGGCATGGAAGCGAACGACAGTGGCGAGGACGTCAATCACCAGCGCTTATAAAGTCTCGTCGCACTACGCTGGCTCCGAGACGGCACGAAAGCGAACTGCGGCGGTAACCCTAGGCCGTCGCCAATAAAGTCTTGATGGAGGCGACGTTTGTACAAGTGCTTAAAATGTGATAAAGCGAGATTTGTATAGGGACGTTGCCGACAAGTACTCGATAGAGGCGCAATACTTAGAGGAAAAGTGGTCGCTTCATTATTCGATTCTGTTAACAATCTTTTGAACCAATAATAAATGTGTGCAGGTCGGGGTTGCGTCGCTTGACAGCCGTCTGGACGCATACCGTGCCCTGTGCGCCCATTGGACAAGCAAGGGCTTCCAGGGCTTGTCTGCACCCGTCGAGAGAGTCGAGGGACGGACGAGAAATATCGGTTCGGTGCGGACAGCTACCTACGTCTCGTTAAACGGATGGTAAGTGTGACTTGAATTCTATTTAAGTAATTTTATAATCTTCATTGTGTTAACACGTATCAATAGGAGCGCGAGAGCGGTCAGAAGACGACACCTATGCATGTGTGGAAGAGGGGTCACTTAGGAAGTGACCCGTCGCAGCCTGACCAGCTGTCTTCTCAGGTGAAGTCGAAGGCGTTGGTGAGTTATCTTGTTAAGTTAATTGAATTTCTTTAATAGTTTTGATGACGGTCTTCCAGGCAAGGTACGGGCAGGAGGCGCGGAGGCTTCGAGGCGAAGACTACGACTGGCAGAGCGCACCAATCGTCCCCGAAGTCGCGTACGCATGCGGCGGTGGGAATGCTCACAGATGGTGAGTTTTGTTATTTTTAATTTACTCTCATGAACTTTGAATACGAAAATTTAACAATCTTACTTCTTTGTGTAGGTTAGCCATCTTTGATGGGGTGGTCAACTTGAGAGAGCCGCGGCCATCCTCGAGAGCCTCTTCATCGTAGGCGGCTGGGTCCAACAGCCGTGGCAGCCGCGACGAGGAGCTCCAGTAGAAGCTCTAGAGGACATAGGAAGAGCTGTGTTCGACGAACGAGCAGCAAGCAGCAGCCTTCAGGGCTAGGGACGAGTATTATAACTCGTACATGCTACAGCTGCAAGCTTCCCTGCAGGTAAGTTTTGACTGTTGTACTTAGCAATTCTAATATTTAAATGTCTTGTATATGATTTTGTTTTTGTTTGTATTTACAGGCTTTAAACCCAGGATTGCAGGTGTCCTTACCCCAGTGGCAGCCGCCACCGATGGAAGCGTCGTAGGTGTCGCCGACTAGTGCACAGGTACAAAATCTTACTCAAACCTACTCAAACTTGCTCAAACTTGGTAAAATTTGATCAGACATACTCAAACAAAGCCAAAATCAGTCAAACTTGGTGAAATATGATGAAACTTACTTAAACATAGCCAGAAATAGTTGAACTTGCTCCAATTTAGTTAAATATGATGAAACTTACTTAAATATAGATAAAACTAGTTGAACTTGCTTAAACATAGCTAAATGTAGCTTGTAATAAGCAAATTTAGTCAAATATGCATTCTCAAATAAATTGTCTAACTACATTTGCACATCACAAAGATCAGCGATGGAGACTCAAACTCTGTGACCCCAGGTTACAGCGCTTAGACGACGGCTCGAGGACATCTTCACAAGCTCTTAAAGCAGCGGAAGGGGTAGTGTTTAATCTAACATGTGTATTAGTGTACAATGATGTACTGTTTATATGCCTATATAAAATTGTTTATATACGCCATAGTCAGAGTTAGCCTCGAAATCAAGACAACATTTTCTGTTTTTTTTTTTAAATTAACGGAAACCGTAGTCGATAAAAGAATACTGTCATCTATAAATGACGGTAAAACCCTTCTAAATTCCAATCGTCATTTATGATGAATTCCTGTAGTGCATGCACGTCTTCATGTCAAAATTCACACGACCAATAACTTAATCTGTTCTGAAACCTAATCAGGATCACGACTGGCAACATCTATCCTATTTTAAAAAAGAAGCTATGTACATGTTCACTCTCTAGCCTGATATTCCTAGGCTTCGAGTCCAATTAACATTCATCCAAAGGCTTCATGGGTCCTGTCTACAATGCCACCGCCCTTCTCCCTTAGCTTTGTCCAGCTACCACCATCCACGATTCCTGGGGGCTACAATGCTGCTCGTCCTTTTCCTTTTGGTAGTTTCTTCGTTCCAGCTGCGACAAAGAAACGCTAGTAAGCCATAGATCATACTACTAAAAGCTAGTTTGATGATGAATTTGTGGTGTCAGGATCTACACTTACAGTCATCCACGTCCTTAAGTTGGTAATAGTGCGGTGCTATTTCTACCAGCCATTCAGGCTTAAGTTCTGTCACCTGCATTGCCACAATGTTTTACAATGATTCATAGGCATTACTTTCAGTATTAGTCTCATCATAGACAACAAGGGTGTACCTGGCGCATAAACTCTTTTGTGGTGAGAACTAATTCGTGATATATTACCCACCGTGGGTGTACCTGCATTGGAAAAGTAAGCATATAACACGAGATCAGAATAAAACTTGCAGAACACATGGCAGTACTACTAGTATTAATAACAGAGAAACAAAAGGCATTGCACAATCAAGCAAACTTGCCTCCGCAAGTCCTGAACTTGGATGTATATGTACAGTCTGAGGGTTCTTGACAGTCTTGTATGTGCCATCCCTCTGCAACCGTGCAGAATGATGGAAGAAACCTGCATCACACAATTACTCAATATTATGTTGCAACCGTGCAGAATGATGGAAGAAACCTGCATCACACAATTACTCAATATTATGTTAATACCCTCGGGCAGCTTTGCTCATATAACTGAGTCCATGTTGTCTAGCTGACAAGGCCATACCTGATGTTATAGATTTTTTGATAGCATCCAAGTCACCGGTGTTTGAGGAAAGCTCAATCTCAACTCTTTCCATAAGCCCCTCTAGTTGATCTCGAATATCTCTTGCCCTTTTCATGCTGCGCACCTGATTTATCCAAGGACAATTTTGAAACAAAAGATACAAATTGAATTATTGACAACAGATAATTTAGAACTATAATGTGAGGACAAAATTTGTAACTCTAAGAAAGCTAACTGGAGTATAACATGTACTCCAGTGGATGCTATGGCTACTAAACAAGACAGATCTGAAAACTATGACATATCTTTAAATACTAATAAGATACAGAAACTACCGGTGATTCTATTCTCATCTTTCAGATATTGCATCTTATTAAAATTCCGTGGTGCACTTCAGCGTCTCAAGGTCCGCATTGGACGTTGGAGTTAATCTTATATTCTAGTTAGTTTATAGAACTGGAGTCGGTTCATTCAGTTCTAATTTGGAAAGGACAAGAACAGATTAGGGAGTACTAGATCTCTAGTTTGAGTAAACTTGGACTGTCGAGATTAGGTAAGAGACTAGATTAGTTCCTATCTCTGAGTAGTGAGTAGTTTTAAATAAGGATTCTATTTGTAGAGACTATAAATAGCCAGCAGTATTGAGGAATAAAGCAAGCAATTTGGTATAGGGTTCTAAACCCTGCCCTCGGAAGGAAGTCCTCTCAAAGGTGGCCAACGAAGAAGACAAGAGGGCGCGTTCAGACCGAGTTGGACATACCTCGTCGACTTACTTGAAGGTGAAGGACGACACGTCGACCGGTGGCACGAATTCCGGTTAATCGCGAGGGTAGGAGGCCATACCCAAGCAGAGGCGGTTGGATCGACAATTTCTCGATGCGCTTCGAGCGAGCCACTGGCGGATTCTGGTGGAAATCAACTTGAATCGAGGCATAGCCATGCAGATTGGAGATGGTTTTGGCCAGGGGCGGCGAGGAAGCGCCTGGCTTCAGAGGAGGCTTGCGGCGCGGATGAAGCTCGTGCTACAGAGACAGGTCACAACATGGTCGCACAATGCGGTGCAAGCGGAGCGCGCATCGTGGCGGCGCGTCGTCGAGGCTGGTTGCCAGGTCGTGGGGTGGCAGATAGTACAACTAGGTTGGGCTCTTGGACACATGCAAAGGGAGAAAAGACGCACGAGCTGGGTTGGGCCACACTGCAGGCCGTGCTGGGCTAGGCCATAGGAGAACTAGAAGACAGGATGTGGTTTGGGACATAGTGAATGTACCAGAAGTTTTTGTTCTTTTGCTGAACGTACACAGGACCTTGTGGACTTTGGTCATGATGTGAGGTGTGATGGGGATATAGACGTGATTATCGCGAAGTCAAGTGTAGGATGAAGATTCGTCCATCCTATGGGTGAAGATGTGCTCACCTCGAATCTGAGCGCAGGATGAAGATGAAAATATGTCCATCTCGGATTTGAAATGCAAGACGAAGATGTGTCCATCTTGGGCACGAAGATGTGCCCAATCCAAATTGGTGTGCAGGGTGAAAAAGGTGTGCTGTCATCCTGGGGGTGTAGATGTGTCCATCTCAAAATTGAGTGAAAGGTGGAATAGGTGTGTCACCATCTTAGGATGAAATCGTTATGTCACCATCCTAAACTGGAGTAGTGTGTTATAGAAAACAAGATTAAAAGATGATTGTTGGAGTTACTCTTGTTTTCTAGTTAGTTTTAGATAGATTTGGAGTTGGTTCATTCTGTTTTGATTTGGAAAGGATCAAAACAGATTAGGAAGCTCTAGATAGTCGAGTTTGAGTAAATCTGGCCTCTTTAAATTAGGTAAGAGATTAGTTTATATCCCTAAGTATTTTTAATAAGGATTCTATTTGTAAAGGCAATAAATAGCTAGCAGTATTGAGGAATAAAGCAAGCAATTTCGGAGTCAATTTCTCCCGGGTTTACAACATTGGGATATGTATTCACAGGTGTAAAAGAATAAAGTTTCATGGCAGAGTACTGGGGTATTAGTACAAAAATAGGCATCAGAATGCAGAATGTAGTCTCTTAATAAGACCAGCAGAATTGCTAATATTGTTTAAATAATTTACTGTAATCAGGTAACAAAAATCATGTGCCAACGGAAGCTACAAAATTTAAATGGGTGCAGCAAGTAAAAGCATTGACAGCTGTTTCTCTTGTGGGCCCCAAATTCAAATTTTGAGATCAAGATCTTTATTCTATTCCTTTATATTTCACCTACGAACAATATCTAGCTCAACTTTCCCTTCTAATTTTTGCAGACATATCACAATTTTGGGAAAATAACAATTTATGTTTAAAAAGGACATTTACTGGTCTATTAGATACCAACATATTTTCATTCAGAAACAAAGCTGCCAATATATTTTTAAGCCAAGAAATTAACCCTGAGGGAAGTAAACAGGGGGCATGGTAAATACCTGTATATAGTTTTCATAACACCATTGGGTTGAAAAGTCTGTTTCTTTCCATGAGTTATAAACCTGGAAGAAAAAAAGTTAGCAATTGGTCCGTTAAGATAACAAATATAAAGACAATGGATAACAGGCAGAGCAACTTAAGTTAACGAATATAAAGACAAAATGGAGAACAGTAAGGCAGAGCAACGTACATTCAGTAATGCTATATGGTCCCCAACGTTGCCAGTGTGAAAATTCAACCTCGCATTATCTGCATGAACTTGTTTATCTTTCGGACGATAGAAAATAGAATTGCCAATTGACAACATGGATGCAATTGAGATGATCTCATCAGAACACTTATACTTCTCTGATGCCACTATCATCTTCGACAACATAGGATCCAATGGGAATTCAGCCATTCGTCGTCCAGTCTTGGTCAACTCTCCGCGACTGTTGAGTGCACTAAGAGCAAAAAGTTGTTCCAGGGCCTTTAACAAGGCTTCTGATGGAGGTGGGTCCATAAAGTCAAAATTAACCAAGTCATGAATACCAAGACTCTTGAGAGTAAGCACAACATTTGCAAGGTTGGTTCGTTGAATCTCCGGTACAGTATTATCTTCAAGGTCATGCATGTAGTTGTAACTTGTGTATAGGCGAAAGCATTTTCCTGGTCCAGTCCTTCCAGATCGCCCTGCTCTCTGGTTCGCTGATGCTTTCGAGATGGGGTTAATAAGTAGAGAGTCCATTCCAGTGCGGGGATTGTATGATTTGATCTTACAAAAGCCTGGGTCGATAACATAGTTTATACCATCAATTGTTAATGAAGTCTCAGCTATATTAGTGGCCAGAACCACTTTCCGAGCACCCTCTGGGGTTGGCTCAAATATCTTAGCTTGAAGCTCAGTAGGCAAATTTGCATAAATAGGACATATAATTAATTCTGAAATTTTTGTGCCTAAACCCCTTGTTCTGAGCTTGAGAATTTCATCAACTGTTTCAATTTCCTCCTGTCCTGTAAGGAAAACCAGGATATCTCCAGGCGGTTGTGTCACATGTATCTGCAAAACAGTGACAATTGCTGCATCTATGTAATCTGCTTCTGGAGCTTTGGTATAATGAATTTCGACTGGGTATCGCCTCCCAGGTATCTTAAAAATTGGAGCTGAATCGAAGTAGTCACTAAATTTTTCTGCATCAAGTGTGGCACTTGAAATGAGCAACTTCAGATCCGGACGAAAACGAGCAATGTCCTGAAGGCAGCAAAAGCATACTTATGTACACTAGGGATTTTGTTTGTGTATATAGTTGAATAACACATGAATCGAGCTAACCTTCACCAAGCCAAATAAAATATCTGTAGATAGTGTACGCTCATGAGCTTCATCGACCATGACAACACTGCAGCACATAACATATAAGAAAGTGTTTAAAAACAGGGTGGAAACAGACAGATGCTATTATAAATGGTTACCTATAGCTGGCCAAATCTGGTTCACCAAGAAACTCCCTCAGAAGCATTCCATCAGTCATGTACTTGATGATTGTTTTCTCTGACGTGCAATCCTCAAACCTTATAGAGTAACCAACCTGTACATGTAATACATAGAGAATTACAAAAATCCCAGCTGATATGATATAAGTATGATATGTAAATGTGTGTATATGTAGCAATAGCCTCTTAGACCAAATCTCTTGTATATTTCAGTAGACCTAGTTGTAACAAAGCAAACTGCTATTCTTTTCTTTCCACAAAATGTAATAGTAAGATTGACTAAAAAAATTCATGAATTAGAAAATATGAAATTAGAATAATGAAAAGCTAAAACCTCATGTCCCAGTTTAACATCCATTTCTTGGGACACCCTTGCTGCGACACTCATGGCTGCCACACGACGAGGTTGGGTACATGCAACCTGCACAGAATTAAGTGTCTTGAGTAAGCAGCTGCCAAAAGCTGAAAATATGGGGGGAATAACACCAAGGCCTAAAACTGAGCTACTGATATGTATCATATAACCAGATAGAAAAGATATAAGGAAGAAAAATCAAGCAGATTTTATTAGAGAAGTAATGAGGGAATAATTCCATGCATTTCAGATGATGGCAAAGGGGTACACATATATAGAGTACAAAACTTGGGGGTCAAGAATGCCTGGATAATGACCCTATTAGAAGGCTAGAATGAATGCTTGATTAACCAAAGGTCTGGGTACATATTTATAGATACATAGATGGGCCGGTACACAGGCCAGGCCCAAACACATAACTCAACACAGTCCAACACCCCCCGCAGTCCCAACATCTAGCCACAACAGATGTTGAGACTGGACCGAAACTCTGAAAATAAAGACGTCGGGAGTCCCTTCGTGAAGATGTCGGCAAAATGTGACGTCGTCGGCACATGGAGAACTCGAACCTCACCGCGTCGAACCCGCTCACGAACAAAGTGAAGATCAATCTCCACATGTTTCGTGCGCTGGTGCTGGACGGGGTTGGTGGAGAGGAAAACGACGTTGACATTATCACAGTAGACCAACGTGATAGAAGGCTAGAATGAATGCTTGATTAACCATAGGTCTAGGTACATATTTATAGATACATAGATGGGCCGGTATATAGGCTAGGCCCAAACACATAACTCAACACAGTCCAACACCCCCCCACAGTCCCAACATCTAGCCACAACAAATGTTGAGACTGGACCGAAACTCAGAAAACAAAGTCGACGGGAGTCCCTTGGTGAAGATGTCGGCAAACTGTGACGTCATCGGCACGTGGAGAACTCGAACCTCACCGCGTGCAACCCGCTCACGAACAAAGTGAAGATCAATCTCCACATGTTTCGTGCGCTGGTGCTGGACGGGGTTGGTGGAGAGGTAAACGGCGCTGACATTATCACAGTAGACCAACGTGCTCCGGGCGACAGGGGAGTGGAGCTCCTGAAGTAACTGCTGGAGCCAAGACGCCTCTGCTACGCCGTTAGCCACGGCGCGGTACTCCGCCTCAGCACTGGAGCGAGAAACCACGGGCTACCGCTTCGAGGACCAGGAGACAAGATTCCCCCCAGGAAGACGGCGTAGCCAGAGGTGGAACGGCGGGTATCAGGGCACCCCGCCCAATCAGCGTCGGTGTAGACCACCAACTCAGAAGGCGAGTCACGTCGAAGTAGAAGGCCATAGTCGAGGGAGCCGCGTAGGTACCGAAGAATCCGCTTCATCGCCGTGAGATGCGTCTCCCGCGGATCATGCATGTGGAGACACACCTGCTGAACCGTGTATGAGATGTCCGGCCTGGTGAAGGTGAGATACTGCAGGGCACCTGCAAGACTCCTGTAAGAGGTGGGGTCGACGACTGAGGCGCCGTCGGCCGAAGCCAGCTTCGCCTGGGTGTCCACGGGAGTGGAGCACGGCTTGCAATTAGCCATGCCCGCTCGCTCGAGGATATCCAGGCAGTACTGGCGCTGGTGGAGGAACAGAGCGTCGGACGGTGCTTGACTGCAACGCCCAGGAAGTGGTGGAGCTGGCCGAGGTCCTTCATCGCGAACTCGCGCTGCAGGGCGGAGATCGTGCGCTGAAGAAGAGTCGGGCTAGACGCCGTGAGGACAATATCGTCCACGTACAGGAGGAGGTAGACAGTGTCACCCTCATGCCTGTAAACGAAGAGCGAGGTGTCCGACTTGGCCTCGACGAAGCCAAGCGAGGCCAGGAAGGAGGCGAACCGGCTGTACCAAGCCCGAGGCGCCTGCTTCAGCCCGTATAGAGACTTGTTCAGCCGGCAGACCAAGTCTGGACGGGCTGAATCAACGAACCCTGTCGGCTGACTGCAGTACACCGTCTCTGTCAGCGTCCCGTGAAGGAAGGCGTTCTTGACGTCCAGCAAGTGGACATGCCAAGAACGCGAGAGAGCCAACGACAAAACAGTCCGTACTGTCGCTGGCTTAACCACCGGACTGAAGGTCTCGTTGTAGTCCACTCCAGGGCGCTGACTGAAGCCCCGAAGTACCCAACGAGCCTTATATCTCTCCAGGGAGCCATCCGCCTTCCTCTTATGCGTGAAAACCCACTTGCCTGTGACAACGTTGCCACGAGAAGGACGGGGAACAAGGTCCCATGTCCGGTTGGCAAGTAGGGCCGCATACTCCTCCTCCATAGCGCGACGCCAGTGAGGGTCAGCGAGGGCGCTACGGACGGAGGTCGGTATAGGTGATACCGAAGAGGAAGTGGATGGTGTCGGTGTTGTCGAAGAGAGTACCACTCCGGAGAACCTCTCAAGAGGCCGGAGAACCCCAGCGGCACGTCTAGTCGCCATCGGGTGAACGTGTCTTGGGTCCCGGTGGAGCAACGGTGGGTGGTACACCGAGGGCTCTGGACGCGCAGGCGTAGAGGCACCAACCCGCTCTCGTCGCTGGTAGACAAGAGCAGGGTCGGCGAACCGTGGAACAGGGGCCGCGCGTGGCGCAGCGGGGGACGCGGGAGCCGGAGTAGTCGTCGGGTCCCCGCACGGTGCGGGAGTCGAGGCCGGAGACACCGAGGCCGCGCGTGGCGCAGCTGTAGGGGTCGCCGGGGCCTCGTGTGCCGCAGGAGTCGAGGCTGGAGACGCTGGGGCCGCGCGTGGCGCAGCCGTAGGAGACGTCGGGACCTCGTGTGGCGCAGGAGTCGAGGTCGGAGACACCGTTTCCGCGCGTGGCGCAGCTGTAGGAGGCGTCGGGGCCTCGTGTGGTGCAAGAGGCGAGGTCGGAGACGCCGGGGCCGCGCGTGGCGCAGCAGGAGACGTCGGTGCCACGCGTGGTGCGGTACTCGTCCCCAGGGTCGACGGATCCTGGGCACCAACCCGCACTTGTCGCTGGTAGACGAGAGCAGGGTCAGTGAACCGCCGTGTCGTGGCTATAGGAGGCACAGCCGGAGTCACCACAGGTGTCGGTGCTGCATAAGGTGCAGCTGGCGACGTCGTGGGAGCCACCTGGGAGCTGGTGGGTGATGTACCTACAAAAAAAGGCCAAGGCAGCTGTGGAGGAGCAGCCTCGGTGTTAGTAGAAAAAAGAGAGTCCAACTCTGCAGCTGAACCAGAGGTGGAGGAAGAAAAGGGGAAGGATGACTCGTCGAAGACGACGTGTCGAGAGATCAAAATGCGGTAGGTAGAGAGGTCGAGGCACCGGTATCCCTTATGCTCAAGGGAGTACCCAAGAAAGACACACCTAGTAGAGCGGGGCGCAAGCTTATGTGGAGCAGTGGCGGAAAGATTAGGGTAGCAGGCGCACCCGAAGACACGGAGGTGGTCGTAGAGAGGGGTAGTGCCATACAGGGCAAAGAAAGGAGTCGGTGCTCGAATCGCCTTGGTAGGAAGGCGATTAAGGGGGAAGGTGGCAGTGTGAAGTGCCTCTACCTAGTATCGAGCGGGGATAGATGCCTGAAACATCAAGGAACGCATGACATCATTAGTGGTGTGAAGCATGCGCTCAGCCTTGCCATTCTGAGGGGATGTGTATGGGCAAGACATGCGTAGCTGTGTGCCATGTGTAAGAAGAAAGTCGTGGAGTCGCGAGTTGTCAAACTCTCGTCCGTTGTCACACTGGAGAGCACGAACAGTACGCCCAAACTGTGTGGAAACCCAAGCGAAGAAGTGAGAGAGAGTATCAAATGTCTCAGATTTCAGACGTAAGGGAAAAGTCCAAGAGAAATGTGAGAAATCATCAAGTACCACCAAATAATATTTAAAACCCGAGACACTGATAACAGGAGATGTCCACAAATCGCAATGGATAAGATCAAAAATATGTTGCACATGAGACACAGAAGTGGGAAAGGGAAGCCGAACATGGCGACCAAGCTGACAAGCGTGACACAATGACTCATGTGTGCCCCTAGTACACGATATAACTGAACTACTAGACAACTTCGACATAGTATCAGCGCCAGGTTGACCAAGCCGACGGTGCCAAGTAGCGGACGAAGCTGTCGTAGCCAGAGCAAAAGATGGAGACGCAGCGGAAGAAGGAAGTCGATGAGTGTACAGGGGCCCCGGACTATCACATCGAAGAAGACGCCGGGTGGAAAGATCCTTCACAGACAAACCAAAAGGATCAAACTCAACAGAAATATTATTATCAGTGGTGAAACGACGAATGGAAAGCAAATTTTGAATAATGTCTGGAGCAACGAGAACATTATTAAGATGGAATGAACCCAGAGAAACTGAGTCACCTACTGAGGTGACTGGAAGAATGGATCCATTGCCAACAACGATCGATGAAGGAAACGAGGGATGAGGTGGGTGGGTAGAAGAGAGAATACCAGCATCTGGGGTGGTGTGGTAGGTGGCGCCAGAATCAGCCACCCAATCAGTAGTCGGCGGTGTAAGGTGCATGGTACTGAAGGAAGACGCCAAGTCCTGACGGTCCCACCCCATGGGCGGCTCCTGGAGAGGTGCTGGTGGCTCCGAGTACCCAGCGGGGTAGGAAGCACCGCCGTAGGCTGGAGTTGGCGATCCAGCCGCAGGGCGACCAGACCACCATAGCCCGTATGGGCTACGTACGCCGCCTGAGGACGTGGCTGGCGCAGAGTGGAAGAAGTCGGTGGCGCCCCAAGAAGACCCGGAGACGGTCCAGGCCACATAGAGATCTGGCCAGTCCACAGGTTGTACGGTGTGGGCCAGGGCGCACCTCCCTGGCCAGTGCCACCAGTACCACTACCAGTAGGAACAATGGACGTAGGAGTGCCGCCAGCACCTCGTCCTGTGCGCCTTCCGCCGCGACGTCGACAAGTACCACCCCCAGAGCCAGCAGAGGCACCCGGGGCGGTAGGTGGAGTAGGTGGTCGCGGTAGTGGTCCCCCAGAAGACGGTTGGCGTGAGGGCTGCCCAGAGCCATAGAAGGCTGTGGCAGACCCAGAGGTAGCAGATCCACCAGTCGTGATCTCCTCAAGCTCGAGATCAGACCAGACCTTCTCGAAGGTCGGTGGCGGCTCCATACGGAGAAGCCAGAAGCGAAGATGGCTGAAGCGCTCGTTCAGGCTGTGGAGGACCCAAAGTACTAGAGTGCTGTCAGCGACCGGCTCGCCAAGGTCGCGCAAGGAGTCAGCCATGCCCTTCATCTCCCCACAGTAGGCAGAGATGGAGCGGTCACCCTGCACTGTAGTCTGGAACCGTGCGTTAATGTGAAGAACCCGAGTCGCACGGTTCCCTAAGAAGTGGTGCTCCAGTATCTGCCAAGCCCGACGTGCGGTCCCCCCACCGCGCTGTCCGACAAGCTTGTACATATCATCGGCGAGAGTGCCAAGGATCCAGGCAAGGACCAGACTGTCCATGCTGATCCAAGAGTCATCCCACGGGGCGTCGTCCTGCTGGACGTGGTCCGCAAGCTGGCACCGCCGTAACGTGAGGAGGAACTCATTACGCCAGCGGGCGTAGGTGGTGGAGGTACAACTCAGAACAGTCGGCACTAGTGTCCGAATGTTCTGAACTCCAGCCGCCTGGGCGTGTAGGGCGGCGGTGAGCGACGCCGAGTATGCGGAGTGCACACTGTTGTCCGAGGTGGGCTCGTACGTCGCGCCCGGCGGTCGGTGAGCGCTCTCCTGGATCTGGTGCGAGAGAGCAGCCGCCGAGGCGCGCTCCTTCTCTAAGGCAAGAGCGAGTGCCCGCTCGCGATCGCGAGAGGCAGCCAGAGCCGCGAAGACACCGGAGGTGTCCGCGGCCGTCGTGGTGGTGCTGGCGACGCCGTAGAGAGGATCAGTGGCCGCACGAGGAGCAGTAGCAGTGCCAACAGCAGATTCAGAGCCCGTCATGAAGGCGACGGCAGTGGGGCCAGCAAGTGGGCTGCCGGCGGCTGGACCAGTCGCAGCGCCGTACGCAGGCCGGGTCATGTCAATGAGGGGCGCGCCCGCTGCAGGACCAGTGGTAGGCGCACCGGCGCAGGGGAGGGAGTCGGCCAGGGATGGAGCGGCGCCGGCGAGAGGAGCGGCGGCCAGGGAGGAGGCGGCGCCGGCCAGAGACGCGCCAGTCAGAGGCGCGCCGACCAGGGAGGGAGGAGCAACCGGCGGCGGCTGGGCCAGGGGCGCGCCGGCCCAGGGGAAGGAGGCGGCCGGCGGCGGCTGGGTCAGGGGCGCGCCGGCGCAGGGAGGGGAGGCGGCCGGCGGCGGCTGCGGCAGGGGCGCGCCGGCGCCAGGGAAGGGGGCGGCCGGCGGCGGCAGGGCTAGGGGCGCGCCGGCGCCAGGGAGGGAGGCGACCGGCGGTGGCTGGGTCAGGGGCGCGCCGGCGGCCAGGAGGGGGGTGCCGGCGGCGGCGGCCAGGGGGAGGGCGCCGGCGGCGGCGGCCAGGGGAGGGGCAGCCCCAGCGGCGGCCAGGAGGGGGGTGCCGGCGGCGGCGGCCAGGGGGAGGGCGCCGGCGGTGGCAACCAGGGGAGGGGCGGCCCCGGCGGCGGCCAGGAGGGGGGGTACCGCCGGCGGCGGCGGCGGGGGGGGGGGGGGGGGGCGCCGGCCATGGGGGGGGGGGGTCGGCGGCTAGGGTTAGGGTTAGGGTGGTGGGGATTAGGGTTTGGCTAATGATACCATGATAGAAGGCTAGAATGAATGCTTGATTAACCATAGGTCTAGGTACATATTTATAGATACATAGATGGGCCGTATACAGGCTAGGCCCAAACACATAACTCAACACAGTCCAACACAACGTGCTCCGGGCGACAGGGGAGTGGAGCTCCTGAAGTAACTGCTGGAGCCAAGACGCCTCAGCTGACTGCTATGCCATTAGCCACAACGCGATACTCCGCCTCAGCACTGGAGCGAGAAACCACGGGCTGCCGCTTCGAGGACCAGGAGACAAGATTCCCCCCAAGAAGACGGCGTAGCCAGAGGTGGAGCGGCGGGTATCAGGGCACCCCGCCCAGTTAGCGTCGGTGTAGACCACCAGCTCAGAAGGCGAGTCACGTCGAAGTAGAAGGCCGTAGTCGAGGGAGCCGCGCAGGTACAGAAGAATCCGCTTCATCGCCGTGAGATGCGTCTCCCGCGGAGCATGCATGTGGAGACACACCTGCTGAACCGCGTAGGAGATGTCCGGCCTGGTGAAGGTAAGGTACTGCAGGGCACCTGCAAGACTCCTGTAAGAGGTGGAGTCGGCGACCGGTCCGCCGTCGGCCGAAGACAGCTTCGCCTGGGTGTCCACGGGAGTGGAGCACGGCTTGCAATCAGCCATGCCCGCTCGCTCGAGGATATCCAGGCAGTACTGGCGCTGGTGGAGGAACAGAGCGCCCGGGCAGTGCTCGACCGCAACGCCCAAGAAGTGGTGGAGCTGGCCAAGATCCTTCATCGCAAACTCGCGCTGCAGGGCGGAGATCGTGCGCTGAAGAAGAGTCGGGCTAGACGCCGTGAGGACAATATCGTCCACGTACAGGAGGAGGTAGACAGTGTCATCCTCATGCCTGTAAACGAAGAGCGAGGTGTCCGACTTGGCCTCGACGAAGCCGAGCGAGGCTAGGAAGGAGGCGAACCGGTTGTACCAAGCCCGAGGCGCCTGCTTCAACCCGTATAGGGACTTGTTCAGCCGGCAGACCAAGTCTGGACAGGCTGAATCAATGAACCCTGTCGGCTGACTACAGTACACCGTCTCTGTCAGCGTCCTGTGGAGGAAGGCATTCTTGACGTCCAGCTGGTGGACAGGCCAAGAATGCAAGAGAGCCAACGACAGAACAGTCCGTACTGTCGCTGGCTTAACCACCGGACTGAAGGTCTCGTCGTAGTCCACTCCAGGGCGCTGAGTGAAGCCCCGAAGTACCCAACGAGCCTTACATCTTTCCAGGGATCCATCCGCCTTCCTCTTATGCGTGAAAACCCACTTGCCTGTGACAACGTTGCACGAGGAGGACGGGGAACAAGGTCCCATGTCCGGTTGGCAAGTAGGGCCGCATACTCCTCCTCCATAGCGCGGCGCCAGTGAGGGTCAGCGAGGGCGCTACGGACGGAGGTCGGTATAGGTGATACCGAAGAGGAAGTGGATGGTGTCGGTGTCGTCGAAGAGAGTACCACTCCGGAGAACCTCTCAAGAGGCCGGAGAACCCCAGCGGCACGTCTAGTCACCATCGGGTGAACGTGTCCTGGGTCCCGCTGTAGCAACGGTGGGTGGTACACCGAGGGCTCGGGACGAGCAGGCGCAGAGTCACCAACTCGCTCTCGTCGCTGGTAGAGAAGGGCAGGGTCGGCGAACCGTGGAACAGGGGCCGCGCGTGGCGCAGCGCATGACGAGGCCGGAGACGATGGAGCTGCGCGTGACGCGGGAGTCGGAGTAGACGTCGGGTCCCCGCACGGCGCGGGAGTTGAGGCTGGAGACGCCGGGGCCGCGCGTGGCGCAGCTGTAGGGGACGCCGGGGCCTCATGTGGCGCAGGAGTCGAGGTCGGAGACAATGGGACCGCGCGTGGCGCAGCCGTAGGAGGCGTCGGGGCCTCGTGTGGCGCAGGAGTCGAGGTCGGAGACGCCGGGGCCGCGCGTGGCGCAGCCGTAGGAGGTGCCGGGACCTCGCGTGGTGCAACCGTAGGAGACACCGGGGCTGCACGCGGCGCAGCAGGAGACGTCGGTGCCGCGCGTGGTGCAGCACTTGTCCCCAGGGTCGACGAAGCCTGGGTACCAACCCGCACTCGTCGGTGGTAGACGAGAGCAGGGTCAGTGAACCGCCGTGTCGTGGCTGTAGTAGGCACAGCCGGAGTCGCCACAGGTGTCGGTGCTGCGTAAGGTGCAGCTGTCGACGTCGTGGGAGCCACCTGTGAGCCGGTGGGTGATGTACCTGCAGAAAAAGGCCAAGGCAGCTGTGGTGGAGCAGCCTCGGTGTCAGTAGAAAAAAGGGAGTCCAGCTCTGCAGCTGAACCAAAGGTGGAGGAAGAAAAGGGGAAGGAGGACTCGTCGAAGACGACGTGCCGAGAGATCAAAATGCGGTAGGTAGAGAGGTCGAGGCACCAGTACCCCTTATCCTCAAGGGAGTACCCAAGAAAGACACACCTAGTAGAGCGGGGCGCAAGCTTATGTGGAGCTGTGGCGGAAAGATTAGGGTAGCAGGCGCACCCGAAGACACGAAGGTGGTCGTAGAGAGGGGTAGTGGCATACAAGGCAAAGAAAGGAGTCGGTGCTCGAATCGCCTTGGTGGGAAGGCGATTAAGGAGGAAGGTGGAAGTGTGGAGTGACTCTACCCAGTATCGAGCGGGGATAGATGCCTGAAACATCAAGGAACGCATGACATCATTAGTGGTGCGAAGCATGCGCTCAGCCTTGCCATTCTGGGGGGATGTGTATGGACAAGACATGCATAGCTGTGTGCTATGTGTAAGAAGAAAGTCACGGAGTCGCGAGTTGTCAAACTCGCGTCCGTTGTCACACTGGAGAGCACGAACAGTACGCCTAAACTGTGTGGAAACCCAATTAAAGAAGTGAGAGAGTATCAAATGTCTCAGATTTCAGACGTAAGGAAAAAGTCCAAGAGAAATGTGAGAAATCATCAAGTACCACCAAATAATATTTAAAACCCGAGACACTGATAACAGGAGATGTCCACAAATCGCAGTGAATAAGATCAAAAATGTGTTGCACATGAGACACATAATTGGGAAAGAGAAGCCGAACATGGCGACCAAGCTGACAAGCGTGACATAATGACTCATGTGTGCCCCTAGACAACTTCGACATAGCATCAGCGCCAGGGTGACCAAGCCGGCGGTGCCAAGTAGAGGACGAAGTTGTCGTAGCCAGAGCAAATGACGGAGATGTAGCGGAAGTAGAAGTCGAAGAGTGTACAGGGGCCCCGGACTATCACATCGAAGAAGAAGACGTCGGGTGGAAAGATCCTTCACAGACAAACCAAAAGTATCAAACTCAACAGAAATATTGTTATCAGTGGTGAAACGACAAATGGAAAGCAAATTTTGAATAATGTCTGGAGCAACTAGAACATTGTTAAGATGGAATGAACCCGGAGAAACTGAGTCACCTACTGAGGTGACTGGAAGAACAGATCCATTGCCAACAACGATCGATGAAGGAAACTAGGGATGAGGTGGGTGGGTAGAAGAGAGAATACCAGCATTTGGGGTGGTGTGGTAGGAGGCGCCAGAATCAGCCACCCAATCAGTAGTCGGCGGTGTAAGGTGCATGGTGCTGAAAGAAGACGCCAAGTCCTGACGGTCCCACCCCAGGGGCGGCTCCTGGAGTG
The DNA here is from genome assembly GCA_036927565.1 of Tuctoria greenei. Lineage (NCBI taxonomy): Eukaryota > Viridiplantae > Streptophyta > Magnoliopsida > Poales > Poaceae > Tuctoria > Tuctoria greenei. The sequence goes on along the minus strand of JAYESD010000005.1, from coordinate 84,568,152 downwards.
GTGCTTGCGGCTCCGAGTACCCAGCGGGGTAGGTAGCACCGCCGTAGGCTGGAGTTGGCGATCCAGCCGCAGGGCGACCAAGTCCGCCATAGCCCGGGTGGGCTACGTACGCCGCCTGAGGACGTGGCTGGCGCGGAGTAGAAGAAGTCGGTGGCCCCCCAAGAATACCCGGAGACAGTCCAGGCCACATAGAGATCTGGACAGTCCATGGGTTGTACGGTGTGGGCCAGGGCGCACCTCCCTGGCCAGTGCCACCAGTACCACTACCAGTAGGAGCAGTGGACGTAGAAGTGCCGCCAGCACCTCGTCCTGTGCGCCTTCCGCCGCGACGTCGACGAGTACCACTCCCAGAGCCAGTTGAGGCACCCGGGGCGGTAGGCGGAGTAGGTGGTCGCGGTAGTGCTCCCCCAGAAGACGATGGGCGTGAGGGCTGCCCAGAGCCATAGAAGGCTGTGGCAGGCCCAGAGGTAGCAGATCCACCAGTCGTGATCTCCTCAAGCTTGAGATCGGATCAGACCTTCTCGAAGGTCGGTGGCGGCTCCATACGAAGAAGCCAGAAGCGAAGATGGCTGAAGCGCTCGTTCAGGCCGTGAAGGACCCGAAGTACTAGGGTGCTGTCGGCAACCGACTTGCCAAGGTTGCGCAAGGAGTCAGCCATGCCCTTCATCTCGCCACAGTAGGCAGAGATGGAGCGGTCACACTGCACTGTAGTCTGGAACCGTGCGTTAATGTGAAGAGTCTGAGTCGCACGGTTCCCCAAGAAGTGGTGCTCCAGTATCTGCCAAGCCCGGCGCGCGGTCCCCCCACCGCGCTGTCCGACAAGCTTGTGCAGATCGTCGGCGAGAGTGCCAAGGATCCAGACAAGGACTAGACTGTCCATGTTGATCCAAGAGTCATCCCACGGGGCGTCGTCCTGCTGGACGTGGTCCGCAAGCTGGTACCGCCACAATATGAGGAGGAACTCGTTACGCCAGCGGGCGTAGGTGGTGGAGTTACAGCTCAGGACAGTCGGCACTAGTGTCCGAATGTTCTGAACTCCAGTCGCCTGGGCGTGTAGAGCGACGGTGAGAGACGCCGAGTATGCGGAGTGCACACGGGTGTCCGAGGTGGGCTCGTACGTCGCGCTCAGCGGTCGGTGAGCGCTCTCCTGGATCTGGTGCGAGAGAGCAGCCGCTGAAGCGCGCTCCTGCTCTAAGGCAAGAGCGAGTGCCCGCTCGCGCTCGCGAGAGGCAGCCAGAGCCGCGAAGACACCGGAGTTGTCCGCGGGCGTCGTGGTGGTGCTGGCGACGCCGTAGAGAGGATTAGTGGCCGCACGAGGAGCAGTAGCAGTGCCAACAGCAGATCCAGAGCCCGTCATGAAGGCGGCGGCAGTAGGGCCGCCAAGTGATCCGCCAACTGTCGGATTAGTCGATGCGGCGGGCGCGTGCCGAGCCATAGAGACGAGTGGTGCGCCGGCTGTCGGACCAGTAGCAGGTACACCGGCAGGATGGGGCGCACCGGCCAGGGGGGCGCCGGCCATGAGGGCGCCGGCCAGGGGGGCGCCGATAAGGGGGGCCGCCGGCCAGGGATCCGCCTGCCAGGGGGGCGCCGGCCAGGGGGCCGCCGGTTAGGGGGGGCCCGCCAGGGGGGCGCCGGCCGGGGGGGCCCGGCCAGGGGGCGCCGGCCAGGGGGAGGGCGGCGGCGGCGACCAGAGAGGGGGCATCGGCGGCGGCCAGAGGGGGGGCGGCAGCGGCCATGGAGGGGGCGCCGGCGGCGGCAATGGAGGGGGCGCCGACGGCTGCCAGGGAGGGGGCGCCGGCGGCGGCCAGAGGGGGGGCACCGGCGGCGGCCAGGAGGGGGGCGCCGGCGGCGGCCAGGTGGGGGGCGCCGTCCATAGGGGGGGTCGTCGGCGGCTAGGGTTAGGGTGGTGGGGATTAGGGTTAGGGTTTGGCTAATGATATCATATTACAAGGCTAGAATGAATGCTTGATTAACCAAAGGTCTGGGTACATATTTATAGATACATAGATGGGCCGGTACACGGGCCAGGCCCAAACACATAACTCAACACAGTCCAACAGACCCTATTACCCACACACTTACACAAATACATATGCTAAGAGGGGTGAGGGCCAGCGAGCGCCGCCTGGCTGGTACCGCCACCACCACCACTACGCCTGCGGCGGTTACCACCACTAGAGCCGTCCAGAGCATCGAGGGTGGCAGGAGGACAAGCGACCCCAAGAGGCAGCCACATACGTAGGAGGGCACTGGGGCGGCCCGAAGCCATAGAGAGTACTGGAGGTCAAATAGTGTACAACGGCCCCTGTGGTGAGCATGAGATTGATCCAGACCTGATGGTAGTGGAAACGGGACGGATTGCACGATTCAGCTCAGAGTATAGCGCTCGTTGAGGCCATGAAGGAGTTGAAGGACGAGTGTGCTATAGAAGACTGGCTAACGAAGGTTGTGAAGGGCATCGTCCATGCCATTCATCTGGCGGCAGTAGTGGGTGACAGAGGTCACCCTGGACGAGGGTTCAAAACGAGGCGTCTAGGTGGAGAGCTCTATTGAGTTTAAGACTCTTTCAAGAATATTCTAGAAGTTTGAGATAGATTCTAGGGTTAGTTACCCTTAGAGATAGACTTTAGAGATAAAGTTAGAATTTGAGTCGATGGTTAGACAAGAGTTCTTCCACCTCGACTCCTTCCTTCCCCTCATTCTAAGCCCAGCCACCTTTTCTTGTTTCAGTAGTTCTCCCCGCGAGCTAGGCCATCTTCTCTCCCGTCGGTTCTTTCTTTACCGAAAAAAAAGCCGCCTAAACAGTTTGTGGTTGTTTTCCTCATCTGTAAAAGTCTATATATATTCGGGAGATCCTAAAGAATAAATCAAGAAAAATTAGAAGACATTTTTTCATGCCTAATTTTCACCGAATTTCCAACAATTGATATCAAGAGCTAGGCTCTTAGGTTCTAGATGATGCCTGCCCCCAAGAGGACGTGCTCTAGGGGGTGGCAATCGACGGCAAGATCCAACGAGGAGGGGCACGGTCAGACCAAGGCGGATCTCGATGAATCCAGAGTCAATCAAGGCGTAATGCGTACGTGGCGAGCGCATGAAGGGTTCGTCACTCTTGCAGCCTGGGTGCGCGCTCCGTGCGTGGTGGTGGGGCGACTCCCCGCGGGAAGGAGCGCCGCTCGGGCCATGAAGATCGAGTGCTTTGTGCGGCCACGCGCAGAAGTTGTCGGCTGGAGCTAACGTAGCGACTATCATGGGAAGGAGGGCACACGGGCCCCAAGGCCAAGCGTCCACACAAAGCTAGAGGGTGACAACCGGCGAGCTACTTGTGCAAGAGCTGGCGCGTGGCTCGAGGCAACACTGCACGAAAGACTCGTCACGTGCAAGCACCGAGGAAGGTGCTCGAAAGCTGCTGCTGACAACTACTAAGTTGTGTGGGCTTGTGGTGGCATGACGCGCTGGTGCACGAGACGTGGGCCAGATCGGTGGTCCTGAGGAGCTATCCGCTGGGAAGCGTGCGGCTCTGGACAGGAGCTGGGACCGAGGCGCGACACTGGAGTGCTGGTGGAAGGGGGCTCATGGTGACAGGCAGCAGGCGGTGTTCCACTCAGGCTGGCCAGTTGAGGCGTGCAATGTTGTGCAGCAGCAGACATATGTGGTTGTCCTTGTGCACGTGGATGTTCAGGAGTGCAGAGGCTCAGGTCCAGACCTTGATTTGGAACTTGTCAGGTATTACGTGCTGAAGAATCTCTTGACACGCAGCTGGAGACATAAAAATCTGAGATTTTTATAATGTGCACTACAAGTGTACCTGAGCTTCACTTTTCTTCGCTAGATGTACACAGAAGGTGTACGCAGAACATGGTTGAATAGCTCGGGCCTGCGGGCTGGGCTAAGAGTGATCAAGTGTGGGCCAAGACTAAGGTGGTGGATAGGACGGACCCATGCACATAAGACCGAAGGGGGAAGAAGAGCACGACTGTGCTGGTGGAGCCGGGTTGTGTTGGTGCGCGTACAAGTGAGGTGTACCCATGGGCGTGATAGAGGCGGTCCGCGAATACGAGACTGGTCGTGTGTTTGTCCCACAGGTGTTCGTGTACAGGATGGTGTGTGTTCATCCCAGAGATGGTGTGTTCGTCTCATAGTCGTGCAGGATGATGTGTTCATCTTTGTGGTGTAGTGCTCGCCCCAGGGATTGTAATGCCCGACCCGTGTTGTAGTGCCCAACCCAAATTCATGTTCCGGATGTAGCAGTGTCCATCCCAAGGGGTGTAGTTGTATGCACTCCAGGGTTCAAACCAAAAACTGTGTCCTCGGGATGTAGTTGTGTGCATCCTAGGGGTGTAGTTGCGTCTATCCAAAACTGTAAATAGGTGTGTCTCCATACGATGTCGGAAGTGTTCTGGAACGCTTCGCAGGAGCTTCTACACGACCAACGACTCCTCCAGCGACTCCCCGAGCGCGGCAGGGCGCGCCACCATGTCGCCCAGCCAGAAGAAGAAGTCCTCGATCCTCTCGCCAAGCTTGAAGGTGGTGGCCTCAAACTCACGCCGAAGTTGTAGCACCGTCATCTTCACGCGATCGGCTCCGACCCGCATGAGGGTGATCGTTTCCCATGCCTCCTTCACCGTTTTCTCCCCGATCGTCGTAATCATCTCAGGCGGAACAGTGCTGATGAGGATGTCCAGCGCCATTATGTCTTCTTGCTCGGTTGCATTGCCTTTCTCCACCGCCTACCATAGCAAACGCGCCTTTAGCTTGATCTTCGTCATCACAACCCACTCCGCCTAGTTAGTTTTGGTGAGTATGGGTAAGTCGGTTTCCGTGTTTTCACCACACGAACCGCCTGAGGGGGTGTCGGGTTGATCTTGCCACCGGTGCCGTCACCGATGATGATGCCGCTGCTTGGAGAGGTCATTCATTCCGTTGACATGTTGCTGAATTCAACCCTAGATCAAATCCGGCTTTCATGCCACAATTATTGGAATTCCGGTGTTCTGGACACCTTTACTACTTTTGTCTTGGGCGCATAAAAGAACCCAGTCGCTGATCTGGTGTTGATCAGCCCTGCAAGGGCCTTCTGGATCAAACAGAGAAGAGGAGCACAGGTTCTGCAGGTTGGAGGAGGTCTGCGTGCAGAGCAGAGGCGGCGTTGAAGATTGATCTGGGTGCTCTGGTTCTGAACTGATCAGAACAGAGTAGAGGAGAGGTCGGCACCCTGCAGATATAGAACTCGGCAAGTTCTGTTTTGGCTCAGGGAATCAGGCGACTTTATTGCAGGGACACACGAGTTGTTTCTGGTGGAATCAATCTATTCAATGGGATGATCACCGGGAGGCCAAACCGGTTATTTAATAGGAGCCTGTACAGGAGTACTTATTTATTACATGAGACAAACTCTACCTCAAGTCTATCTCAAACTCTTATCTCTAAGCAGTGCTGCTGCACCTCTTCTTTAGTCCTGGTCCGACTCGTGTTCTAGGGCGTCCCCCCCCCCCCCCCCCGGTCTACCCTAGTCGGACTAGGAGCCCTGTCCCCACCAGGAAAGGGTCATCTGACAAAGCTGAGGAGCATGAGATCACGACAACAGGCGTAGGAGGTGGAAGTGGAGTCGAGGATGACCGTAACCAGTGACCAGATGTTCTGCACACCGACCGCCTGGACATGAAGGTTGACAAAGACAGAAGCTACGTGGGTGAGGGTATCCGCAACGTCGTCGTGGGGTGCAACCAACCGGGACCCTGCTGAGCTGGAGCACAACCTCCAGCAGCCTAAGGGCAAAGTTGTCCGTGGAGGCACGCTCCTACTCCAGGGTGCGAGTCATGGACTGCTCGCGCTCCTGAGCGGCGACGGTGAGAATAGAGTGAATGGTGGCAACAACGTGCGGGTTGGTTCCGACGGCGCACAAGCCGAATCCGGAGGTGACGGGTCCGACGGCGCATGAGCCAGATTCGAGGTGAAGGCAGCGATCGGATCAACGGTGTTGGGGCCAGCCAGTGTGGTAGCAAAGCCAGGGACAGAGGCACCAGGGGTTGTGGCGGCGAACCCGAGACAGAGGCACCAAGGGTTGTGGCGGCGGGGAAGAGCCCGGCAGTGGTTGTGGAGCCTGTTGCTGCAGGGGCAGGGGTGTTCGGAGGCCAGAAAACGCCGTCGGAGGCACCAAGGCCTGTGGCAATGGGAGGAGGCTGGTCAGGGGCGGCTAGTTGTCGGTAGTGGTGGTGGAGGAGGGGACTGGAAGGGGGCATCGACGCTCGAGGTCCAAGAGGCGCTGGGGACGTGGGTGACCACCCAAGACCAGGAAAAGGAAGCGGCAGGGCCAGCTGAGCCGGATACAGGGCCGGGAGGTGGCGGTGGGTCCGATAGGGCAAGATTTGACGACGATGACATCCTGGCTGACAGATCCGACCACGCGGAAAGTGGTGCGCCGACGGGAGGGCGGTAGTCGACGGCGGGTGCAATCGGGCAAGCGAGCGGCGCGCCAGTAGGGTAGAAGATGGCAACGGTCGCGCTTGCATGGGAAAGGTAGGGGGTAAGGGTGGTCGGCCGGTAGTGGCCACGGCAGGGGCCACATCAGAGGCAATGGGTGGAGGGAGTAGAGAGAAGAGTAGGGTTTGGGTTTGCTCTGATACCACATTAGAGATACTGAGTGAATAATTTCATGCATTTCAGATAATGGCAAAGAGTACACATATATAGGGTACAAAACTTGGAAGTTAAGAAACCCCATGGATAATGATCGTATTACCCTCACACTCACACAAATACATAGGTTACCAGATTTATTTGTTTTGTTCCATTAGTCCTAACAAATATTTCTGAAGTCTTGTATATGCAATAACAGATAGCTCTTAAATATTTTTTAAGGGAACAAGTCAGTCAAAGATTTCTGAATGTACAACCAAAAAAAAATGGAGCTGATGTATGCTGTACCTTTCCTTTCGTGGTATATCCAGCTTCATGTAGGTACTGAGGTATTTGTGTTGTTTTACCAGACCCGGTTTCACCCACTATGACAATAACCTACATAGAGAACTAGGTTGTCAGCATATCAATGGAGTAAAAATATTATAATTATATGATTCTTCAAATACCCAATCTGATTCAATGTGGATACAATTCAAGCCAAAATATTGCTGGAATCATGAACAAAATTTAGTGATGACCTAAATTGGTTTTGGTTATACCAATCCTATTAATGAATCTTAAATATATGTCCTTTAATTCATATGTTTTAACATTTATCCTAACATCAATATTTAAAACCCAATGGAGTATTATTTTCATAAATAAACATGGATATCACATGCAGTGTTGTTAATCCACGCCTGGACGCCTAGGCGCCCGCCGGCCGCCGGGACGCCTAGGCGCCTAGGCGATGGCCAGGCGAGGAGAGATTGGGACTTGGAAGTCTAGAGGCGCAGAGCGGAGAAGAACGGCAGCGACGGCCGTCAGGCAGGGCGGGGAAGAACTCAGCGGCGGGCGGAGAAGAACACAGCGGCGGCGGCAGCGTTGAAGAGCGGCGGTGGGCGGAGAAGAACGACGGCTGGTTGAAGAAGACTAGGCGTTACTGGGCCGTGTTAGACTCGGCCCATTTAGATCGGATTAATATGAATCGTTGGATGGCATCCAACGGTTCAGTTTTCAGATCAGGAATATATATAAAAGAGTCACGTGACCCACCCTAACCCTAATTCATCCCCCACCCTCTCCTCTCACCAGTAGGTGCGGCTACGGCGGCTGTGGCCCTAGCCCAGGCAAGCGGCGGCGGCTGCGGCCCCAACTCCGGCGAGCGGCGGCGGCGGCGGCCCCAACTCCGGCGAGCGGCGACGGCCTAGGCCACGGCTCCGGCGAGCTTCGACGGCGGCTCTGCTTGATCCTTCTCTCTCGGCCGCCGTCTTCCAGACAATCCTCTGCTCTGCGCAAGAATTTTTGGCCGGTTCTCCTCTGACCCGTTCTTGTCCTTCTGCTGGCGCCTAGTCGGGCGTCTAAACCAGACGCCCGGACGCCAAGTCGTCGAAGTCGGGCGCCTGGACCGTTCCAGGCGAGGTGAGGGGGCATGGCGTCCGTCCTTTAACGACTGGACACCTAGTCGGCGCCTAGGCGACGCCTGGACAACATTGATCACATGTTGACTGTATTTACAAAATAAAAGACTTAAATCACAATGTACAAATTTATCTTTGTAGAAATATATGTAAAATAGGAACATACACACTTGTTATGACAGAATCGGGTATTTTTTTCTATTTTATGGTTGGATGCTATGGTGCCTCAAGTTAGAGCATCTTTGGTTCCATTCAAGGTTTATGCTCTACGTGATCTAGCAAATAGGTGAAGTGTATGCCAATAATATTCGACATGACAGCACTATATTGGGCAAGATACTTCATTTAACAATAGAGCTGAAACTGGAAGAGGCAATGAATGCCAATAAAACAAATCATTTACAATTCCTTCCATGAATCCTGACACATTCTCGCTAACTTTTATGAGCGTTCTTATTGAAGCCTAGCAACGATCACCAAGCAATATCATTAGAAGCAACACAAAACCTGGAATTCATCGACGGCCTTGAGCAGTTCATCCCTAAATTTGTAGATAGGAAGAGTCTTTCGTTGATCCTGTTTGAGATGAGCAGATTAATAAGGAGAACAGTAAATGACTATCAGGACTTTATGCAGCTATTAACAGAAGCACAATTAGATAGATGTATGATTTATACTCTACAGAAAAAAAAAATGGTAAACATTTCATCTTTCACCAAGATATGGTCACTCACCTGGAGCTCCCTTTTCAACATATCTTTTGCATCGATATCCTCTTCATCCAAATTGTTGTCATCCTAGAATAGAACCTTTTAGTAAAAGTAATTATCTCAAAGAAATTAAGTTAACAACCAAATCCACAGCATTTAGCTAATTACCTGGGTTCCTTCTATGACTGATGATTTGACAAAATCGATGCTATCTTCAAAAACATACCTAATAAGTTGGAACCGCAATGTGAGAATACCCGTTGATCACAGTGGCAAACTGGCAATCAAGCCTATACATCAACACTACTCAATTAATCAGTCCAAAAACTTATATACAAACTCTTTGCATGTTACAACATGCAAATAACTGCCAAGTCCGGACTGGGTTCAAAAAGTTTATTTTCAAAGAAGATTCAAACCCCGGTTTTGGCTCGGCCCAAGCACAACACGGTCCAGAGTGAGCCGTTCTCAGGGCAGCACAGGCATGGTCATCAGACCATGCATGGGATGCTGCTTCAGCATGTGGGCTGGCACGAGCACGATCCATTTAGCGGCAGCCTGCGTAGCCAGTTATGCTGCATAGCCCAGTCAGGCACAGCCCACAACAGCCACACCGACGCATGTCGTGCATCCATTTATGTGTGGTGCTTGATGAGTGTATCTTAACTAACAAAATCTCTTTTACAGTACATAATGCTTCTGCCATTGCTAGCATCATGACCCATCTTACCCAAAGTTTTTTTGGTTATGTTGGTTCTGTTAATGCTAGTCCCAATGCATGCCATATCATAATTCATAAACCTGATTGTCAAGTCTGGTTTAAAGTGTTTGATGCCTTACATTTGATGTTTTAAAAACAACAGTTTCTTTCTTGAATTCTTCTAACTGACGCATTGCAACCTAAAATCATATTGTATTGTTATGGGGGTATGCCCTCAAAAGTTTGGTCTGAACATGGATGTGAGATAGAACTCCATTTATCTCGTGTTGAAACATCTTGTTTCATACAAAGACACATTTTCTCCTATTGCTACCCACTGTAACCAGCTTCATGGCCTAACACTGCTGGAAGATGATCATTGGTATGTTCATTGGAAGATGATCATTTTTCTATGTTGAAGAACTGTCGGCCATATTCCTGCTCCGGGCAAAATCGGCCAACACGACACGATTAGCAAGGCGTCACGTGCCTGGGCTATCGCTCGGGCACACGGGAGGTTATATGGTTCTATATCATTCCATTTTCCAGCATTGCAACATCCAAGCAAATATTCTAGCTAATTGAGCAATCAACTATATTAAGAGCCCATTTGGATGAAAGAAATGGCGCCGTTTCGCTGCTGAATCTAGCAGAGCGCTGCCAAATGACGAAAAGGGCGGAACGATTAACCGGTGAATCACCCAGCAACGATTCGGGAAAAATAACTACATAGGCAAATCGGGTAAACAGGTGTCACGCACCCCGGATCGGATAGTGCCCGGCCGCCGGCACGAAGGCAAATGCACAGGTAAGAAGCAGCCGAGTAAGAAGCAGCATACGGAGGAACCGTCTGCCAGCTCGAGCGGGGCACAGGTGAGTGCTCATCTTCGTCCCCCCGTGCTCCGCCGCAGCGGGTCCTGCCGCCGGCCGTGGAGGAGCATGCGAGGGTGCCGGACCTCGGGAAGGACCTCGTGTTCGAGGTGCTGAAGCGAGCGGAGGCGTGGACGCTGGCGTTGCGGCGTGCGTGAGCCGGGCTTGGCAGCAGCTCGCGCGGGACGAGCGGCTGTGGAAGGCGGCGTGCGTGTGGAAGTGGGCCAGCCTCAGCTCCTCCGAGCAGATGCTCCGCAGGGTTGTGCTCTCACTCGGCGGCTTCCGTCGCTTGCACGAGCGCTACATCCACCCGCTCCAGCAGCAGCGCCGTGGTGCCGGTTTGCGGAGGCAGAATCGCAAACAAAAGGTAATGGTCCTTGCTGCTGAATGGATTAAACAACAATTTCTTATTCTGTGAAGCTACCGTGGTTTGTATGTATATTAGGATGAATTGCTGCACATTCTGAGAGCATTGTCGTCCAAGCACACCACCTGGTTGGGCACACAGCAACGTCATCATGTTCACATCTGGAGAACAGGATGGTCCAGTAGAAATGCCTGCATCTTCCGGCCAGTGGATTCTGTAACCGGAAGAGCCCAATCTGCTGCTCACTGACGGCATCGGACAAGCTTCTTTTAACTGCTTTTGCTTAATAAAACAACCAGGGTATATGAGTCAATTAATGTTGGATTTCCGGAGCTCAAATTTCTTGTTTATTCCTCGGGTAAACCCCGCCTTATATAGACAATTACGGATAGGAGTCTCTCCCTAACTATTTTGGACTCTTTCTCCTCTTCTATTCAGACTCTTTACCTTTAGTCCGGACTCTATTTCTATCTCTATTAGGTGCGCCCGAATCTGGACGCGAGCTTCCTTCTAGAAACAAGATTATTTTCAACACACCACCTAATCTTGTTTTCTAGGACAAACTTAGGACGGAGACACACCTATCCATCCTACACATTTTTTGGGTGGACACAGCTACACCCTTGGGAAGGACACAACTACATCCCAATACACCTAATTGGAGTGGACACAACTACACTTCCGGGATGGACACAACTGCATCTCAAAAACATCTAATTTGGAGTGGACACAACTACACCCCCAGGATGGTCACATCTTCACCCTGCACAAATTTGGGATGGACACATCTTCATCCCCGGGATGGACTCATCTTCACCCCCCACACAAATTCAGGTTGGACACATCTTCAACCTCAGGATGGACTCACCTTCATCCTGCACACGACCTCGGGATGGGCACATCTACACCCCGAGCACCCCTCGATGAAGAATCAGAACAGATCTCCTGCGGATGCAAGAAGCGCCCTCTCCTCTTTCTCTTCCTTGGCACACTCACTAGCAAAGTATCCAAACTTCTAACAGCTGAAGCACCGAATCTTCGACTTGTCAAATTTCTTCTTCTTCTTTTGACCACCCTATTTTGCTTCTCTTGCTTTCCACTCCTCCCTTGTTAGATAGAGTTTCTCTTCATGATCTTGGTTGTTGAAGCCATGCACTCGTTCTTCATGTGCCTTGTCTGTCAACGAGTTCCTCCACAGTCATCGTCTTCGTATCCACAAATTGTACAATAGTAGATGCAATGTGGAGAAATTTCGAAGGCAGTGCACGTAGCAATTTCTTCACAATATAGCTTTCTTTAACTTCACCCCCAAGACCACGAATTTTTGTGACGATGATCATCACTCTTGTGGCAAAGTCGTCGATGGAGTCTCCTCTGTTCATACGCATCACATCCAACTCATTCTGAAGAGTTTGAATTCTTGCTCCCATCACGTGTTCTTCGCCCAAGAACTTGGTTTTAATCATCTCTCAAGCGTCTTTCGCCGTCTCTTGCTCGGAAATTCGCATGAGAGTATTTTCGTCAATAGCATGGTAGATGGCCGCAAGAGCCAACTGATCTTGTTTTGGATCAACTTTGTATGTCCCCTCCACGGCTTCCCATACCCCCTGCGCCTTTAAAAATACCTTCATCTTGATGGCCCATGCTGTATAATTGATCTTCGTAAGTAGGGGATATTGAAGCGCCATTTTATTCTCCATCTTAGACAGTTGGGCCACAAATCAGAACGGCCCGCAATAGATTACTCAGTCAAATATCAACCCACAGGTCGGCCTCCCTTGAATTCGGCCCAGTCGGTTGAACTTGGCCCAATATTACCGAAACCCTAGTCTCCCGAACGGGTGAGCGCACTGCGACCCCCCTTTCTTTCCCGTCTCGGTCTGTCGAAGTCGCCGCTACCGCAGGACTCACCGCCAGATGTGCTGCCGCGTCCTCTCTCTCCTCCGAGAGCACTACAGTCGCGTCGCTGCGCCCCCTGCCGAAGTCGTGCCGCCGCCAAATCGCCGTCCGCCGCCGATCTCCGCCAAAACCACACGGATTCGGTCGTCTTCCTTGAGATCCGCTTCGGGCACGTCGGGGATTCGTCGGGTTCGCGCCGCGTCGGGGTCGCAGGCCGCCTAGATCTCTCGATTCGACGAGGTACGCTCTCCCCTCCCTGGATCTACTAGTTCTGTATACCAATTGTTGGATTTCCGGAGATCGAATTTCTTGTTTATTCCTCGGGTAAACCCGGTCTTATATAGACAATTACGGATAGGAGTCCCTCACTAACTATTTTGGACTCTTTCTCCTCTTCTATTCGGACTCTTTACCTTTAGTCCGGACTCTATTTCTATCTCTATTAGGTGCGCCCGAATCTGGACGCGAGCTTCCTTCTAGAAACAAGATTATTTTCAACAATTAACACCTCCTCCACTCCATTGCTGAAACTAAAACAAAAAAAAAATAACCAAACGATTTCTAAAGTGATTCTGTTTCATATTTTGAAACCGTTTCTATGTTGAAACTGAAGCATTTCTGATTCTGAGTGAATCTGGAAACGTACCAAACGGGGCCTATATATGTTAGGTTTTTTACCATAACTTGAGAGCATCCACACACTTACTGTACCTTAGAGCATGACCCACAAGCGATTATCAATCCCCCACCCACCCACCCACACACACTGATAGTCTCTTAAGAGTCCAGATATTTACATATGAAGTGGTAACAAGATGATTTCTCTTTAGTGGCATAGGGGAACAGGTACCAAATTGCTGATGATAGGACCAATAGAAAAAGAAAAGTGTAGCTTACTGATAATCATCAGAAGACCGCTTCCTATCTTTGGATCCAAATTGCAGTTTAGACTTTCCTGGAACAAGTACATGCTCCGTGTCAGTCAATTGCCAAATATACAATGAAGAGCTTACTTAATGGTTTAACAACACAGCGCTGCAACTTAATGCATCTTCATCACACACTCAAAGCAGGGATGCAGATGTTTATCCAAATATATGGTATTACCTATTTGGTGTTCCTCCCATGCTTCCTGTTCAGCAAAAGGGTTCATTTTATCCTTGGCATCAGGATCTCTGCTTGTCCACAAAATCAAGAATCAGAATATGCAAACAGGCTCTATGGAAGTTACAATCCATCTTATACATAAGACTTCATAAAGTAATCTTACTTATATCGCTGAATGGCAACAGAGAATCTCTTTTCTTGGTTGACATTTTCACCCACGTCATAAGCTTCAGGCATTTTGTACTGAAATTCAAGTGTACAACGTTCATACTATAACATTTTCAGTAGGAAATCCTCAGGCAATACATAAAATTATCTAGCCGACACCTATTCTATGTACATCAAAGCAAGGATTCAAATAGTGTATACAAGGTGTAACTGTCACAAACGTTCATATAAACGCCGCCGAAGGTGTAACTGTCACAAACGTTCATATAAACGCCGCCGAACATACCACCTGATCGCAGACGCCATCGTCGACATCGCCAATGAACAGGAGCAGGGGTCCAGAGATAAGTTCTCTGAACTATAATTCTTGTTATTCAAGTTGATTTCGGGATTATCACATAATTAGCTTAAACGATAATTAAGATTTAAGTTATCCGTTGGATAGGATTTTTGCTTTGTCTCATTGATAAGCTACTATAAGTGGAAACAAACAGGTGCAAAGTAGGGATGGGGAAACTGTCCCTAGTGAGAAGACATTTTACTGGTTCCTATTCCTACCTCGACGACGCCAAGACGACGCCGCACGACGACCACAGCACAGCCCGATAAAGGCACACATTCGTGACATGCGGAGTAGGGAGGTGAGGCTGCTCGTGGTCGTCATGGTTGATGAAACGAAGTAGGGAGACAACATCATGTAGGGGGTAAGTACAAAGGGAGCAGGGGCAGGGCGAGGACGGTGTGCATGACGAGTTGGAGCCCGCGGGCACAGTGGCGCATGAGCGAGGGGTAAAATGGGATGGGGCTCGCTGGTTGACCGTGTTGATGTGCGATGGGGGACTAGGAAGATATGTGCGTTAGGGATTAGTCTTATATAATGGAAGGTGATTACTGAATTGATTAACCCCATAGGAGTAGGTACACATATATAGCCCCATAGGAGCTGGTACATGGGTCTAGCTCAACACATATAATCCAACACCTTCGCAGTCCTAACATCTAGTCACAACAGATGTTGAGACTTGACCAAAACTCTGAAAACAGCGACGACGGTAGACCCTTCGTGAAGATGTCGACGAACTGCCACGTTGTCAGGATGTGGAGAACTCGGACCTCGCCACGTGCAACCAGCTCACGAACAAAATGGAGGTCGATCTCCACATGCTTCGTTTGCTGATGCTGGATGGGGTTGGTGGAGAGGTAGACGACGTTGACATTGTTGCAGTAGACCAATGTGCTCCGGACGACGGGGGAGTGGAGCTCTTGAAGTAGCTGCTGAAGTCGGGAAGCCTCAGCCACGTCGTTAGCCACGGCGCGGTGCTCCGCCTCTGCACTCGAGCGCGACACCGCAGGCTGCCGCTTCGAGGACCAGGAGATGAGGTTTCCGCCCAGGAAGACGTTGTTGCCAGAGGTGGACCGACGGGTGTCTCGGTAGCCTGCCCACTCAGCGTCAGTGTAGACGACCAAATCAAACACCAAGTCCCGTCGAAGGAGGAGGTTGTGGTTGAGGGTGCTGCGTAGGTACCAAAGGATCCACTTCACAGCGGTGAGGTGCGGTTCCTGCGGGTCATGCATGTGAAGGCACACCTACTGAACCGCGTAGGCGATATCTGGCCTGGTGAAGGTGAGGTATTGAAGTGCACCTACAATACTCCTGTAGGCGGTCAGGTCACTGACGGGTGTCCCGTCGGCAGAGGAGACCTTTACCTAGGTATCCACCGCCGTGGACCACGGCTTACACTCAGCCATGTCCGCTCGCTCGAGGATGTCCAGACAGTACTGCCGCTGGTGAAGGAACAGGCTGCCCGGGCGGCCCTCGACCGCAATATCCAGGAAGTAGTGAAGCTGACCCAAGTCCTTCATAGCGAACTCCTGCTGCAAGGAAGAGATAGTACGCTAAGGATGAGTCGGACTGGACATCATTAGTACAATGTCATCAACGTACAAGAGAAGGTAAGCAGTTTCACCCCCCCCCCTCGATAGACAAACAGCGATGTGTCCGACTTGGCCTCCAACGAAGCCCAACGAGACCAGGAAGGAGGCGAACCGGTTGTACCAGGATCGAGGTGCCCGCTTCAAACTGTAAAGGATTTGTTCAGCCTGTAGACCATGTTTGGATGAGCTGAATCAACAAACCCTATCGGCTGACTACAGTACACCTTCTCCGTCAGAGTGTCGTGGCGGACGGCATTCTTGACGTCCAGCTGGTGGACGGGCCAAGAACGCGAGAGAGCCAGCGAAAGAACGGTATGAACCCTCATCGTCTTCACCACCATAAATGTGACCTAGAGGGTGGGTGAATAGGCTTTGAAAATTTCATGCACAGTTAATCAAACGGTCAAAAACTTGATTGACCAGACTTGTCCGGTTGTGTGGGCAGACTAGCCCGGTGTGCTCGGTGTATGCCGATTTGACAAAGTATCGATACGGAACTTAAATTCTTTTAAGCAGCGTAGATGAGAACAACATATATGATTACTTGAATTTACAATTGATGTCGTAAAGTTGTACGTGAAAAATATTTTGCAATTCAAGTTATGATATTAATCAACTATGTGCCCTAATCAAGATGCAAAAGCAAAAAAGCACACGATCAGATGGGTACATGTGTTGGACTTCCATGCATACAGGTGCTGGACTTCCATGCGGACTTTGATAACTTTATTCCTAATCAATCTCCATACGCTAACTGACTCTGACTTCTTAGAACATGCTAACCGACTGACACATGCTAACCGACTTTGATTCTTAGGATTTAACAGTCCGATTCTATTCAACCATAGCAGCTTTAGTGACTAATCTGACTATGTAATTGACCCGTGACACCTCTCCCTCCCTTACGAAAAGCTCGTCCTCGAGCATGAATGAAGATGTCACTCTTGTGCCTGGTGTTGACAATGAGTAGCCGTGCACAGAGCCACGCGCTAGCGCTGCATATGCAGTCCAGCTGGAGCACTCTCCAGACATTCTTTTGCAGCACCACCTGCTGTCACAAAAGAACACGACCACAGGGATTGAGCCTTCTGCTGCTCCGTGACGGGTAGAAGAAGCGTGCATGGAGCGAGATAGATGTGTCTACGACCACGTCGCTGGGGGCCACGTCGTTCTGCGGCGCCGCTGAGGCCTTGATGCTCGGGTCAAGGACGGACAGCAGACGGTGATGGACACTGCTGTTGAGGCGGGCAGTGGCGTCGAAGAGGGAAAAAGCAGCATCGAGCGCTGCTCTTCAGATCTGGAGCCATGGCGTCCTCACCTGCGCACTCATCAGCCGAAGTGGCCGTGCGGCCCCATTGAGTTGCGCCGATGCGAGGTGGGCGGCCACCCACGCGCTTGTTTCTTGACCTGACCCTGGCGGTTCCGTATCGAATGCAGCCATGGCGGTTGGGGGCCATGGCGGATCCCAACGCCAATGCCGGAGGTAGATCACGTGATTGACGGGAGCAGCTAAACCGGCCCAAGTCGACGGCCCCGCTCCCAAATCCGGTGTCGAGGTGGATCGAGACGACTTCGGCGTGGATGCGGACATTGAAGCCGAGGAGGACTCCGACACCGGCGCAGGTGCGGAGCTTGTCTTTGGGGAGGCAGCGGGCGGATATGATGGCCGAGAATGACACGACAGCGGCGGATCTGCCGGTTTTGGACACATACGTGGAGCCAGCGGTGGAGTCATCGACCAAGAGGAACGCATCGGCGATGGCGCAACTGTGTTAGTCAAATCCGGGACCGCGGTTCGCATCGACGGGTGTAGGGCGGCGAATCCGGCCGCGAGAGGTTGCACAGTTATGGCGGAAGCCGTGGCGGTGCGGGCGAGTCGAAGCTCGCAGGTCCACCGCCGAAGACAGAGTGAGCTAGAAGAGATGCTTCTGGTCGTTCATGTGTGGAACGGAGTGGATCAGCGCTAGGAAGATGGCGAACAATAGTGGTTTCTGGTCTTCAACCCCCTTGTGCTTGTCGTCGTCATGGGGAAATAAAAATGGCGATGCTGTCGAAGAGACTAGCGAGACGCAGGACTCGTCCGCCAGTTGTTCATCAAGGCATTTGGTCTCGAGACGCGTTGGTGAGGAGCTCATCTGATGCGTCTCCCATCATGGCAATTTGTTCTAGCAGAGTGTCGAAACACTTGTCCATCGTAGTGTCTTCATCTCCCGTGGGATCGTTGCTGGATGTTGATACTAAATTGTCACAGACATTCTTATAAACGCTGTTGAATGTCGCCTGCTCGTCAGCGCCGTCGTTGACGTCGCCAATGAACAGGGGCCAAGAAATAGAGACAAGTTCTCTAAGCTATAATTCTTGCTTGCTTAACTGATGGGCTCGGTGGATAAATATAGCCACCCGATCACATGGGTACATGCGTTGGACTTCCATGCATACAGGTGCTGGACTTCCATACGGACTCTGATTACTTTATTCCTAATCAATCTCCATACGCTGACTGACTCTCACTTCTTAGGACACATGCTAACCGACTTTGATTCTTAGGATTTAACACAGTCCGATTCTATTCAATCATAGCAGCTTTAATGACTAATCTGACTATGTAATTGACCCGTGACAGTAACTTATGTTTAAAGTCATGTTATAGTAGAAAAACAAAAGGCGCGTCAGTTTTGAAGAAAGCACACAGAGATGGCAAAGAAAGACAAAACTGTATTCAATGGGTTATTGTATCTTTTTTTTTAGGGGAAAACAAGGTTATCGTATCTTAATGCATCAACTAAATGAAATCTTGAATATTTTCTGTTGGCAAAATAATGTGGTTGTAGCACTAAAGACGTTCCCAGCTAACATGAACAATTAACTAGAAATTAATACTTGCTCTTGACAGATTCACAAGTCCAGCATGACTCCACGACGGAAGGAAAAAAAATTACCTCACCAGCATCATCATCATTCTTAATATGGTCTTTCACAAGGTCATAGATTTTCTTCTTGTATCTAAACAAATAAAAAATTCAAGGTCAAGGTTTTCCTTGCACATGCAGAGTCCATAAGCATGCATATTAGCTCTAAGACTAACCAAAAGAATAAAATTCTCAGGTTTCTTGCTTATTAAAAAACATATTTTCAGTATAAAATTAGCTCCAGAGATTCATCTCCATAGCACAATTTGAATTACCACCTGAATTCCTTCTCTTCTGCTTCAGTTAGTTTCACGTCTTGAAAAATGTACTCATGATCAATAATTTCATCACTGCAGAACGCAATAACAAAAATGTTAACACCAACACAATTCAACTTATAGATAAAAATAACAGTAATGAACCTATATTATATGTATTTTCTACAGACCGAATTTCTTCAATTTTCTTGTCCCTTCGCTTTTGCAGGTATGCTTGCCTTGAGTATTTTCTGCACATTGTTTTAAACAGAGTCAACACAAAGTACCCTATAAGATCATTTCCATTTGTAACTTGATTATAGTTCCACCTTGTAAAATATAAGGGGATAATAAATCAGTCGGTAAAAAAGAAGGAACGCTTAATAAACCTAAGTATTGGAAGTGATTAACCGAATTAGATTGAGATGGAGTGTGATGAGTGCATAAGGCCCTACGAGGCTGGATACATGGGCCATTGGCCCAAAGAGGCACACAAGCCTAAAACATACGCACATGTATGTAGTCTAACACCCTCCGAAGTCGTAACATCTAGTCGCGGCAGATGTTGAGACTGGACCTAACTCAGAGAACACCGACGAAGGAAGACACTTCGTGAAGATGTCAACGAACTGCCTCGTTGGAACGTGGAGAACAGCGTAAGGTGCGGCTCCCAAGGATCGTGCATTTGGAAGCACACCTGCTGAACAGCGTAGGAGACATCCGGCCTGGTGACGTGAGGTACTAGAGGGCACCTGCAAGACTCCTACAAGCAGTGGGCCGCTTACAGGAGCCCCATCAGCGGAGAAGACCTTGGTCTGGGTATCAACCGGAGTAGAGCACGGCTTACAATCAGCCATGCCCGCCCGCTCAAGTATCTCCACACAGTATTGCCACTGCTGAAGGAACAGACCATCGGGTCGTTGCTCGACTGCAATACCCAAGAAGTGGTGAAGCTAACCCAACTACCCAAGTCCTTCATAGCAAACTCTCGCTGCAAAGCTGAGATAGTGCGTTGTAGGAGAGTCAGACTGGATGCCGTGAGGACAATGTCATCGACGTACAAAAGGAAGTACACAGTGTCACTCTCACGTCGATAGACAAGGAGCGAGGTGTCCTAGCCTGCGAAACCAAGGAGGCAAACCGACTGTACCAAGCTCGGGGTGCCTGCTTCAGACCATACATGGACTTGTTCAGCTTGCAGACCATGTCTGGATGAGCTGAATCCACGAATACTATCGGCTGACTGCAGTACACTATATCTGCCAGAATGTCGTGGAGGAAGGAGTTCTTGACGTCCAGCTGATGGACAGACCAAGACCACGAGAGAGCCAGCAAAAGAACAATGCGAACAGTGGTTGGCTTCACTACTGAATTGAAGGTCTCGTCGTAGTCGACTCCGGGGCGTTGAGTGAAACCCCGAAGGATCCATTGAGCCTTGCACCTCTCCAGAGAGTCATCCGCCTTATTCTTTTGCGTGAACAGCCACTTGCTGGTGACAATGTTGCCATGGTTTGGACGTGGCACCAAGTCTCAGGTCCTGTTGGCAAGCAGGGCTGCGTACTCCTCTTCCATAGCGCGATGCTATTGAGGATCGACGAGAGCGCTATGGACGGAGGACTGTACAGGCGAGATCGGCGAAGAAGCAATTGACGAAGAAGCCAACGACGAGAGGACGACGCCGGGTCGAAGGACCCCGACATCCCGTCGAGTCAGCATCGGGTAGACGTGGCGTTGATCTCGATGGAGAAGCAGGGGATGGTACACTGCGGGCTCGGTGCGAGAGCAAGTCGGTGCACCTGCCCGCGCAGGTCGTTGAAAGAAATGACGGGATCAGCGAAGCGAGATGCAGGGCCGTCCATGGTGCAGCGGGAGGCACTTGAGACGCCTGAACCGAGGAGGGCGCGTACGGGACATCGAGGTCGCACGTGACGCAACAGGAGACGTCGTGGACGTCGGGGCCACGCAAGGCACAGTAGGTGACGTCGAGACCGGTGCAACAACGCATATACGTCGCAGATAGGCAAACAAATGATCAGCGAAGCGTGGCGACGGGGTCGCGCGTGACGCAGTAGGAGACTTCAGGGATGACGTAGCCGCGCGTGGCGCAGCAATAGGTGTCGAGGACGCCTCAGCCGCGCGTGGCGCAGCAGGGGGCGTTGGGGACGCCAAGGCCACGCGTGGTACAGCACGAGGCGTCGAGTACGCGCGTGTCGCAGAAGTAGACGTCGGGGTCGCGCTTGATGTAGCAAGAGATGTCATGGACCTTGGGCCTGCGCGTGGCGCAGCAAGAGGCATCGGACCTGCAGGAGGAAAAGACAATGGCAACTTTATAGGAGCAGCCTCGGGGTCAGTAGGGAAAAGTGAATCCAACTCGGTAGCCGAGTCGGAGGAAGAGGTGGAGGAGTGGAAGGAGGACTCGAAGACATGTTGAGAGATTAAGAAACGGTGGGTAGTAAGATCAAGACATCGGTATCCCTTATGATCAGGAGAGTACCCAAGGAAGGCACAACGAGTTGAGCAGGGCACAAGCTTGTGTGAGGCTGTGGCGGAGATGTTAGGGTAGCAAGCGCATCCAAAGACTCGAAGGTGCTCGTAGGGTGGAGTGGTGCCAAACAAGGCAAAGTGAGGAGTGTGAACACTAGTCGCCTTAGTGGGAAGCCGAATCAGGAGGAAAGTGGCGGTGAGAATAGCCTAAGCGCAGTACCGGGTAGGAGCGAAGGCTTAGAAGAACATCATGGAGTGCACAATGTTGTTGGTGGTGTGAATCCTGCGCTCGGCCTTACCGCTCTAAGGAGAGTGCATGGGCAAGACATGCGCAGTTGAACAGCATGAGAGATGAGGAAGTCATGAAACGCATAGTTATCAATTTCGCGCCTGTTGTCGTACTGGACGGCACAAATTGTGCGACCGAACTGAATGGTAACCCAATCAAAGAAGTGAGACAACGTGGTGAACGTATCAGACTTGAGGCGCGAGGGTAAGGTCCAGGAATAGTGAGAGCAGTGTTGTCCAGGCGTCACCTAGGCGACGCCTAGGCGGTGCCTAGGCGTCCAGTCGCTCCGGAGCGGACGCCATGCCTCCTTGCCTGGAACGGTCCAGGTGCCCGACTGGTCGTCTCCAGGCGTCCGGGTGTCGTCTGACTGGCGGGACAAAGGCGTGCGAGAGGGAGTGAGGCGCGGCGCGGCACACAGGCAGAGAGGAGGGCTGGTGCGGCGCGGCGCACTGGAGTAGAGTGGTGGCGCGGCCAGCACAGGCGCAGAGGAAAGGCGCGGCGCGGCCGGGGCACAGGCGGAGAGGAAAGGTGCGACGCGGCCAGCACAGGCGGAGAGGAGGGCCGGCGCAGCGCGACGCACTGGTGCGCTGAAGTAGAGTGGCGGCGCGGCTGGCACAGGCGGAGAGGAAAGGAGCGGCGCGAGTGCGGAGTGCCTACGGCGGAAAGAGGATGGGATCGTGGCAACATAGGGTTTCCATATGGGCCTTTTTTCGTTCAGCCCAGCCCATATAAGTTATGAACCCTAAGCTTTTCTTATTTCCCAGCCGCCGCCGCCTCCAAATTCCAGACCCGCCTCCCGACTCCCGTTCGGCATTTGTTCTCGTGTTGCCCCGATGGTCGGCTCCCACACCGTCAACGGCTTTTTCCTGCTCTCTCCGGTGGCCTCTGAGGCTCCATCTCCCCTGCTCCCTGCTCGCCTGGCCGTCGTCTAGGCGCCTGCCTAGGCGCCTAGGCGTCCCGTCGGTCGGCGGGAGCCTAGGCGTCCAGGCATGATTTCACAACACTGAGTGAGAGAAGCCATCAAGTACCACAAGGTAGTACTTGAAGCCCGACACACTTAGGATAGGAGAAGTCCACGGGTCAAAGTGGATGAGATCAAAAGCATGCAAAGCGTGATAGTCGGAGCTAGAAGGAAGACGGGCATGGCGACCTAACTGGCACGCGTGGCAGATCAACTTGTGGGTGTCCCTGGTATATGAGATGACTGAACTACTGGACAACTTAGACAAGGCATCACAGCCAGGATGGCTGAACCGACGGTGCCAAGTGGTAGAAGAAGTTGTAGTAGTCGGAGTCTGCGGAATAAACGATGTGGAGGCAAGGAGAGGCAGAGTGTACAAGGGCCCCGAACTGTCACGGCGAAGGAGGAGCCACCTGCTAGCAAGATCCCTCACAGATAAGCCAAAGGTGTCAAACTCCATAGAACAACTGTTGTCAGTGGTGAACTGACAAACAGAAAGAAGGTTTTGGACGATGTCAGGAGCAACCAGAACGTTCTAAAGACAAAAAGGACCGGGAAGAACCGAATCACCTACTGAGGTGACAGGAATAACACATCAATTTCCAATAACGTAGATAAAGGATGGAAAGGGTGAGGTGGGTGGGAAGAGGAGAGGAGACCGGCGTCTGGTGTGTAGTAGTAGGAGGCACCCGTGTCAGCCACCCAATAGGGTGCCGGTGATGGCTGGGGGCGCATCGCTAGAAACGAGTGCGCAGGAGGATGGCAAGGCCCGCCGAAAACCGAAGTGGCCAGGAGAGCCGGCTGTGGAAATGGCAAGCGCGGTGTCCCACTAAAAACCGCAGCGGCCAGGAGAGCCGGCTATGGAAACGACGAGCGCGGTGTCCAGGTACTAGGAAACGAGCCAGGACCCATGGGGATCTAGCGTCCACAGGGTAATAGGGTGTTGGGGCGGCTGTCTCGGCCAGTAACGCCAGCATCACAGCCAAAACCACCACATTTACACATGCAGCGGCGGTTACCACTACCAGAGCCGACAGGGGCCCCGAGAGTGCTAAAAGGACGAGGAGCACAGCGTGTAGTTAGGCCTGCCACTAGCGCAGGTGAGGAGGTACTGGCCACGTCCAGGAACGGTGGCGGTCGCACGAAGATCGGGTCGATAGCGGTTGGCGAGGTAGTGCCTAGAGCTATCAGAGCGATCAAAGAGAACAGTGGCCAACTGCTCCGCCAACCGGGCGGCACACAGGACGAGGCAGCGTCGCGTGACGGTACCACGCCAACCGGGCCTACGGCAGCAAGTGGGCGGACATGGCGGTGGTCGCGCCTGCAGGGGAGGAAACCGGACCAGATCTTGCGGCAGCAGGTCCTGGAACGTCGGTGGCAGGTGGCTCGCTAGCGATGATCGGGGCTGCACGTCAAGGGAGGAGTCTCGGTGGCAGAGCACGCAGGGGAGGGCTCAGGATGCGCGCGTGACGAGGCCAGGGCGTGTGCGGGACGGGGCCGAGGCGTAGGCATGGCAATTATACCCGCGGGTTCGGGTACCCGACGGGTATTGCACCCGACGGGTGCGGGTACAGGTAGAACATTTTACCCGCGAGTACAACACGTACCCGACCCGATGTTTTCCAGGTACGGGTACGGCTTTTATTTTCTACCCGCGGGTACCCGGCGGGTTAACCGAAAAACTTTATTTTCGATAAGTCTCACATGTGACCCGCAAGTTAATTTTTACTTTTCAGCATTGATTTGACTGTTGGCAGGCTTCAGCATTGATTTGTGGCACCACGCTGCGCACATTGAGAAGGGAAAGGTCAAAGGCGTGGGGGCATGGGCAAGTGGGAAAAGGGTAGGACGGCACAGGGCCTTGGGGCGTCGGGAAAAAAAGGCACATGGCGCAGGCGGCACAACGCATGCGCGTCAACCGACGGGGCGCAGGGCGGGCACATGGCACAGGCGGCACAACGCGTGCGCGTCAGGGCAGCAGGTGGCAGGGCGTGTGCACGTCGGGAAAAGAGTGCGGGCGGCTAGGCGCAGGCGTTTAGTGCCACATCGCTTATGAAACACAGAGTCAGGTGCGAGAATAAATGAAGATCAGCTACACGTTCTAACTCAAACTCACTGAGTGATAACGGGTACCCGTCGGGTGCCCGAAACCCGTCGGGTTCGGGTTTCGGTACAAATTTTAACCCGCGGGTACAGGTTCGGGTACAAAAATTTACCCGAGCATAATTTTTTTCGGGTCGGGTTTTTACTCTACCTGACCCGTTGCCATCCCTACCAGGGCGTCGCTGGATCGACTAAGCAGGGGCGCGAGACATGGCCGTACGGCGGCGTCGGCGGCGGGATCCGGCCAGCAAAGGGCGGTAGGCGGCCTTATTGGGAGAGGGAAGGAGGAGAACGCCGACAGTGCGCGCGGGTGGAAGGCAATCGGCGGCGCGCACCGGTGGAGGGCCACCAGAGGCGCAGTCTAGTGGAAGGCGAGTAAATTGGGTGTCAACGACGCCGAATCTGACGGGTGGCGGCCTGAATCGGGTGAAGCGAGCGTCTAGGGCGATAAATTGCGGCGAATCACGACGATTGCTTATGAATCCGAAGAACCGCGATGACGGCGGCACTCAATAGCACGCGGTAGGGTTGCAGTTGCGGCGCTACTCATTCGTCGAATGCCCGTCGAGCTGCTCTGGTGTAGAGAGAGAGGAGAGAGGTGCCAGCGCGCCGATCGCGGCCAGCGACGACGACGGCGGCTGGGTGAGGGAGAGGCTAGGGTTAGGGTTAGAGACTAACTGATACCACATTGGAAGTGATTAACTGAATTGGATTGAGATAGTGTCATGAGTAAATAAGGCCCTAGGGAGTTGGATACATGGCCATTGGCCCAAGGAGGCACACAGGCCTAAAACACACACACATGTATATAATCAAACACTAAGAATTAAAAAGAGAAAGTCAATAAAACCAGTAGTGTCTGAATAGTGCAAGAACTGATAACTAAAGCATCACTATAAAGCTAAAGTGACACAAGTGACCATTTAGTTTCCAAGAGGAAGGATGGTATATGGTTCATTTAAACTAAAAACTATTACTCTGTTCCAACAGTTATTTTATATAGTAGAACATTTGCAGTTAAGAATTGAAATTTTGGTTTCTCCATTAAAAATCTAAAATAACCAGATATGAAGCCAGAATTAACTGAATAACTGGGCCTCGAACTGATGTATTGGCTATCAGGCTGCACTGTGTGCTGCATGCTCGTTTGCTCTTGTTTGGGCAGTGTGCAGTGTGGCCTAAGCCCATTTTTTTCGTCTAGAAGCACCAAATAACAGTGGGATCTTGAAGGGTAGGGGAAATATTAGGAGGGCATAGGGCGACCAAGGTTGATAGGGAGGAGACGGTAAAACAAGACTCGAGAGATTTGAATGTACCTAGATATTTAGCTCTTGATAGGACTGTATGGAAAAATCACTCGTAATTTGTTTACTCCTCTCTCTTAGTTTCCTTCTTTTACTTCCATAAGTTTCTGTTGGGTTTCATATCTAGCCTACCCCAACGTGCTTGGGACCATCGTTGTTGTAACTAAATATGAGGCAAAATATGATCCAGCACACAGATCAGCGCATTAATGGAATGTGAATAATCTACTTTCATGAACCAACAATTTGATTAATAAGATGAGACCATTAGAAGTTAGAAATGGGGCAAAATGCACTCGTATTTCAAAACAGAGAGGAGTATATGATATAGTATTTCTAGTGCCATTGCTTATTCACTTTTTGCCCTTCAAAAATACATAAATGTGACCAATTACATCAAGCTAATTTGCTAATAATAGCATTGGTATATAAGATAAAAAGTTATGACAACACAACACCAATAGAAGTTGCGAAGTGAAAAACCTCAGGTCCAATGTGTCATTTTTCTCCATTGCTTGAGACCTTATGTTAAGCTCCTCTGTTGAAATCAGATCAATATGATATGCAAAAATAAGAATTCTGCTGATATGTACACTGGTTCAAGTAGTTATACCTTGTTCATCTTTAGATAACTGCCGCTCCATCAACTGTAACGAGATAACACGTAACAAAACATCAGTTCAAATTTCAATGTCAAGCAATACATTTGAAAAATGATGAACCAAATAAATAACAAATCTCAAGTTCTTGCAGGGCCAAAATTACCATCATTTTCCATTTTTGGATAATTAGGTCCTTGCACCAGAAGGTACATTAGAATCTTGAAATTGTATATTTTTCAAATCAAGCAAGGTGCATCACAAGATTTCACTCAGATCCTAGTTTTATTTATGGAAGAAAGAATAAGGTTTGCAGCCATGTTGGAAGCGTCAGCTATCAGGTACACTAGACGCCAAGACAGCCATGAACCCGAGCAGCAAAGCCACGCCGGCAATAGTGGTGGCACTACAAGAACACAATTAGGTCAATAGGAACCCTGATATATTTCGTGCTCACTAATGAAATGAGATACAAATCATACAATTACAATCCCATCTTTATATAGACGAGTGGCATTGGCTTTAACGAACCAATGTCTGAAATCATAGAATTGGAAGGGGAAGATAATTACATTAGCCTGACAAGAGGTTACATATAGGGTTACATTACTTGGGGGTCAAGAAGCCTCACCCAAAATGACTAAAATACCCCTACCCCTAATACAAGAAAGGATAAACACTGCAACAGTCTAACCCCCCCCCCCCCAAGTCCCAACATCTAGCCGCGGCAGATGTTGAGACTGGACCGAAACTCGGTGAACAACGACGAAGGGAGGCCCTTCGTGAAGATGTCAGCAAACTGCGACGTCATCGGGACGTGGAGGACCCGGACCTCGCCACGGGCAACCCGCTCACGAACAAAGTGAAAATCAATCTCCACATGCTTCGTGCGCTGATGTTGGATGGGGTTGGTGGAGGTAGACGTTGCTGACGTTGTCGCAGTAGACCAACGTGCCCCGAGCGACAGGGGAGTGGAGCTCCTGAAGCAACTGGTGGAGCCAGGAGGCCTCAGCCACGTCGTTGGCCACAACGCGGTACTCCACCTCAGCACTCGAGCACGACACCACAGGTTGCCGCTTTGAGGACCAAGAGACGAGGTTGCCGCCCAGGAAGAAGACGTAGCCAGAGGTAGACTGACGGGTGTACGGGCAACCTGCCCAGTCAGCGTTGGTGTAGACGACCAGCTCAGAAGTCGAGTGACCCCGAAGGACGAGGCCGTAGTCAAAGGTGTCGCGCTGGTACCAAAGTATCTGCTTCACAGCGGTGAGATGCGGCTCCTGCGGATCATGCATGTGAAGGCACACTGTTGAACCGCGTAGGAGATGTCCGGCCTGGTGTAGGTAAGGTACTGAAAAGCACCTGCAAAGCACCTGCAGGACTCCAGTAAGTGGTCGGGTCAGCGACAGGGGCACCATCAGCCGTCGACGGAGGAAACCTTCGCCTGGGTGTCCACCGAAGTGGAGCACGGCTTGCAATCAGCCATGCCCGCTCGCTGGAGGATGTCCAGGCAGTACTGTCGCTGGTGGAGGAACAGGCCGCCCGGGCGGTGCTCGACCGTAACGCCCAAGAAATGGTGAAGCTGGCCTAGGTCCTTCATCGCGAACCCCCGCTGCAGGGCGGAGATCGTGCGTTGGAGAACCAGACTGGACGCCGTGAGGATGATGTTGTCGACGTCCAGGAGGAGGTACACAATGTCACCCTCACGTCTGTAGATGAAGAGCGAGGTGTCCGACTTGGCCTCGACGAAGCCGAGCGAGACTAAGAAGGAGGCAAACCGGCTATACCAAGCTCGAGGTGCTTGCTTCAGGCCGTACGGAGACTTGTTCAGCCGACAGACCATGTCTGGTTGAGCTGAATCAACGAACCTTGTTAGCCGACTGCAATACACCGTCTTTGTCAGCGTGTCGTGGAGGAAGGCGTTCTTGACGTCCAACTGGTGGACAGGCCAAGAACGCGAGGGAGCCAACCACTGAACGGTATGAACCGTCGCCGACTTCACCACCAGGCTGAAGGTCTTGTCGTATTTGACACCGGGCGCTGAGTGAAGCCCCGAAGAACCCACTGAGCCTTGTACCTCTCCAGAGACCCATCCGCCTTCCTCTTAGGCTGACTCCAACCGGCCATCCAAATAGAGACCGATATACAAAATGCGTACTGAAGTTACAAACTAACATCTCCAACGGGACACCCACTGTGGAACCTATTTCTAGGTAGTTTAGGGAAGCTAACTCAAATATAGATGCTCCTTGTCCATGACTCATCACTGTTCTCTGCAGCGACAGTGATAACTTTTTGGCAGGAGTAGCAGGATTATTGACGGGAGCAGCGAAAAGACATAAATTGAGTGGCCTACGTTGGAGACCTCCGAAATTTGGATCTCGAGTTCTGGCTGAGCACTATGCAAAAGACTGGAATGAGTGTGCACATTTGAGTACTCCGGTTGGAGTCAACCTAATGTGTAAACACCCACTTGCACGTGACATTGCCACGACCGAGACAGGGAACCAGGTCTCAGGTCCGGTTGGCAAGCAGGGCCGCATACTCCACCATAGCCCGACGCTACTGGGGATCAGCGAGGACACTACGTATACGGGAGGGGATAGGCGAGATCGGTGAGGAGTCAGGCGGTAGAGAGGTCGTTGAGGAGAGGACGACCCCAGAGAACCGCTCCACCGGTAGGAGGACCCCAGCGGTACGTCGGGGTCACCATCAGGTGAACGTGGCTAGGGTCACAATAGAGCAGTGGGGGGTGGTACACCGGGGGCTCGATGCGGGAGGAGGGCAGCGGGGTCAGCGTACCGCAGCACCGGAGCCAAGCATGGCGCAGCGGGCGACGTCGGGGACGTCGGGGCCGCAGCGAGCAACGTCGAAGGCGTCGGTGCCCTGCGAGGCGCAGCGGGCAATGTCGGGAACGTCAGGGCCGCAGCGAGGCGCAGCAGGCGACGTCGGGGATGTCCAGGCCGCACGTGGCGCCGCAGGCGACGTCGGGGACGCAGCGACCGACGTCGAAGACGCCGATGCCGCACGGGATGCAGCAAGCGACGACGGGGACGTCAGGGCCGTGCATGGCGGAGTGGGCGACGTCGGGGACACCGGAACCGCGTGTGGCACAGGAGGTGGTGTCGCGGACGCCGGACCCGCGCGTGGCGCAGTAGGTAGCGTCGAGGACCCCGGAGCACCAACCCGCACTCGTCGCTAATAGACGATTAGGGTTGGCAAAACGGGACGCCGAGGTCGCGTGTGGCGCAGCAAGCGGCGTTAGAGACACCGGGGCCGCTCGTGGCCCAGTAGGTGTCGTACCTGCAAAAGGAAAGGGTCAATGTAGCTAGATATGAGCAACCTCGGGGTTAGTAGAGAAAAGGGAATCCAGCTCGGTGTAAGAGGAGGAAGTGGAGAAGGGAAAGGAGGACTCGTCGAAAACGATGTGTCAAGAGATCAAGACACGATGGGTAGTACGGTCAAGGCACTGGTACCCTTTATGATCAAGGGAGTACCCAAGAAAGACACACCAAGTCGAGCGGGGTGCAAAGTTATGTGGGGCCGTAGCAGAGAGGTTAGGGTAGCATGTGCACCCGAAGAAACGAAGGTGGTCGTAAAGAGGAGTGGTGCCAAACAAGGCAAACTGGGAGTGGGGAAACTAATCGCCTTCGTGGGAAGACAATTAATAAGATAGGTGGCAGTGTGAAGAGCGTTTGCCCAGTAACGAGCAGGGGTGGAGGACTGGAACATCATAGAGTGCATGACATCATTGGTGGTGTGAATCATATGCTCGCTCTTGCCATTTTGAGGGGAGGTGTACGGGCAAGACATGTGCAACTGAACGCCGTGAGAGAAGGAAGTCACGAAACGCAGAGTTATCAAACTCGCGCCCGTTATCGCATTGGACGGCCCTGATAGTGCGTCCGAAATGAGTAGACACCCAAGCGAAGAAGTGAGAGAGTGACGAATGTATCAGACTTCTTACGCAAGGGAAAAGTCCAAAAATAGTGTGAAAAATCATCAAGCACCACCAAATAGTATTTATATCCCAAAACACTGAGAATAGGAGATATCCACAGATCACAGTGAATAAGAT
Source organism: Tuctoria greenei (assembly GCA_036927565.1). Taxonomy (NCBI): domain Eukaryota; kingdom Viridiplantae; phylum Streptophyta; class Magnoliopsida; order Poales; family Poaceae; genus Tuctoria; species Tuctoria greenei. The sequence continues at coordinate 84,537,373 of JAYESD010000005.1, read as the reverse complement.
CAAACATGCGCTCAACATGAGTAACGGAGCTGGAAGTCGAACATGGCGACCGAGCAGACAGGCATGACACACAAACTCACGAGTGCCCCTAGTACACGAAATCACTGAACTACTAGACAGCTTGGACATGACATCTACACGAGGGTGGCCAAGCCGGCCATGCCAAGTGGTGGAAGAAGTTGTCATAGTCAGAGCAAAAGGCGTGGACGAAGCGGAAGCAGGAAGACGAAGAGTGTACAGGGCCCTGAGCTCTCACACCGAAGAAGAAGACGTCGGGTAGAAAGATCCTTCCCAGATAAACTAAAAGGATCAAACTCAATAGAAACATAGTTATCAGTGGTGAAACGACGAACAAAACACTAAATGATGTCGGGAGCAACGAGAACATCCTTAAGCCGGAAAGAACCCGGAAACCCCGAGTCACCTACTGAGGTGACAGGAAGAACATACCCATTCCCGACAACAATAGATGGACAAGAAGGGTGCGTGGAAGAAAGTATACCAGCATCAGGAGCGGTGTGGTAGGAGGCGCCAGAGTCTGCAACTTAGTGAGTACCAAGTGGAGTGAGGGTCATCGAGCCGAAAGACGCAGCAAGCAACTCGCGATCCCACCCCGGTGACTCGTGATACTGCACCGGAGAGCCAGAGGGTCCTGTTGGGGTCGGTGGCCTGCTAGCAGGGTAGCTTGGCCTGCCGTAAGCTGGATTGAACTGCCCACCAGCAGTATAACCAGGCTCGTCGTAGGCCGGAGTGGCTACGTACGCCAACTGAGGGCGCGGCAAGCGGAGTGGCGGCAGACCCGAAGACGGCCAGGCCACATTGAGATATGGTCGGTCCACGGTGTAGGGTGTGGGACAGGGAGTGACGCCCCGACCGGTGCCACCACCTCCACCACTGGCACCACCTCCACCACGACCACTACAGCCGTCGCGCTTCGGGCAACGACGGTTACCACCAGCAGGACCGGCAGGAGGGTGGCAGAAGGAGCAGGTAGTCATCGTGGTGGTCCTCCTGAAGAAGCAGCGAGTGGAGGAGGGCGCGAGGACCGTCAAGAGTTGTAGAAGGCTATGGAGTCGAGGAGCCAGAGGCACCTCTAGTGGTGAGCTCCTCAAGCTCGAGGTCGGACCTGACCTTGTCGAAGGTCGGCAACGGCTCTGCACGAAGAAGCAACGACCAGGGGTGAGAGTAGCGCTCGTTCAAGCCATGGAGGACATGAAGAACGAGTGAACAGTCCGAAACAGGATCACCAAGGTCGTGCAGGGCATCCGCCATACCCTTCAACTGGCGACAGTAGTCAGAGACAGAAAGATCGCCCTGCACGGTGGTCCCAAACCTCGCCCTGATGTGGAGAGCTCGAGTCGCTCGGTTCCCCTGGAATCGCTGCTCGAGGATCAACCACACCTGACGAGTTGTGCCACCGCCGCGCTGCTCGACGATGTCCTGTAGCTTATCACAAAGGGACCCAAAGATCCATGCAAGAACCAAGCTGTCCATGCCGAGCTAGGAGTCGTCCAGCGTTGAGTCATCCCGGAGAACATGGTCATCAAGACGGAAACGTCTGAGGGCGCAGATGACCTGCTTACGCCACCTGGCGTACGAGGTAGAGTCACTGCTGAGGACAACTAGGACGAGTGTCCGGATGTTCTGAACACCAGCAGCCTGAGCGTGAAGCGCGGGAATGAGGGAAGCTGCGTAGGTGGTGTGAGTTGCTCCATCACCTGGGGAGGGCTCGTAGGTGGCACTCCACAGTCGGTGCCCGGTCTCCTTGAGCTGGTGAGTAAGAGCAGCCACCAAGGCACGTCCCTGCTCCAGGGCGAGAGCGAGGGTCCGCTCACGTTCTCGAGCAGCAGCAAGAGCGACGGCGACGGCGGAGGACAGCCCTGTGGTGGCGTCGACATCCACCACGCCAGTAGCTGCAGTGTCCCGTCCAGCACCGCTAGCGGTGTCCCCAACTGTTGGATCATCGAGGACGGCGAAGGTAGCTACTGACGACGAGGAGAAGCCGGGGGCAACCACACCGCGGGCATCGTATGTGGTCTGCGCAGAACAGTGACCGGCGGCGGCGCGGGCAGCAACCCACCGGCGGCATAACCTGATGGTGGCGCTCGAGGTCTGCACAGCGGTGGGGGTCTGTTGGTGACGGCCGGTGGTGCCACATCGGTGGGGAGCAGCGGCCCGAGAACCGAGATGTAGGGAGCAGCGGCGCGACAGACAGATCTGGTCGTGGCTGTGGTGGCGGCGGCGTCCAGTGACCGTGCAGTGCTGGCGGCGGCAGGAGGCGCCAGACCAGCGCCGGCGGTGGCCATGTCGGGTGAGCCAAGGGCGGCAGCGGTTGGACAGCCAGATCCGGCCGCCCCTGGCCATACCAAGGCGGCGGTGGGGAGGTGGCACTGGCAGCCGACGACTGCTGCGACATGGTGAGGGGAGAGAGGAGGTAGGAGGAGAGAGGGGGCTGGCGCCGGTCGGCACGGCGGTGGTGGCGCCACCACTGGGGGAGGCCGACGGCTGAGAAGAGGAGAAACCCTAATTTGATACAAAATTGGAAGGAGAAGATAATTCCATTAGTGTGACATGGCCTGACAAGAGGTTACATATAGGATTACATTACTTGAGGCCAAGAAGCCTCACCCGAAATGACTAAAATACCCCTGCTCCTAATACAAGAAAGGATAAACACTGCAACAGTCTAACACATAGGAATCAATAAAATTAATCCTCATAAGATAAATGTAACTCCGCTTATGTTGTAGTGACATAGCCGATCCCAAGTCCGGGTAAAGGAGGAGGGGTTGTGATAGGCTTGGCGAGCCAACAACTATACTTAGTCATTCTCACGAAAATGAAACCCACTAAAAATATAAATAAATTGTTGGATTTCATATCTAGCCAACCCAATGTGTTTGGGACAAAAGCTTGATTGTTGTAAGATAACTGTACATGACAGTGAGATAATTTCAAAGGAATAATCTGAGCATCTAATCCAGTTCCGTGGTGAATCCATAAAATTCGTTGTTACAAAATGAAAAAGCTGGGGGGGGGGGGGGGGGGCACGGTGCTGCCTTGATATATTGCTAAGTAAATAGTACTGCAACAACAACTAAGCCTCTGTTCCAGCTTCCAAGCAAATTGGGGTTGACTAGAAATGAAACCCAGCAATTTTATTTATTTAGTTATTTTTTAAAAAGAGAAATAATAAATGAATAAGATGAGAATAACAAAATTGACTAAGATTCTAGATTTTTGTTTTTTTTAAATGAAGTAATAAAATAAGATAAAAGTAACAAAATACAAATAAACTAAGACTCTAGCACATGAATTGTTAATTTTCATACAGTCCAATCACGAGTCAAATCTCTAGGTATATCTCACTCCTTCAAATCTAGCTTCACGACCTTCAGCCATGTCAACCTTGGTCCTCCTACCTCTTCTAATATTCTACCTGTAATGTAGAATCTCAGTGTTAACCGATACTTCTGGAGGTCTCCTTTGGACATGGTCAAACCACTGTAACCGATGTTGGACTAGCTTCTCAATTGGTGTCACCTACCCTAGCACGTATCACCTCATTCCTTATTTGATGTCTTCTTGCATGATCGCACATTCACCGTAGCATGCGCATCTCTGCAACACTTATTTGTTGGACATATTGTCTTTTAGTTGCCCAACATAACACTCCATATAGTATTGTAGGTCTAACCACCGTCTTATAGAACTTTTCTTTTAATTTTTTCGAACCTTCATGTCACATAAGATTCCAAATGTTGGTCGCCACTTCATCCACACGACATTGGTCTTGTGGCAAACATCCTCATCAATATCGCTATCACTTTGTGGCATTGATCCTAAATATCGAAATGAATCCCTCCTAAGTATTGTTTGTTCTTGTTGTTGGAACATTCTTGTTTATTCCTTTGGGAAATCTCAGATACTTGTAACCTATTACAAATAAGACTTGACTCTAAATCCGAATTCAACTCTTCTAATCTTAACTTGGACTCTATTACAATTTGGCAAGCAATCTACTAAAATTGACTCTAATATGGCTCGTGGCATCTCTCCCTCTCTTCCCAAAAGCTCGTCCTCGAGGTTAGATGAAGATTTTGGACATGCCCGATTCTCGACAAGCTGAAGAAATTATGAAGCCCACGTGTAGAATGGACATTGCGCGGAACACGTGTTGGGGTGGATCTCGCGGACCCAGGTTGGTCAAGCACGAATCGAGCGGATCTGAAGGCAAGCGAGGATGAAACCCTTTGCAGCAGAGGCGGCGGAGCATACGTCGAGGACATGCAGGTGCAGGCGTAGCGACGATGAAGATGTACCGGCGTGGAGCTCGATGATGGCTGAAGGAGACGCAAAAGCGAATCTAGTTACCATGGCGAACGCGGCGGCAAATCTAGCTATCGGAACGGCCACAAGGCTGATGGTGGAGCGCTCCTCGAGGAGGCAAACGCGAACGCAGCCAGCGGCAATCCTCGTCTTGGTTCCTCAACTCGCGCGGTCGAAGGCGGCTGCTCTAAAGCACAGTGCAACGACACGAGCATTGACGTTGTGCCGACGATGGATCTGCCGGTTGTGGACAAGGACACCCAATCAGCGCCGGAGCCATCGACGGAGACGGTGTATGCGGCGCTAATGGCAGCGACGGCCCCGGAGAGAGTGAATTCAGTGCCAGCTGCGAAGACGACTCTGGGTGTCTTGGAGGGTGCGACCGCCACAAGACGACTGCGAATAGAGGAGGATGTCGCAGTCTCGGCTCCTGATCTACTTTTTGCGGGTGATTCCCCATTCGGGGTTTTTTACGAGCACGCCTGGTTCAACCCTTCTCGCTTGCGCACGCCCGGTTTGGCAACTGCGCGCAATCAGGTGCGCCAATGAAGTTGCCTGTCAATTTTCGCATGATCTGATCTGAAGTTGTTGCATCCACGTTGAGCAAGGAATCTGCAGAACCGATCTCGTCTGGTGATGCCGCATCTTCCAGGTTGGAGGTGTTGGACTCAGGATTAGAAGATGCACCTAACATTCTGAGAATAAGTTTCGCCAGATCTAGAAGCTCGTTGATCGACGAATTTGACTTGGCAATCTGATAACTTTTGGTGATCTTATCTTCAAGGATGTTGAAACGCTTCTCAATCTGATCGTACATAGCGTCGAATGTAGCCTCCATCGTAGCGTCGTTGTCGCCCATAAGATCGTTGTTGGATCATGATACCAAATTGTCACAGACGGTCTGGGGAACGCCGTCGAACCTGTCGCCTGATCGTCGACGCCGCTGCCACGTCGACGATGAACGGGGGCAGGGGTAAAGAGACTAGTTCTCTTGGACTAATTCTTACTTGATTAATTTCTTTCGCGTCGGCCATAATATATAGTCGGTCTGCATATTACATAATGAAAACTAGGACTCTATCTCCAATATGGAAACTAATCTCAACTTCTCTTTTATCTCTAATCCTAATTAACAAACTTGGACTCTATTTATTTCCTAATCTATAGATACATGACAGCCCACGTGACACCTACCTTCTAAAAAACATGATTACTCAACAATCACCCCATAAGCTTGTTTTCTAGGACACACTTAGGATGGAGGCAGACCTATTTCATCATATACACACTTTGGATGGACGCAATTACACTCTTGGGATGCACGCAACTACATCCCGAACACATTTAATTTGGGTTTTAACCCTGAAGTGGACACAACTACACTCCCTGGGCTTGGATACCTCCATCCCGAGCACAAATTTGAGTTTCATCCCGAGCAAAAATTTGGGTTTTATACATGGAGGGCATGGACACCTCTATCCCGGGCACACTTCGATGTGATATCAAAACAAGTCTCCTTCCGATGAAACAAACGTCTTCTCATCTTCTTCGTTCTTGAGACACTCATTGGCAAAGTGCCACGTCGAAGCATCAAATCTTTGACTTGTCTATTTTTTTCTTCTTTTCTTTTGCCTCTCTTGCTCTCCATTCCACCTTTGTCAAAAGAATTTTCTCTTCGTCCTTTGCCTCTCTTACTTTCCACTCCTCTTTTGTTAAATAGAGTCTCTCTTCGTGCACTTGATTTTCGAAGCCAAGCACTTGTTCCTCATGTGTCTTGAGTATGCCAATAAGTTCCTCCACAGTCATCACTTTTAAGTCAGCAAATTGCTCAATAGTAGATGTAATGTTGAGAAATTTCGAAAGTAGAGCACACAACAATTTCATCACAATATAGCTTTCTTCAACTATTCCACCAAAAGACCACGAATCTTTGTGACAATGATCAATCACCCTTTTAGCAAAGTCGATTGTCGAAGTGTAGACTAAGACACTTCCTCCGGTACTACTAAGAAGTAGTCCACAGAGGTTTGTATTTAGGCGGGGCGCTAGTCAAGACCAAGAACAAGGGTAAACACGGAGGATTTTACGTGGTTCGGGTCGCCTAAGCGTAATACCCTACTCCACGGGGTTTGTGTTGATTGTATGAGTATACGTAAGCCTAAGCTTAGTTGCCTCTGAGTTCTACCGTGCAGCGCAGCCTTTTCATATAACAAGGACTGACTGTTACAGTATGTGCCCTGGCCCGACAAGAGGTCCTGGCTGTAATAACCGCCCTATACACGATCTACAAGTGTTAAGGGTGGTTAATAGTGTGACAACGTGCCTTAATGACAGCATTACCGGTCTTGAAAGTCCTCTGAACGTGTGTCATTAATATGACATTAATGACGTGTTAACCAGGTCTTGTAACGGCAGACTGATAGCCCTTGAATGTCCGCACCGTTGGAGATCCCGATGTCTTCCCGTTGCAGACTTAGATCCAGGCGTTTGACACGTGGTAGCTTCGGAGTTTCCCTTTGTCGGGGGGCAGGTTCAGAGCTACTGGACACGTGGCAGCACCGGAGCTTCCCCCGTCGGGGGGCAGGTCCGGTGCCCGTGACAGCACCAGAGCCACCTTATGGAGGGAGGCAGGTCCGGCACTGTGGGACACGTGGCAGCACCGGAACCACCATATGAAGGGAGGCAGGTTCGGCACTGAGGGACACGTGGCAGTACCGAAGCTACCCTAAGGAATGAGGCTGGTCCGACACTGCAACACACGTGTTGCCTCCAGAAGTCCACAATACTGAAAGGTGGAACTCGACGCGTCTTCTTCTGGTACGAAGAGATACCTGATATGCAGAGTATCGACATCGTCGATTGAGTCTCATTCGCTCATGCGCATCACATCAAGCTCATTCTGAAGAGTTTAAATCTTTTTCTTCCATCACATGTTTTTCAGCCAAGAATTTGGTCTTGATCATCTTCCAAGCGTCTTTTGTTGTCTTTTTCTCGAAAATTTGCATGAGACTGTCCTTCATCAATATCATGGTAGATGGCAGCAAGATCTGACTGATCCATTTTTGTAACAACATTATCCTCCTTCGCATCCACAGCTTTCCATACACCACCTGTGCCTTCAAAAACACCTTCACCTCGATAGTCCAAGCTATATAGTTGGTCTTCGTCAGCATAGGATATTGCAACGCCATTTGTTTTCCCTCCATGTTGCGTACGTTTTTAGCAAATTAACGGGAAAATCTCTCCGGTGAAATTTGCCCCATCTACTAGTCGAGCTCAACACTGTTCTCAGAACACGGTGTGGAATCAAAGCCCAGGTCCCTAACCGGCCAACCCAACTAGCCCAATGACTTGAGCTGACCGAACACGAGATGACGCCGCCAAGGTTTTCTCCCACGAGCGCCGCCGCCGGACCTCTCTTGCGCCGACGCGGATCCGCCCCGGTCCGCACCGCCACTCGCAAAAACCACCTCCGCAAGGTTCGATCCGCGTCGCGAGGGGGGGGGGGGGAGATCCTTGTCCTCCTCACTGGACCCACGCTGACTGCACGAAGTCATCGAGATACGCCTCGAATCCAACAGCACCACATCAAAATCGACCGCTCCCGACGAGATACACTTGATTCCACCCTTGAATCTCAACCTTGCTCTGATTATCAAGTGTTGGAACTCCCTCGTTTATTTCTTTGGGTAATCCTAGATATTTATAACCCATTACAGATAAAACTTGACCTTAAATCCGAACTGACTCTTCTAATCTTAACTTGTACTCTATCTCTAACACTTAATGCACGCTCGGGACACCTCCCTACCTTTTGTTGAAAATCCGGATAATTATTGAACTCAAATTTTCTTTCTAAAATTGCTTTGATTTATTCCTTTTGGTGCCCCGACTATACATAGACCCCTTATAAATAAAATCAGACAAAAACCTATTTAGGACTTTATCTAAAACTCTTATCTCAAACTCATTTCCAACTCTTGCCAAATCTGATTTGGACTCTTCTAAATACTATTATCTTCTAGAATATTCTAAAAACAAGATTAATACCCAACAATCACCACCTTAATCTTGTTTTCTAGGACACACACTTTTGGATAGATTTGGGGTGGGCAATCTACACCCCAGGACTGTCACATCTTCACCCTGCATAACTTTGAGATGGTCGCATCTTCACCTCCAGGATGGGCACATCTTCATCCCGCACACAAATTCAGTTGGGCATACCTTCAACCCCGGGACACATTTGGATTTGGCACATCTTCAACTCCAGGATGAGCTCGTTGTCATTCTGATCATGAGTTTAAGTTGGACACATCTTTAACCTGCACTCTACCTCAAAATAGGCGCATCTTCATTCCGATCACTCACTCGAGATGGTCACAGCTTCATCTCGAGCACACTTCTCTTCACGGTCACCCCGTTGCCGCAAATCACCTCTGCCACGTCGTGTCTCGTATAGCCAACTCGCACATGATCTCTGCACATCACAACTAAGCCCAGCGGCCCAGTCCACTTGACTTCTTGTGCACATCTGTAGGCCGACCAGGCCCAGCCGACTTCACGTCTCCTTCCTCTTTCGGCTTGGAACAAAACCATTGTCCTCATGATTTATGAATGGATCACCACCACCATAACTGACTAGGCCCATATAGAGTGCAGCACACCTTTTCTTTTGCTGCACGACACAACACCACCATGTGTCTATCCCTTTGTTCAATAGAATGCCCTGTAGATTTTTCATGCCCTCTGTAGAATGCATTCAATGCAAGGCCTTGAAGTGCGCCTGGAGTCCTGGATAGCACCGGTTAAAAGCTTTTGACTAGCACACCCACGTGCTTCTGCCTGCTACTTGAATAGGACCCAAGATCCACGAGGTCTCCACCAAAATACGTTGTTTTCTTCCTTCTTTCCAGTTTGTTCACACCAGACCAGCACTGCTAGGGTGTGCATAGTTCCCAGAAGTTGCTACCAGAATGTGATCGGTTTCTTCTAGCCGCTCAGTGCCACAGCACACCACCTCAGCTCTCGCAACTGAACGTCGCCTGATTCGATGGGAGCCGAGCCTATCTAAGCGGTTCACGCTCCAATCCTCCTCGATCCACCCCTGCACGCCTCGTGGTCGTTTGAGCGATTCACACTCGGATCCTCTGCCGATCAACCCGAGCACACCTCGCGTCCACACCTCCTTGATCTCCCCTTGCCTTGCAGACCTTGTCCGCTTCGAGATCTTTTTCGATTCAGTCCTTGATAGCGAGTTGTCAGCCTCTCGCCTGATCCGCAACATGAAATCGCACCGTCGATGGCCACCCTCGGAGCAAATCCTCCGGAGGCAGAATCTACAGTCCAGCTATAGATACCAATTGTTTGAAATCCAGATAATTATTGAACTTGACTTTTTTAAATTGCTTTGATTTATTCCTTAGGGTGCCCCAACTATATATAGACCTCTTATAGATAAAATCAAAACCAAACCTATTTAGAACTCTATCTAAAACTATTGTCTCAAACTCTAACTCTATCTCCAACTCTTGCCTAATCTGAATTGAACTCTTCTACATTCTATTATCTTCTAGAATATATATTCTAGAAAACAAGATTAATACTCAACACCTTCTAAAAAACATGATTACTCAACACTTGTAGGCTAACATTTCCCTCTTCACACCCCACATCACTAAAGTCGCACCTCATATACTCAGTCTTGGTCCTACTAAGCCTAAACCCCTAAGACTCTAAAGTCTGCCTCCATAGCCCTAATTTTTTACCAACGCCATACCTAATTTCATCTGCCAATACTAAATCATCACCAAAGAGCATACATCAAGAGATATCCCCTTGTATATCCTTTGACACCTCATCCATTACTAAGGAAAAAATGTATGGGTGAAGGCTGATCCTTGGTCAAGTATTGTGATAGGAAAAGTATTTGTCTGACAATTATTTACACGCACACTTATCATCACATTTTAAAGAGTAGAAAAAAAATTAGGAGAGGTAGAAGTCGACCAAGGTTGACATGGCAGGAGGCGGTGAAACAAGACTTAAAGGAGTGGAACATACCTAGAGATTTGGCTCATAATAGGACTGCATAGAAATTAGCAATTCATGTGTCAGAATCTTAGTTTATTCGTATTTTGTTACTCTTATCTTCTTTCTTATTAATCCATTTCTAAAATAAATAAAATGTAGAATCTTATTTTATTTGTATTTTTTTACTCATCTTATTTTCTATTACTTTTTCTTCAAAAATTGTTGGGTTTCATTTCTAGCCGACCCCAACTTATTTGGGACAAAGGCTTGGTTGTTGTTGTTGTTGTACACTTATCATCACATTATCGTATATATCATTTATAAGGTTAATGTATTTTGTTGGAACTTTGTGTTTCTCTAGCGCCCACCACAAGATCGGTGTTGGTACTATCATATGCCTTCGCCAAGTCAATGAACACCATATGTAGGTTTTTCTTTTGCTCCCTATATCTCTTCGTAAGTTCACGAAGTGGGAAAGTCACTTTCATAGTCGACCTCCCAAGCATAAAACAAATTGGTTTTTAGCGACATTGATCACTCTCCTCAAGCGTGTTCGATCACTCTCCTCAAGCGTGTTCAATCACTCTCATCCAAAGCTTCATAGTATGGCTCATAAGCTTAATTCCTCAATAGTTAGTACAATTTTGAATATCTTCTTTATTCTTGAAGATAGAAACTAAAATACTTTTCCTCCACTCTTCAAGCATCTTGTTTTACTAGAATATTTGGTTGAATAACTTAGTAAGCCAAAATATAGAAACGTCCCCAAGACTCAACTCAATAGAGATGTCATATGGGTTGAGGGCTTTTCCTCCTTTCATCTTTTTTAAAGCCTCCTTAACCTCAGACTCTTTAATCCTACAAACAAATCGTCTGTTAATGTCATCAAACGAGTCATCCAACTCGAATGTCCTCATTCCCATTATTGAGTAATCTCTTAAAGTAGTCCTGCCATCTGTTCTTAATCTCCTCATCCTTCACTAGAATCTGATCTGTTTCATCCTTAATGCATTCAACTTGATTGAGATCCCTCACCTTCCTCTCGCGATTTTTTTCCATTTTGTATATGTCCTTTAAGTCTTCCTTTGTCCCTAGTCTGTCATATAGCTCATCGTAAACCTACCCCCTCGCTTTAATCATAACACGTCTTGCATTTTTCTTGGCCTCTTTATACTTCTCCATGTTGCTTCTACTTCTCTCGCAATACCAACTCTTTTTAACTTCCTTCTTCTCCTCAATGATCTTTTGTACCTCCTCATTCCATCGTGAGTGCTCTTATCTATAGGTTTCTTTCCTTTTGTCATCCCAAGCACCTCCCAAGCTACCTTCCTAATGCACGTCACCATCTTCACCCACATTCTATCTGCATCTTTCTCTCCGCTCCAAGGTCCTTCTGTGATCCTCCTCCTTTTGAATGATTGTTGTGCTTCATCCTTCAACTTCCACCAATTTGTTCTTGCAGCTTTAACGCCTTTATCTCGCGACACACACGTGTGGTAACAAAAGTTGGCTACAACAAGTTTATGTTGTGACACAACACATTCCCAAGAACCACCTTACAATCTAGACACGACAAAGCCTAAGATGTCCTTACCCTTCTGATTTCTCTAACGACACCCAAAACCTCCGTGTACCCCCTTGAAACCTATTTTAGTTGTAACTACATGGCCATTAAGATCTCCTCCTATGAGAAGCTTCTCGGCTATCGTTACACTAATAACCATATCCTCCAAGTCCCCCAAAATTGTTCCTAGTGCTCATATCGAGCCCAACTTGTGAACCATAAGCACTAATGATATTTAAGATAAGATCCCCAATAACTATCTTGACTACGATGATCCTATCCCCTTGTCTTCGGACATCCACTACTCCAACCTTGAGGCTCTTATCTATTAGGATGTCTATGTCATTCCTAGTCCCAGTCGAGCCAGAATACCAAAGCATGAAGCTGGTATTCTCGACTTCTCTCGCCTTTTGACCTGCCCATCTACTCTCTTATGTATCTAGTCTTTTGTATACACAGGATATTTACACCTCCTAATCGCGACATCAGCTAACTCTCGTAGCTTCCCCGTCAAGGATCCTACATTCCAACTACCCACCCTAAACTTATTTTCCTTGACTAGCTTCCTTACCCTTCGTTCCTCACTTATCACTACATCTGGGGAGTGCGCCCCTAAGGTGGTGACGATCCGACCCTTGCCCATTTAACACCACATTCGGATTCCAACATGGCGCGCCACTACGGCGGTGACGACCCGGTCCTTGCCCACTTAACACCATACATGAGTTCTGATATGGAGCGTCCCTAAGAGGGTTATGCTCCAACGAAATTTTAATGGGTTTCATTTCCAACAATATTTTATTTGTATTTCTTTACTCTTATCTTATTTTCTGTTCTTATCTTCAAAAAATGTTGGGTTCCATTTCTAGCCGACCCCAACTTGCTTGAGACAAAGGCTTGGTTGTTGTTATTGTTGTTGTTGTCATTTCCGTGAGAATTACTAAGTATAGTTGTTGGCTCGCCAAGCCTATCACAACCCCTCCTTTATCCGGGCTTGGGACCGACTATGTCACTACAACATAGGCGGAGTTATTGCTAAATAAATAGTATTCTGATAAATTCGAGATTGAAAATATCAACTTTGAGATGTTGATTAGCATACATGTGTTATCTATTCTTCAATTATGGACTGCAAGACCACATTTATATCTAGTATCAGGTTCAGCATGTGTAAATAACAAACTGAATAATCCAAATGCTCCAAAGAAGGGCAATAAAAGCTAATGCTTGAGATATGCAAAAAGAATAATAGGTTCTATGTTTCGCTATTCAATCATCTCTAGTCTATTAGACAATGGTTACGGGTGTGAATGAGGGTAAGGAACTTAGGGCGCGGGTACGGTCAAAATGAGTCGCTATCAACGAGTAGCTTGCCAGTTGCCATTGTTAGCTAGTGGGCTTTGAATATTCTATTCGGCATGACACTTTGTGTAATCGTTTATCGTATTTCAACTCTTTTGAGTCGAACCTATATTTTATAGTATAAAATTTTTGGCAACATACCTTTCGTGTGTTAGCAGCATCTCTTTCTTTCATGTTCCTTTCAAGCTGGGCTCTTTCCTGCTGATCTCTTAGTCGTTCCTGCTCATCCTACAAGGCATCAAACATTCAAGGGAAGAAAACATATACATTCATATTTTAGTGCAGAACCAAAATCTCAGTCCCGTAAAAGAGCATACATCAGAACCGTTGTGGTCATCTTCTTCATCCTCTTCTGTTCGTCTTCGCACATTCCTTTCAGAATCCTTTGTAACCTTCTCCTGGAAACAACATCATGCATTGGAGTTTGCAATATTTGAATGCAAGACAACAATAAAGGATCATACCACATGGGTCTTACATCATCATCATCACCAGCATCTTGATCTTCAGCTTTCTTCCTGAAATGCTTCCGACTCTTAGATGATTGATTCCCCAAGCTCTGTCGACTCATTGATGTTTGATTGTCAGCATCGTTGTCATCATCATCTGCTATCAGCTTGTAAGTGCTTTGTCTCCTGATGAGCTGTGCTGCCTCCCTCTCCTGCTTCTGGTAATTCTGGGGAAAACAAGGAATTTTATCAGTGACAAAATAGTTGTGACAATTCCGACTGTAGGAATAAACAACAAGACTGTGAAATCCAAACTTACACTGATACCACTGGACCTACGAGGAATCTTGGCGTAGATGTCTGCCGCGAAGCTGCTAGTCTCTGCAGACGAGGTGAAGCCAAACTCGACGAGCTTCCCTACAAGGTCGCCTGTGGAAGAGCACTCCTTCGCTGCCAAAGCACACACAAACACAAGCTCCATTTCAGCACAACAGCAGCAGCACACAGAATGGCGCTGAACGAATCTGGCTGCGCCTACCTAGTCTGATGACGTACTGCACGACGACGCTCTTGGAGTAGCCGAGGAGGGTCATGAGCTTGTCTGAGACCCACTCCTTGAGCTGCCCGTCGCTCGCCATGCTCTCCTACTCCCTGCGCCACCTACAATGGGAGTCGCAGGAGCTCGGGAGGGTTCAGCTAGGGTTTGGCCGGCGCGGCAGCGGGGACACTAGCGGGGTATGAGATCGAGGGCAAACACACAGTAGGTGACCGGCGAACGACCGGAGGGATGGAGGGAGAGGTGGCGGCGGCGGCGGCGAAGGCGCGACGAAGGCGGAGGAGATGCGCAGCTGCGGCGGCGGCGGCGATGGCGTGGGGACTCTCGGCGGGGACATGAGCCGCGCTTGGACGTCTCGCTTT